>OW121741.1:92602496-92979996 GCA_933228675.1 Stomorhina lunata
TAAGTCTGGGCTTACCAAGTTATGACCAATCAGATCCGTTACTTGGTATCTAACATCCTCTACATCACCCATCTATTCTTGAGATTTCAATATTTGACAGCCAATTTACTTCCTAACCCTAAATTTTAACACCCGTATATCTCCGTAAATATCAAATACATTAAGAATTTCAGAAACTCAGGCAACGCCGTTAGATATAAACAAATTTAATCTTTATATGCCTTAATTTTGATTGCCAAAATTTCGAATTAGAATTTTGTTCTTTTAACTTTTATTTAGGCAATTAAATAAGTAAAAAATAATTTTTGTTTAAATTTCTTTGTCGTTAGACATGCATGTGTTTTTTTTACGAATTTATTTTTAGAACCTCCCTCATGTATATGTAAGGGTATTTTAAGTTTGTCAAATTGTTTGTATCAACAGATTTTTTTAGTTGTTATAACAAAATTTATTCAGATTGACTAAAATTCGACTTAATTTAAAGGACTATTCTACATGAATGTTTAATTAAGAATCAATAGGTTTGTATTTACTAAGTTTTTTAGTTGATATAACAAAAGGTTTAGTTGATATAAACATTTTGTTAGACATCATTTAACCTTAAAATATGAATTATTTGGCTTCTAATGTAGTAGATTTGTAATGTAAATTCTGAAATCTATATTAATATGATTGACTGGGGTATATAAAATTCGTATTGGCCGAAGACTCATCATGTCATATTTAATTGCTTTTCATAGAAATGTTGAAACCTTTTGTACTTGCAGTCGTTTGGCAACAATGATTTATTTATTTTGGTAACAAAAATGTTTTTTCTGTTTTTTAATGGGAGTTAACATTGAGAAAACCTTTAGACATAAATAAATAAACTTTGGCAGAGTTTTGATTACAAATCGTTAGTTGAGGCAGGCGTTCTATAAATTTTGGTAATATCGGGTGTTTTTTATTGAGGTATAGAACTTTAAGTTGGCATCACTTTTTTAACTGGCGGCCATTTTGTCAGCTGTCAAGTGATTAATATTTAGTTTGGTTTGCCATTTCATCATGAACAGGTTGACAAAAGAACAACGCTTGCAAATCGTGCAAATTTATTTCGAAAATAATGGTTCAGTTCGCGAAGTTGACCGCAAGCTCCGTCCATTTTATGGTAGACATAATCGTCCATCAGAGCAATTAATTCGGTTAACCATGGATCGCACTACGTTTACTCTATGTGATAATACGCATCCGCAGCGACGTCGAACAGTGCGCACCGAAGAAACAATTGCCGTTGTAGAGCAAAGTGTTGAAGAGGACCCGAATGAATCGATTCGCCACCGTGCACAGCAATTGGAGCTTTGCCCATCAACTTTATGGAAGATTTTGCGCAAAGATCTTGGCTTGCGACCTTACAAGATCCAGCTTGTGCAAGAATTAAAGCCGCGAGACCAAGCAATGCGTCGTGATTTTGGTGTATGGGCCGAAAATGAGATTGATCTCGATGCTGATTTTCATCGCAAAATTTTGTTCAGTGATGAGGCTCATTTTTGGTTGAATGGCTACGTCAACAAGCAAAATTGCCGCATTTGGAGTGAAGAGAATCCACATGAGACCCTTGAGACGCCATTACATCCACAAAAACGGACTGTTTGGTGTGCTCTATGGGCTGGTGGAGTCATTGGGCCATACTTCTTCCGAAATAATGCTGGAGAGTCAGTTACCATAAATGGAGACCGGTATAGAGCCATGATAACCGACTATTTTGTTCCCCAATTGGATGGCATGAATGTGGATGAGTTGTGGTTCCAACAAGGCGGCGCTACATGCCACACAGCGCACGTCACAATTGATTTATTGAAGGAAACATTCGATGAGCGCATAATTTCGCGAAATGGACCTGTCAATTGGCCACCAAGATCGTGCGATTTGACACCACTGGATTATTTTCTTTGGGGATATGTGAAGTCGCTCGTCTACGCCAACAAACCAGAAATGTTAGGGGACTTGGAAGCCAACATTCGTGGCGTTATTGCCAACATACGGCCCCATATGCTCGAAAAAGTAGTTGATAATTGGACCTGTAGAATTGGCTTTATTTGAGCCAGCCGCGGCGGCCACATGCCCGAAATATTTAAACATTAATGGCATAAAATTATCCTTCCAATAAAGCCAAATTGATGGACTTTAAAATGATTTTCTTGTGTTTTATTTCAATTCGAAGTTCTATACCTCTAAAAAAAACACCCATTATAAAAAAAACACCCATTATAATGGGTGTTTTTTTTAGAGGTATAGAACTTCGAATTGAAATAAAACACAAGAAAATCATTTTAAAGTCCATCAATTTGGCTTTATTGGAAGGATAATTTTATGCCATTAATGTTTAAATATTTCGGGCATGTGGCCGCCGCGGCTGGCTCAAATAAAGCCAATTCTACAGGTCCAATTATCAACTACTTTTTCGAGCATATGGGGCCGTATGTTGGCAATAACGCCACGAATGTTGGCTTCCAAGTCCCCTAACATTTCTGGTTTGTTGGCGTAGACGAGCGACTTCACATATCCCCAAAGAAAATAATCCAGTGGTGTCAAATCGCACGATCTTGGTGGCCAATTGACAGGTCCATTTCGCGAAATTATGCGCTCATCGAATGTTTCCTTCAATAAATCAATTGTGACGTGCGCTGTGTGGCATGTAGCGCCGCCTTGTTGGAACCACAACTCATCCACATTCATGCCATCCAATTGGGAAACAAAATAGTCGGTTATCATGGCTCTATACCGGTCTCCATTTATGGTAACTGACTCTCCAGCATTATTTCGGAAGAAGTATGGCCCAATGACTCCACCAGCCCATAGAGCACACCAAACAGTCAGTTTTTGTGGATGTAATGGCGTCTCAAGGGTCTCATGTGGATTCTCTTCACTCCAAATGCGGCAATTTTGCTTGTTGACGTAGCCATTCAACCAAAAATGAGCCTCATCACTGAACAAAATTTTGCGATGAAAATCAGCATCGAGATCAATCTCATTTTCGGCCCATACACCAAAATCACGACGCATTGCATGGTCTCGCGGCTTTAATTCTTACACAAGCTGGATCTTGTAAGGTCGCAAGCCAAGATCTTTGCGCAAAATCTTCCATAAAGTTGATGGACAAAGCTCCAATTGCTGTGCACGGTGGCGAATCGATTCATTCGGGTCCTCTTCAACACTTTGCTCTACAGCGGCAATTGTTTCTTCGGTGCGCACTGTTCGACGTCGCTGCGGATGCGTATTATCACATAGAGTAAACGTAGTGCGAAAACGATCCATGGTTAACCGAATTAATTGCTCTGATGGACGATTATGTCGACCATAAAATGGACGGAGCTTGCGGTAAACTTCGCGAACTGAACCATTATTTTCGAAATAAATTTGCACGATTTGCAAGCGTTGTTCTTTTGTCAACCTGTTCATGATGAAATGGCAAACCAAACTAAATATTAATCACTTGACAGTTGACAAAATGGCCGCCAGTTAAAAAAGTGATGCCAACTTAAAGTTCTATACCTCAATAAAAAACACCCGATAATAGACGGTCGGACTACTGCTTCGATATATTGTCAATACACATCAACAAAAGTTGCGATTGCAATGTTCATAATGTTAGATCAGTCCTAAATATATCCTGACCTAATTTAATGTTTCAAGATATTGTTTAAATTGATCAGAGATAAAAAGTAAGAAAGATAATGGAAGCCATAGTCATCTCACGTAGCATTTTCAATTTGAATGATAACTTCGGTATCATGAAGATTTTTTCAAAATATTTGCCGCATTTGCTCTCAATCAACCACAAGTGCAACTGGTTGTTGGGTTGTTATAGCTTTGTTTGCGCGCTTACTACTAAGCCCCGGTCATGGTGACATCAATTTTTGTTATTATTAATTTCTATCTATCTACCAGCACTGGTCTTGATGCAGTGCTTTCGACGTTAGCTCGTCTATTAACCAACCTTCTTAGCACCTTATATGTTAAAAAGTTGCTAATACAACACCAATTTCCAATAAAGGATGGGCTAGCAACCCCGAAAATTACCGCCCAATAGCAATTAGTTCCGCGCTTTCCAAAGTAATGGAGTCTAATAACCTACTAAACGACCGGCTGTATGAATTTCGTAGGAGCCGCTCTACGGGTGATGTCTTTTTATCCGAAAAATAGTGCCGTTCTATTCACGGCTTTGGCGAAAGTAAAGTTATAGCTCTCGATATTTCTAAGGCATTCAACAGAGTGTGGCATCGAGCACTTCTATCAAAACTTGTTGCTTTTGGTGTAGGTAACAATTTCTGTCGGTTTATATCGAGCTTTCTCAGAGATCGCTCTATTAAAGTTGTTATCGATGGAATATCATCCGACGAGTTCAAGATTAATTGGGCCCCGTTCTTTCTCCTACTCTATTTCTTATTTTTCTAAATAACATTCTATGCAAAACTTTCAATCCTATCTACTATTTTGCAGATGATAGCAATTTAGTTGCTGCAATCCTAATATATTGAATGTACCTCCAAATTGTTTTGATTGTAGATGGGTATGGGGATGTTATATATAAAAACTATAGCCAAATGTTGACCGATTATCACAAAATAACACTAGCTGGTATTTATATAAAGCTTATTTATGCAGAATTTAGTGGCCATAGCTGTCATAGTTCATAATTAAATAGCTTTTGACAGGCCTTTGCTACTTTTTTTTTTTTTGTTTCCGGAAGTGTTTTTTACATGAAAGCTATAGTCAAATATGGACCGATTCCTATAAAATTTGATATACTGACCAATAGTTGCATAAAACTTCCCTATTCTAAATTAAATCGTCATAGCTATTACAATTGTATAAAATTGATCAGCAATAATGGGATTCCCGGGGCGGGGTTATATTGGAGCTCTAACTAAATGAATGAACCGATCTTTAGTACACAACTTTTGTAATATATCAAAAATACTTTTGCAAAATTTTGTACCTCTAGCTCTTGTAGTGAAGGAGCTATCGCGCTTTTATCTGACGGACAGACCGACCGACATAAACCCCCTTTTCTTTTTGTATTTTTGTGTTTCTGTAAGTTTTTGTATATGGGAGCTATGGTCAAATGGAGACCGATTGTAACACTTGCTGGCATTGACATAAGACTTAATTGTGCTAAATTTAGTGGCCAAAGCTATTACAGTTTATCATTTATTGGCATTTAAGTGTATTTTAGGTGGAATTTAGGCTGTTTCCGTAAGTTTTTTGTATGGGAGCTATGGTTAACTGTGAACCGATTTCGATGAAATTTTCTATGCTGCCTATTACTTATTTAAAACTTATATATACAAAATTTTATCATAGTTATCATAGTTATAATAGCTATTATAATTTGTCATTTATTAGCAAAAAAGCGATTAGCCTAGACGAGGTTATACGGGAGCTATTGTCAAATGTAAACCGATTTTGCCCGATTCCAATACCAATATTTTCCAAGAACTGATGAATATTTATTTAAATTTCAGTTATCGGTCCGATAACAGATAGACGGACATCGTCTTAGAATTTCATTAGGATTCAGAATATACTTTAATTTTGGCTTTTGAGTTAATATTAAGGAAATTACAAACGGAATGAAAATCTCAATATACCCCCATTCTTTTTAATGGTGGGTAAAATAAGTACAAGAAAGCCTTTTAAAGCTTGGCTTTCTTCCTGTTTCAATGGATTTTGGGGCTAAAAATGGAAAATTTACAAACTGATTGACAAACTTAAAATACCCTATAAAATAATATAAAACAACAAAGTATATTTTACATTAAAGACAAGAATACAAATAAACTAGACGAGGATTTGTTTTTCCTTCAGGCCAATATTTACTAGATTAAATAAAATAAAGCGTTAAATTAGAATATACAAAACAATAATTTAAGGGCTAATGACATGTATTAATAATTAAAATAATAAAGTAATTTATTTTTATGAGAGAATGAAGGTTTTTCTTGGTAAATTTATTTAAATTGCACTTGCTTTAACTTTCTACTTATGCTTAATTCTACTTGTAAAATAAATAAAATGTGTAAATAAACACCAAAAAAAAAACAAAGTGGCAACTCTTAAGCTGTTGTTAATTTTAATATGCCGCCTAAAAGTATACTACATATTTAATATTTATGCATTAAAGCTAAACAAAAACACTCTTTCACACAAACTCTCATCACATATCTTTTGCTGGCAATAAACAATTGTCGTCGTAGTCGTTGTTGTTATTTTGTTTTCTGTTTTTTTTTTGTTATTTTCCTGCACTACGACAGGCGCAGCCACTTTGTACTAATATTTTTGAGAAACTTTCAATTTAGTTGTATTTCGTGTTTACTGCCAATAAGAAGTTTGTTTTATAAATACAACAAAATACAAAAAAAAACATACAAATGCAAATAAATTATTTGAAAATTTGTGTTTAATTCTTTTAAATTAATTTGTTAAAAACAGTAAAGCAAATATTAGTTAAATAAATAATATTTTAGCCCTAAAGTATGCTTTAAAAATATAAAAAACTAATTTATTCCACTAAACATTAGGGAAGCTCATTTTTGGCCAGTGATTTCGTGATTAATTTAGAACGGAAGAATGTCGTTAAATTTGAATTTTGTGCGGAAATAATTTGTGAATATGCATGTGAAAGTAAATTGAACAAAATTATAGCAGAATTAAAACAAGTTTGTATGTGTTTGTTATTAGATTAAGGACAATTTAGCCATAATTATGTATGTTAAGCACGAATGTAATAAATTTAATAATCGGTCAAATTCCTAGATTTTTTTTTAGAAAATAATTAGATCATTAAAATGTTAATATGTATTTTAAAGTGACTCTTTATTTTGCAAAAGTTTGAAATGTTTTAGTATGATAACCGTTAGTAGTTGCAGTTAATAAAAGTTTTAGGTTCACAAAGTTTTATATCATTCCATGAAATGTTACACGTGCCGCTAATCCGTATAGTTAGGAAACTATAACTACCCTTCACCAACTGTTTTCGTCTAATAAAAACGTTCTATGTGAATAAATTTTCTACTTAACAAACAATTAACTCAGTTAACGAAGCTAACCTCTTGGCTAAATTATAATAAATTCACAGTTTGCAGAAACTCCGTCAATCTTCTCCCGATTTCGAAAAAGTTTCTGAAACTAATTTTAGCAAATTCTTTCGATATTTGGATCCTATTATAAAAAAGTCTCCAGTGCTCTTAGACTTTAACTTGCCCATTAGTCCGACTGGTAACATTCCTGGAAGGTGTCTTATGTAACGACAATCCAAGAAAAGGGTGAAGCTTATAAAAATTACCGCCCAATAGCAATTTGTTCTGCACTTCCAAAAGTATGGTTATAAAAGGATTAAGTAGGGGCCGCTCTTTAGGCAAAAAGGTGTCGTTCTATTAACCCATAGGTCCCACTTCCCGGAATTAATATTTTGGCCACAAATATCAATATTTTTTCATGAAATTCAAAACAAATACTGTTTATATAAACCAAAATTATTGTACTAAATTTCGGTCCCAAATAAACTCTTTTGTCAAAAAGCACAAAATGAGACAAAACATCACTAAAACGCTAGTAAATCTGAAGATAATGAGAATTTTAAGTTTATTTTTTGTATGCATATTTTTTTATAAAAACTATAATCAATTTGCCAAATTTCGAGATAATCGGTCCACATTTGACCCTAGCTCTCATATAAGAAAAAATGACGGAAAAAGCTTAAATATAAAAGTTTTGAGAAAATATTTGTATGATGGCAAAATTTAGCAAATATTTGTCTTAATACAGGGAAAAGAAAAGAAGATCTTTGGCCATAGTAATGAAGGGTATCGTATGGCCGGGCTTGACCGGCTATAGCACTTTCTTACTTATTTTTAGATTGACGCTGTATTTAAGCTTTTTGTTCTACGTCAATTTAGTTATTTTACATCGACAGCGTGTTAATGCTGTAGGCTTTACCGCCAATGGAGGTATTTAGTAATTTTATTCGAAATTAATAATAACTAAAATTACTGGTGCAGCTACTTGGGGCTCGAATCCAGGCAGAATTTGATTTGTTATGCTTAGTAGCCGAAATACTAAGCTCATTAGGCAGTGTAAAAGATAGGATATAATCATTCAGGGGTATATCAAAATGAGCTGTCAAATTTCCAATCTATCACCTCTTTTGCAGATGAAAGCAATATTTGAAATTCATATTCATTCAGTCTCAGGCCAAGCCTCTTAAACATAAAGGAAAATAGGCAGACCATGAATAGTAGTAAATTCGAAGCTAACTCCAATATCTGAATGGGATCTAGGGTTGATGTAAATACCAGGAATATCTAATCTTATACTTTAATATATAAACGTATGATGCAAAAGGTTTATTTATCTGTTACTATAGATGAAATAATTATTTAGGAATCAGAAGTTACAGATGTTCTGGACATGGAAATTCAGTCTGATGTCCTTTGGAGACAATACTTATTGTTTGTGCGAGACATACTTCACTCCATTGGAACTGTTTACTATTTAAATACACTTTATCCGATATAAAATGAAATACAACCGAGGGCCAGTGTTTATTCTTTGTTGATTGGCCAATGGATCGCATAATATACTATTGTTCTTTAGCCGCTTTTTCCGTCACTGAGGTCTTTCCACTCATTTATAACATCCAGAAATTTGAATCTAATGTTTACAAACACTACCCCCTCTATCCTCATGTTCACAACCATTTTTCTAGTTTCATTACAAAGCAATGCTTAAGTAGGGGTCATCCCCTGGAAGTTGGTCCAATTACACTCTGCTAGTTGTAAAAACCGACGAAAGGGAGACCTGGTGGGAAAATATATATCGAAAACTAGAGCTAACATAAAAAAGGTTAGCACCATTGAATTCAGCATACTCGATTTATCTTTAACCACTAGGTCTCAATTTTGTCGGTAAAAAAGTTGTCAGAATCGAGCACAGTGTTATTAAAACAATAAGTGTTCATGGTTAAATACGTATGTTTTTAGAATTAGCGGCCGATTTGGATCCGGCTATAATGAAGGGAAGGCCCTTAGGCTTTATATATGCTCTTAGTTGTAGATACATATGAATATGTGTAAAAAATATGTATAAATTTTAGACGGATATCAAAGATTTATGAGGAGCTACGTTTCAGAATTATGTTGAGTTGATTTTAGTCTAAAGATCACAAACAAATTTTACTAAATCAGTAGGACCCAAAGAAGCGAACAGAATTTGACTAGATTTGACAGAATTTAGTCAAATTCTGTTTGAAATTTCGACCTTTACTTTGATTACAAGAATATGTAGATAAATCCAAGAAATGACAAACGATTTTTTGGTTTTAATTCGAAACGAATTTAATCACACGAACAGAATATCGAAAGTATCATGTGCTATCGGGTGTTTTTTATTGAGGTATAGAACTTCAAGTTGGCATCACTTTTTTAACTGGCGGCCATTTTGTCAGCTGTCAAGTGATTAATATTTAGTTTGGTTTGCCATTTCATCATGAACAGGTTGACAAAAGAACAACGCTTGCAAATCGTGCAAATTTATTTCGAAAATAATGGTTCAGTTTGCGAAGTTTACCGCAAGCTCCGTCCATTTTATGGTCGACATAATCGTCCATCAGAACAATTAATTCGGTTAACCATGGATCGTTTTCGCACTACGTTTACTCTATGTGATAATACGCATCCGCAGCGACGTCGAACAGTGCGTACCGAAGAAACAATTGCCGCTGTAGAGCAAAGTGTTGAAGAGGACCCGAATGAATCGATTCGCCACCGTGCACAGCAATTGGAGCTTTGTCCATCAACTTTATGGAAGATTTTGCGCAAAGATCTTGGCTTGCGACCTTACATGATAGAGCTTGTGCAAGAATTAAAGCCGCGAGACCATGCAATGCGTCGTGATTTTGGTGTATGGGCCGAAAATGAGATTGATATCGATGCTGATTTTCATCGCAAAATTTTGTTCAGTGATGAGGCTCATTTTTGGTTGAATGGCTACGTCAACAAGCAAAATTGCCGCATTTGGAGTGAAGAGAATCCACATGAGACCCTTGAGACGCCATTACATCCACAAAAACTGACTGTTTGGGCCATACTTCTTCCGAAATAATGCTGGAGAGTCAGTTACCATAAATGGAGACCGGTATAGAGCCATGATAACCGACTATTTTGTTCCCCAATTGGATGGCATGAATGTGGATGAGTTGTGGTTCCAACAAGACGGCGCTACATGCCACACAGCGCACGTCACAATTGATTTATTGAAGGAAACATTCGATGAGCGCATAATTTCGCGGAATGGACCTGTCAATTGGCCACCAAGATCGTGCGATTTGACACCACAGGATTATTTTCTTTGGGGATATGTGAAGTCGCTCGTCTACGCTAACAAACCAGAAACGTTAGGGGACTTGGAAGCCGACATTCGTGGCGTTATTGCCAACATACGGCCCCATATGCTCGAAAAGGTAGTTGAAAATTGGACCTGTAGAATTGGCTTTATTCGAGCAAGCCGCGGCGGCCACAAGCCCGAAATCATATTTAAACATTAATGGCATAAAATTATCCTTCCAATAAAGCCAAATTGATGGACATTAAAACGATTTTCTTGTGTTTTATTTCAATTCGAAGTTCTATACCTCTAGAAAAAAAACACCCTTTATATGACACGTTGCAACAATAGAGCTTGTTGACAGTCAAGGCCGATTACCGATTACGCAGCCAGCCCAAATTCCATACCAAACAGTTAATTTTTTTCATGCCGATTGGAGTCGTCTTAAACCCGCCAACTTTGCTTGCTATGGGCCTCATCCCTGAAGATAAATTTTCTTCTAGTATTAGTGTATGTTTCATTCTTTAGTTCTTGAGTTTGTACAATTTTGTACCGGTATAGGGTTAATTCACGATATAAAATTCGAGCCAAATTGTGGTTTGCGAAGTGTTGAGTTCTTGTGATCAACACTAACTTGTCTGCCTCAGATTCTCCTGCTAACTTTCACGGACAGCTGCAATATTTCCAGTAGAATCAGTGACCTTAAATTAACGAAGTGCCCGAAAAATACTCCCATTTTGTGCACATGTTGTTTAACGATATATTAGTACATACAAGATAATTTGGCAAAATAGACTGAAAATGATCACTATTGGATACAAAAAGTTAATAATGTTGATTTTTTGCTTGAAAAAACATTTGAAGGTGTTCATCGTAAATCACTTTATATATATAATTCCCCGACAACATTCCAATTGGAACAAGGGGTACTTCTCTCAGACAATGAGCTGCATCCGATTTTATTTTTAGACTCATTGAAAGGGACCTACGTTTTAACGCCGGCTCCGAACGGCAAATGCATTTGTTAGAGAAGTTTAAAATAGCCTAATAATCAATAACCAGTGGCTAGCTGAGTTATGAGGTTGCGGTTCACCTTTTTTGTTTGAAAATTCATTTTTTTTTCAAGTGGGTCTGGTCGGGGATTAAACTTGGGACCTCTGGTATGCTAGGCGGATGACTAACCTACTATACCACGGCGGCTCACAAAGTAATCACTACTTTTTAAATTTTTCTGGTATTTTTTGCGCTCTATCCGCCATTTTACACATTTTTAGTTAATGATGCCGCTTTAGGTTTTCGACCCTAAATATTTCAAATCTGCAATCCTTTTTCGGCTATCTTGTCTAGTGTCTGAGATAAATAGAGTCTGCTTTGTTCTATATCCTTCAAAACAGAGTTTTTTGTACTATTTTGCTCTATACGCTAAATATATGGTGTAAAAATCACAAAATTCTATAGTAAAGTTGTTTAGTTAAAACTTCAAGATCGATTTTCTCAAAATGCATTTTTGGCGTATAGAGCACATAAGGTCCCGCACGACGATATGTATTCCTCGCCAAAAGAACTGTTCCGTTTTTAAGATAAATGAATCAAGCCAGTTCCTAATACTTTTGGCTAAAGTGAAGCGTATTACAGTAAGACCTTTCTGCATCGATCGAAGCAAATAGTAGTCAGAAGGGGAAGGTCTGGGCTATAAGGCGGCTGAGCACAAACTACCCATCTACTGTTTTTCAAATTGTTTTTGGTTGAGCCAATTTTCAATTTCTTCTCTGAAGTGAAGTGTATTCCAGGGAGCAAGTTCTGCATCGATCGAAACGAATGGTAGTCAGAAGAGAACAGGAGCTATAACGCGTCTAAGCAAGAACTTCCGAGCGACTATCCCATCTAATAGTTTTTTTATCGGTCTTGCAACCTCTGGCCGAGCGTTGTAATGATGTCCGGTGTCTCGTCTGATGGTTTTTCGTAATTTGCTCAAATTTAATTCAATTGTCTTCGGTACAGGTCTCCTGTGTTCGTTTAACCCGATATTAACAGCTCATAATATAAAGCAATTGGCGCCATGGGTAATCGGCTTTGGCATTGATTTAACTGGCTGTCTTCACAAACATTTTTTAGAGCTTGGACTTATCGTAATACGATGCAAAAATTCTAACTAATCAAAGCTAAAGCGGCTGAGCAATTTTTTTTTTTTTAAGAATATGCTTAAATCTTCAGAAATATTTATGTCGAGATCTTGAGATCGATAAACTACAAACGTTTACGAGTTGGGATTGCATATGTAATTGATAAGGTCGGCCAATATTTGTACCCCATAAGGTTCATTTAATTCTAATATGTGGAACATTTACTAATTTCAGATTATCTCTAAAATAAAGCAATTAATTGTAATCGAATTTTCTACCATTTCTATTTGATTGTGTATCTCTAAGTTTTTTGTTATTTTGTTAATATCTATATTTGTATTTATTTAATTGCAGACACTTTCGTATTGGGGGTAAAACAAAATATGTCAATGGCAACAGAACCATTACAAGGATCCCATTACAAACCAACGAGTCAACAGATACTAGAAGCGAGGACATTCTCTGCTCGCAATCAACAACTGGAAAATAGAAAAAAATCAATATATACAACAACAGAAACAAGACAAGTGGAACAACACGTGGCAAGAAATTTATTAAAATCAAAACAACTATTGAGACAAACACCTGTTGCCGCCGCAGAAGCGGAAGCGGAAGGAGTGAAAACGGAAGCCAGAAAGGGCAAATCACAAAGTGAAGACATAGAGAAGGTATTTGATAAAGAGTTAGATGATAATTATGAAGACATTAAAGCAAAAGACTATCAAATCTATCAGAATGCCAAAGTAAATGATTTTTTCAAACACGAACTAATAGAAAAAGAAGCCAAGAAAATATCGGATATTTGTCTGGTAAATGATCATTATATTTTGGTTAAAATGCCTCCAAAGGAGATGGAGGAGAGAATAGCAAATATTTCTGCAGAGGCAGCCGAACGACGACGAAGAGAGTTTCGAGCCTTAAAGGAGCATAATGATCAAATTTTAAAAGAAGCCGAAAGAAAACACAAGCGGTTATATCGTTATTTTCAGAGCAAACGTAATCGTGTAACACAAATTACTCCCATACACGAGGAACCCGACGAGCTGACTAGTGATAGCGAGAATAAGACCATGAAGGCTCAATCAAAATTGTATTGCCTTAAAATGCAGTCATGCTGGCAGGTCAATGAACAAGAAGTGGAAGCTTTTCAAACCCAAACTAAAATTCGTAAAAGCATATCAAATTTATCTCTGGAGACGTCCTCACAAATAAAACAAAATACCACTTCCACACCTCAAAACCCCCAGAACCTAAACAATCATACAAACCAGGATATACCAACTATATCTGGCTCGATACTAAAGTCTTCCCTACAAAAACATGTAAACTTACACAATTACGGTTCTCTGGTGGAGGAGAGTACCGAACAAAATACTAATAAAGGCATCAACAGTCCCCCACGTCGAAAATGTCCACGTTTAGAAACTTTTTATTGGTTGCTGCGTCCCTTTCGTGGTAAAAGCCGTAAAACTAAACCGAAAATACAGGCTGTGGTTTATAAAACCTATTTCGTTAAGTGGACCAAACCGCCAGATACTCTAAGTCATGGTTTTGGTGTCAAATTGTCACGGTCACCGGAAAACGAGGTGTCTGTTTTAAGACGCTGTCGTTCAGCCATATTTTGATATTCGAAATATTTACTTTTAGTTGCACAAGTACAATTTAGGAACATGATAATCGTAAATTGAAGAATATGTTATATATATTTGAAATAAATCTTAGTAATTATATTTTGTTAATTGATGTTTGTTTTTTATTTGGAAGTTCTTTTTCAGCATAACTGCAGTTATCCCAATGCCGAACGTTCTGGATGCCTAGTTGAGGTCTCTATTTCCGAAACAATTTAAATATTCACGTTATAGTTTTAGCTCATTGGATTTAAAGTGAGAGATTGTGGACGCCATAGGCATCTCACATGGCTAATGGATGAGCTAGTGTCGCTGCTTTGAAACCAGTGCTGGAATACCATCTGGACCTAAAACTTGTTTATGTTTAGATTCGCCAAAATGTTGAGATTTCCGAAATATTAAATATATATCTCTGCCCTAGTTACGTACACTCTTTCAAATCCCGGTAGCAACTAATTACATTCCCGGAAGTGCAAATCTCATCTCAAATTTGTCAGATCTAGTGTGATCGTCTGACCCGATTTTAAAAATACAGAGCATTACTTCGGCGTCATGGATATTCGGCATTGGGGTTATCATAATCTATCTATTTTTCTTTAAAATATAATTCAATAATCATTTCCGATATGAAAAATTGTCTTTCAACGTCTCCGGGATACTTCACTTCATCTGATCTTCGAATACTTCACTTCATCTGATCTTCGAACTATCTATCGTTACTACTTTGGAATGTGCTCTAACGAAATCAGGGAACTTGTTCCCGAAACTCGAATTTTCATGCGCAACACTCGTTTATCTGTTAGAGCTCATCCCTTCGTGGTCGATTGGCCAGTAGACCGAACAACGCATTACAGAGAAAATTCGTTCTTCAGCCGTACTGTTCGTATGTGGAATTTACTTCCCGCAGAAGTTTTCCCTTCCACTTACAATATAGGAAATTTCAAATCAAATGTCCACAAACACTACTCCTTCTATCCTCCTTCCCATAATCTATTTTCCTAGTTCTAACAGAATGAGTTGCATTAGTAGGGGTCATCCCCTGAGTGCTGGTCCTAAATTAAAAAAAAAATCTTCCTCAAGTAATTCTTCCAATTCCTTAGCTTCAAACTTTTTCGACTTACCATTCCTTTCTTTTGTGTCGAAATCACCAAGGCGTTACAGTAATCACATCCGGAGACCTCACTTAATAATTTAATCGATAGTAGCTACGGGCGGTATGGACAAAGTGCAGGGACATAACCAATGCGAGTTAATGACTCACACTTACTGGGAATTCCAAGTTCATCTAAACCGCTTCAATTCACAATCTCAAGCATGATAAAGGTTCAGTGGTCTAGGAAATATATCTGCATGCAGCACAGGGCATCTAAAGGCATCACAGACCTGTTTTTGCTCAACAATATTATTTCTTGATGTAATTTGTCCATTTAAGTAGCTAGTGTTCTAAAGTGTGTCCCAACTAGAACGAAATTTTTAAATTTGGCGCGATTCGATGTGTCATTGTTTGACATTTGAACAATTGTTATTGTTTGCTAGTACGTGGTTAGTAAAAATGGAGCGCTACACGAATGAACAACGCATTCTCATTGTGAAATTATTTTACCAAAATTTTGCAGCTACAGTTCGCAAATTGCGATCAATTTAGGGTCACAATAATGCTCCAAAAGAGTCAACTGTAAAGAGATTAATGGATAAATTTGCCGAAACTGGGTCTGTTAGTGATGTAAAGATAAAAACGCGCCTTCGATCAGGTCGATCGACCGAAAATGTCGCAGCTGTACGTGATGATGTCGCTCAAACTCCATCCACCTCAATTTGACAACTAGCTCTGCAAATTGGTGTCTCCAAATCCACTATGCAGCGAATTTTGACGAAAGATTTGCATTTTCATGCATACAAAGTTCAATTGACTCAGGAACTGAAGAAGATGAAGATGACCATGGACAGCGAAGGGGGTTCGTCGTCGTTGGGTATTGGAGAGACAACATGAAAATGCTGATTTTGCCGATAAAATCTTCTTCAGTGACGAGGCCCATTTCCATCTTGATGGCTTCGTCAATAGGCAGAATTGTCGCATTTAAGGTGAGGAAAATCCTCGAGTGATTCACGAGAAGCAAATGCATCCTCAACGTGTCACTGTGTGGTGTGGTTTTTTTGGGCTGGAGGAATCATTGGATCTTTTTTATGAAAATGAGGCAGGTCAAGCGCCAACAGTCAATGGTGTTCGTTATCGTGAAATGATAACCAGTTTTTTCTTGCCTATAATTGAAGAAATTAATGTGGAGGGTATGTGGTTTCAACAAGACGGCGCCACATATCATACAGCTAGAGAAACAATTCAATAGCTACATCAGTCATTTCCCGGTCGTGTAATTTCGGAGACCAGAATTGGTTGCCTAGATCGTGTGATTTAACACCTTTAGATTTTTTTCTTTGGGGTTTTTTGAAGTCGATGGTTTACGCGAATAAGCCGACGACGACTCAAGCCTTAAAAGAGGAAACTGGACGCTGCATTAATGAAATACCGCAGCATTTATGCAAAAAGGTCATTGAAAATTTCATTAAAAGGTCGCGTGTTTGTCAGCAAAGTGAAATAGAAATGAGTGAAATAGAAATTAGTGTTAACATAATTCTCGTTTTCCATTTCCATCAAAGATTATGCCTGGAGGTTATGGAGCAAACCAGTCAATACACATCAATTTGAATAACGAGGTTATTGGTTGTGTAGCTACCTTTTATTACCTTGAGAGTTTGTATCTACATAAGGTGGCGCCGACGAGGATATTGAATCGCGTATTAACAAGGAAAGATCTGCATTCGGAAATTTCCGAGCTATTTGAAAATCTCGGCAAATATCAACAACAACCAAGTTGCGAATATACAATTCGAATGTCAAGGCCATCCTGTATTAAGGCTTCGAAGCTTGGAAACGCGCAAATGCCATCGATAAACGACTGCAAACCTTTGCAAACAAATGCTTACGGCAAATCCTTAATATATGGTGGCCATGACCGCATAAGAAATGAAGATTTACTTAACGCGACAAATTAAATCCCTGCTTCTAGGTATGTCAATGGAAATGGCGGTGCATAGGCCATACACTCCGAAGGCCAAATACCAACATTACTCGACCAGCGCTTCGTTGGAGATAACAGGAAAGAGGCTGTCATATTGGTGCACCTTCTAGAACGTGGAGAAGGCCAATTGATGCGGAATTGCAAGCAGCAAACTATTTTTAGAATGACGTATGCCTAACATCTAACATAGGTCCTTGTCAAAGGAATAAAAGTATACTCATTCCAATTGCAGGGCTACTTCTATGATTTCTGTATTGTTATTTGTCGTCACTATCTCCCCGGGCTGAGAGTAAGTTACGCTTCTGCTGCTTTCCTTAGATGTGGTAGCCGTTACTCAGGCTTCCCCTCCGAAAGCGAACCCCAATTCCCCGTTATCTATTGCAACCATGGAAGTCCTATGTACTACCATTAAAAGTTGATATCTCATATATTTGCAAGATCTTTCTTGCTCCTAGGTATGTCAATGGAAATGGCGATGCATAGGCCATACACTCCAAAGGCCAAATGCCAACAATACTCGACAAACGCTTCGTTGGAGATAACAGGAAAGAGGCTGTCGTATTGGTGCACCTTCTAGAACGTGGAGAAGGTCAATTGATGCGGAATTGCAAGCAGCAAACTATTCTTAGAATGACGTATGCCTAACATCTAACAATAGTTCCTTGTCAGAGGAATAAAAGTGTACTCATTCCAATTGCAGGGCCACTTCTATGATTTCTGTAATGTTATTTGTCGTCACTATCTCCCCGAGCTGAGAGTAAGTTACGCTTCTGCTGCTTTCCTTAGATGTGGTAGCCGTTACTCAGGCTTCCCCTCCGAAAGCGAACCCCAATTCCGCGTTATCTATTGCAACCATGGTACATAGGACAATGTACTACCATTAAAAGTTGATAGCTCATATATTTGCAAGATCTTTCGTCGGTAATGGCCATACGATCAGCAAGTTATTCAGAGTTTAACCATAATAACGATAATGCGATCGCTTAGTTTTAGCCTAATAGAAGAACACTTCAAAAAGGTCCGTGTTTATATTACATGTAATAGCTCTAGAATTGGTGATGTAGGGGATGTTGGATACCAAGCAACGGTTCTGATTGGTCTTAACTTGGTAAGGACAAACTTATCTTGATTATCCTTTATCTCAGCTATGGACACTGACCTCCTCGTGGTATCACCCAAGTAACTACGTGAACACTAGTTAATGCAGTTAACTAACATGTGCTGCGAGTTCTCCTATAAGAACGATTAAAATATGGGTCGACGTCGGGCTAGAATCTTTGGACCAGTCTGCGTCAACAATGAGTATCGACATCGAATGAACCATGAGCTGTATGAGTTATACGCTGACATCGACATAGTAAAACGCATTAACCAACAGCGTCTGCGTTGGCTAGGACATGTTGTGCGAATGGATGAAAAGACTTCGATAATGATCCAGAGGGAACGCGTAGAAGAGGGCGTCCAAAACTTCGATGGAAAGACCAAGTAGAAGAAAATCTTTTGAAACTTGGTATACGAAATTGGAGAATATGCGCACAAGACAGAGGTGCTTGGAATTCTAAAATATGCTCGGCCTTTGACCTAAACAGGCTGTAATTACAGGCCATTTAAGTAAGTAAGTAAGTCGGGCTAGTAACCCATTCCTAGAAAAAACATTTACTATGAAAAAGCTTATATATATAATTCCCCGACAACATTCCAATTGGAACAAGGGCTACTTCTCTCAGACAATGAGCTGCATCCGATTCTATTTTTAGACTCATTGAAAGGGACCTACGTTTTAACGCCGACTCCGAACGGCAAATGCATTAGTTAGCGAAGTTTGACATAGCCTAATACTTAATGACCAGTGGCTAGCTGAGTTATGAGGAGAACCGCCGCTTTTTTTAAATTTATTTTCTTCAAGTGTTTCTGGCCGGGTGTTGAACTTGGGACCTCTGGTGCTAGGCGGATGACTAACCTGCTATACCAAGGCGTTTCACAAAAGCTTACTTTAGAATAAAAACCGTTAACTCTTATTATAAAAGAGGACGTCCGAAACTTAGATGGAAAGATCAAATAGAGGAAAATCTTTCAAAGTTTAGCCTACACAATTGCAGAGTATGCGTACAAGATGGAAGCGCATGGATTTCTCAAATATGGTCGGCCTTTGGCCTTAACAGGTTGTAAATATAGGCCTTTTAAGTAAAGTAAGTAAGCTCTAGAATTACCACAGTTACCATCTGAGGAACCATATTTCATTAAAAAGAAAAAACGAAAATTTGCTTAAGTCAAAGCGTATTATTCGTAATTTCAAAATTCTATAATCGATTATTGAATGACTAAAATGTCGAAGACAAACTCAATATCACTGTTCGAAGAACTTTCGTGGATATTTGAAATGGAATCGGAAGAAAGCCATATAAATTTCATCTTAAAGTGAAACTAAAGTATGTTAAAATCTTGTGGATCAGCATTTTCTGATACCTGCGTTTCACCCTAGTCAGAATAACAATATAACAATATAGCCTTTCCAATAATGCGCAAAAAAATCAAGATTTCTTTGAATGATTTCCTTGATTTAAATGAACGAATATGTCTTTCCTTGTCATTCATATTTTTATTTAATAAATTTTTGCTGACAACATTTAAATGAAATTTTAGATGTGTTTTGAACATGAAATGAAATTGTTTTAAGTATGACGACAATTGATATTCGAATATACATAAGTACTTATTTGGCTTTAATAAACACTTCCAACTATGCATTTACCAGTCAGTATAAATATACTAGAACTTTTAAAAAAGCTATAAAGTTGTTAATTTTTATTACTTGTAGTTGTTGAGTTGAGGTAAAGTTACCTTCGAGAAGGACGTTTGATACCGACTGACTGTTTCGTTTGTTTTAGAAGTCACGGTAAACTATTTTCATTACGCGTTTAGTACCTTAAATGTTGGGCTAAGAATGTCGGGCAATGTCGTTCATTACTCCTTTGAGAGGCAACTAAATAAATACATATATATTTTTATTAACTAAACGAAGGTAATGCCAAATATTTCGTATGCATGTTTGCATTTTTTTTTTTTTTGGATTCTTTTATTTTATTATTTTTTGAAGGCAAGTTTTTGAAGTAAAGAGTATGGTAATGGTATGAAACTGATTAAATTTAAGTGTAGTTGTCTGGAGTTTCATTTAGGCTTTGACTATAGTCAAAGGCTGAGGTCTTTTATGAAAACATCTAGATTGTGGTATATTTGTATCCCCTTATTCATAAACGGAAAATACAGTCTAATAACTAGACAAATGAGTTTTTATAAATTGAGTCTCATGAAACGAGTTCAAAATAAGTTCAGACGTATAACAAGGCTACGTCCTTTCTCCTGTTCTATATGTATATTAGGGTGCACGAAACTGCGAAGTTGAACCGTAACTTCCCCCAAAATGTTCTATGTAACATAAAAACATGCTGTGCAAATTTTTTTTTTTCAAAATTGCATAAGGGAAAAAATTGGAGTATTTTCGGTTTTGTCCAAATTTTAACCACTAAGAATTAAATTATTTAAAAAGTAATGGAATATAAATAAGTAAGAGTGGTATATTCGGCTTTGCCGAATCTTAGACACCCTTCACCAATGGTGTTCCAAAAGTAAAATACAAAATCGTAAGAATATATTGATAATTATATAGTTTCTGATTACTGACTTAGTTGAGCTCCACACAAATGCTTGATATCTATATTAATTTTCTTTTGTTCATACTAAATGTAAGTCCTAGCAATATTTGGTTATACTATCGGGTGTTTTTTATTGAGGTATAGAACTTTAAGTTGGCATCACTTTTTTAACTGGCGGCCATTTTGTTAGCTGTCAAGTGATTAATATTTAGTTTGGTTTGCCATTTCATCATGAACAGGTTGACAAAAGAACAACGCTTGCAAATCGTGCAAATTTATTTCGAAAATAATGGTTCAGTTCGCGAAGTTTACCGCAAGCTCAGTCCATTTTATGGTAGACATAATCGTCCATCAGAGCAATTAATTCGGTTAACCATTGATCGTTTTCGCACTACGTTTACTCTATGTGATAATATGCATCCGCAGCGACGTCGAACAGTGCGCACCGAAGAAACAATTGCCGCTGTAGAGCAAAGTGTTGAAGAGGACCCGAATGAATCGATTCGCCACCGTGCACAGCAATTGGAGCTTTGTCCATAAACTTTATGGAAGATTTTGCGCAAAGATCTTGGCTTGCGACCTTACAGCCGCGAGACCATGCAATGCGTCGTGATTTTGGTGTATGGGCCGAAAATGAGATTGATCTCGATGCTGATTTTCATCGCAAAATTTTGTTCAGTGATGAGGCTCATTTTTGGTTGAATGGCTACGTCAACAAGCAAAATTGCCGCATTTGGAGTGAAGAGAATCCACTTGAGACCCTTGAGACGCCATTACATCCACAAAAACTGACTGTTTGGTGTGCTCTATGGGCTGGTGGAGTCATTGGGCCATACTTCTTCCGAAATAATGCTGGAGAGTCAGTTACCATAAATGGAGACTGGTATAGAGCCATGATAACCGACTATTTTGTTCCCCAATTGGATGGCATGAATGTGGATGAGTTGTGGTTCCAACAAGACGGCGCTACATGCCACACAGCGCATGTCACAATTGATTTATTGAAGGAAACATTCGATGAGCGCATAATTTCGCGGAATGGACCTGTTAATTGGCCACCAAGATCGTGCGATTTGACACCACTGGATTATTTTCTTTGGGGATATGTGAAGTCGCTCGTCTACGCCAACAAACCAGAAACGTTAGGGGACTTGGAAGCCAACATTCGTAGCGTTATTGCCAACATACGGCCCCATATGCTCGAAAAAGTAGTTGAAAATTGGACCTGTAGAATTGGCTTTATTCGAGCCAGCCGCGGCGGCCACATGCCCGAAATCATATTTAAACATTAATGGCATAAAATTATCCTTCCAATAAAGCCAAATTGATGGACATTAAAACGATTTTCTTGTGTTTTATTTCAATTCGAAGTTCTATACCTCTAAAAAAAACACCCATTAGTATTATATGCAAAGAGTCTTTAAAATTAAGAGTCGGAAAACAAAAAGCTTTTCGGTGGCGTTATCATCTAGAATAGTTATGGACTAGTAAAAGTTCTTGATTAGTTATGTAAAACTCTGAAGTTAGCGGACTGATTTAGGTCAAAGCTTTAACAATGATAAGCCTTAAAATTATAGGGTATACACTCTTAGTTTTAGATACATACGTGAAATATATAGCTTTTGAATGGATGGATATCAGCTTTGTCGGAAAAGTTATTAAAGATTTACTTATTAATCTGAAGTTAGTTAATTAATTTAAATGAACACTTCATCAATAATATTTGGGATGTATTGTTCTTTCAATTGTTCCGATGGATGTTTGGAAAGTTTTGCTCTAGTTCCTTGTGCAATTTTAATGTGATTTAATTTATCAGCATTAAATCGATTCCCGGTCGGGGTTATATGGGAGATTCCACTAAATGTGAATAGAGCTCGCCCATTTTCAATATCGAACTTTTCAAAAGATCAGAAATACTTTTCTCAAATTTTGTCCCTCTAGAAAGTTTATTTTAGGCGCTATCGCCCTGAATATCAATATTGTACAACGTCTTTATACTAAATGTCATCATCGTATCTTAGGAGAAGTTATACGGGATCAATTGTCAAACGTGAACGGATTTCTCCCAATTGCAATTAAAAAATTTAAATTTTCGTTGATATGTGAGATACTTACATACATATGTAGGTTTTGAACGGATATCATGTAGTTAGCTGTATTTTTGTACTTCCTAGGAATATTACCTATAATTTGATATATAATACATTCTCAAATGTTATCATAGTGTTCAAAAGTCAGACACAAAATTAAGATTAATGCTAAAATCAGATTTGTGGAGCTCCTGGATTTTACACAAAATTTTAGGATATTGTCCCACCCTGAATTTTATCATTGTCGATCAAAACACCATCGCTTAAACGCCAAATTATATCTACCACAAATTACCGAATGCATCAGGATTTAGGTAATCCCCTGCGAAGGACGCTATTAAATTTCATCAAAATAAACACCTGAGATATCGACAAAACAGGAGCTCCAAAAACTTGACTACAACAGAAAAAATTACAGACAGATAGACGGACGGACAAAAAAACAGACGGACGGACGGACAAACAAACAGACGGACGGACAGACAGACAAACAGACGGACGGAGGTCGCGAAATCGATTCTCCTGCCGATTCTGAGTTGATCGGTACAATTTGAATGGTATTCTTAATCAGATTTGTGGAGTATAGATTTTAAAAAATCCTCACACAAAGAACGATGTCAAATTTCATCACAATCGGTCCATAAACACCTGAGATATCGCTAAAACAATACTTACAAAATGTAAACAAAATTTCTTAGACACGTCTAATTTTTGGTATTTTTTCGATATTTTTGGTGTTTATAAACCGATTTTAATGAAATTTAATACCGTTAATTGCGGGAGAATTTCCTAAAATCTGATATATAATTTATGTAAGTCCATCCTTCAGAAACTTGATTTCAACAGACAGACAGACGGACAGACAGACAGGCAGACAGACAGACAGACAGACAGACAGACAGACAGACAGACAGACAGACAGACAGACAGACAGACAGACAGACAGACAGACAGATATACAGACAGACAGACAGACAGACAGACAGACAGACAGACGGGCATCGCTTAATCGATTCTCCTCCCGATTCTGATTCGATCGGTATAATTTTTATGGGGTCTACGATCACTAATAAAAAAAATACACGGAATCACAAACTAATAATACCCTTTCACCTATTGGTGAAGGGTATAAAAATTGGTCGTTTGTTCCAATTGTGTTTCATACTTAATACTTGAATAAAATGCAACATAACTCTCCTGTGTATACATGAGCTTCAAAGTTAATTTGGACCTTCTGAAATGTATAAAAGGCAGGAAATGAGCCGGTGTTTCCTAACGTCCGTTACTAAGTTTGTTGTTACGGAATACTTGTTTTTTTGAACAAAGTTCCTCATTTTGGATTCGAGTGGTCAGTAATATCCCGTATTTTTAATGCGATTCGAAAAGATTTCAGTTTCTTTTAATAAGCCTATATCTCTAAAGCTGATTCGAACCCCATAAAATATTTTTAGTAGATGCAAACGGTAAAGCAAATTTGCATTAAAGGTATTCAAAATCCAGAGTAATTTGCATAGTATAAGAGTAAGAGTAATTAAGCATTGTACAAAAACCAAATAGAAACATATAAATTTCTTTTTTTATTTTTTACTCTTTTTTCGAAAAAAGTACTCTTTTACTCAGGCTTTGCAAATATTCAAAAGTCAATTAAATTAATTTCGTTTGCAGACAAATTTAATATCTTTCAACACTAAATTAATAAATAAGACTGGGAAAGTTATAAACCATTAGAAAATGTTCCAGCGCTCTTTCAAATAGTTCAAGAGTAAAGTAAAAGTAAATTTTGAAAGTGTTTTTCAATTTCTTAATTGCTCTTTTGCTACATTACTTCGTTACTCTTTTACTAGACAAGGTACATTGGATTATGAATATCTTTATTAATGTTGCCACTACTATTTATTTAATTGCTTTTTTGTATTAAATGTAAATTGCTATTGCCGCTGCAGTATATAATTAATACACTCTGGTGTAGAAGTATAAATACACTTATAATTCAGAAGATTTGGAACGCAAAATAATAACAAAGTTGTTAAAATTTATTTATAAGAAAAAACAAGTAAAAAAGTGCTATAGTCGGTCAAGCCCGACCATACGATACCCTTCACCACTAAGGTCAAAGGTGTTATTTTTCCTGTATAAAGACAAATATTTGCTAAATTTTGCCATCATACAAACATTTTATTAAAACTTGTATATTTAAACTGTTTCCGTCATTTGGACTTATAAGAGAGCTAGGGTCAAATGTGGACCGATTATCTCGAAATTTGGCAAATTGATTACAGTTGTTACAAAAATTATAAACTCAAAATTCTCATTATCTTCAGATTTACGAGCGTTTTAGTGATTTTTTGTCTCATTTAGTGCGTTTTGACAGAAGAGTTTGTATGGGAGCTATGGTCAACTGTGAACCGATTTCAATGAAATTTGGTACAGTGATTTAAGTTCACATAAGCAGTATTTGTTTTAAATTTCATGAAAAAATATTGTTTTTTGTGGCCAATATATCAATTCCGGGAAGTGGGACCTATGGGAGGTACCATAAATAATGGACCGATTTTGACGAATTTCAATAGCCATGGTCCCATTATCAAAGAAAAGATCTGTGTCAAATTTCATCAAATTATCTTTAGAATTGCGACCTGTAGTTTGATTACAAGGTTTACATGGGGGTCAAGCCAGCCAACCAGCCGTCGAGCCAGCCGTCCAGCCAGACGGACGGACGGACATCGCTAAATCGACTCTGAAAGTGATTCTAGGCCTATTGGTGTACTAAAAGATGGGTCTAAGACAAATATTTCTATGCGTTATATACATCAGCACAAACTTATAATACCCTTTCCACCTAAAGGGTATAATTAAAAATTTCACATGTATACAAGGTATTGGTCTAATCAACAAAGGTCATTTGGGGTGCTGAACCAGAATATTTACTCCGTTTTTACACCCTTCACCACCATAGGTGGAAAGGGTATTATAAGTTTGTGCTGATGTATGTAACGCATAGAAATATTTGTTTTAGACCTACCTTTTAGTATACCTATAGGTTTAGAATCACTTTCAGAGATAATTTTTTTGATTGTGGGTCCATGGCTATTTAAATTAGTCAAAATCGGTCCATTATTTATAGTACCTCCCATAGGTCCCACATCCCGGAATTGATATTTTGGCTACAAATATCATTATTTTTTCATGAAATTTAAAACAAATACTGCTTATGTAAACCAAAATAAAAGTACCAAATTTCGTTAAAATCGGTCCACATTTGACCATAGCTCCCATACGAACTCTTCTTTCAAAACGCACTAAATGAGGCAAAAACTCTAAAACGCTTATAAATCTGAAGATAATGACAATTTTGAGTTAATTTTTTCATACATAATTTTTGTAAAAACTGTAATAAATTTGGCAAGTTTCGAGGAAATCGGTCCTCATTTGACCCTAGCTCTCATATAAGTCCTAATGACGAAACCATCTTAAATATATAAGTTTTGAGAAAATATTTGTATGATGGCAAAATTTAGCAAATATTTGTCTTTATACAGGAAAACGAACACCTTTGACCTTAGTGGTGAAGGGTGTCATATAGTCGGGCTTGACCGACTATAGCACTTTCTTACTTGTTTGATATTGGTTCTAGTTATCGAGATAATAAATAAACACATTTTTTAATATTTTTGACTATTAATCTCCATTTTATTCATTAAAATAATATTTTGAGAGACATTCGAGCTTCAATCATGCAATAATTTTGCAACAAACTATAGATTAATCTGCTTGAAATCCGGGTATTTGCGGTCACCTAGAAAGTTGTGAACAACATTATGGTACTTAAAAAAATAAAAACCTGTGTAATTATAGTTCTGCAACGCACTGTACTCCCAACGTATTTATTACCTCTAAACTAGTAGAAAAAGTATTAAACTTCATTATTTAAATATTTTGTAAGTAAAATTAACGGAGGCATAAAACCGTAACTGTCGAGCGCCATAATAAAACAATTGAAAACGTCACGCTAAGCGGGCGTCCCACGATATGTTGACTACGGCAGACGTACATACATACAAACAAAATAAAAGGAATACAACTCAAGTTGTTGAGGTGAGTATAAAAAGTATTGAAAAGAGATCTGGTATCAGCAAATAGACGAGGGAATGGGGAATGAACAACGAAGTATATAGAATGATTGTAAGCTATTAATAGTAAGGAAACTAAAACTTAATCTTATTTAAAAATCAGGCATTATTGGTGAAGATGAAAAGTAATTTCTTGTTAAAATTATTACGTTAATATTATCAATGTTGGATTTTTTATACAACCTTTTTGTAGTATTTATATCCATTGAACTCTGCAAGATATACAGTTTTTCGAAACAAGATTCATAACACAGGTCAACAGCAAAAATATGCTCGAGTAACCACTATATACATTTGATGTATCATAGCTACCTTAGTACAAAAATTGTAAAATTTTTAAATTTTATGGCAAGATTTTTTAAAAAAATTTTTTTTTTTAAAATTGCAATTTTTTTAGACGTTTCATCAAATAATTAATGATAACTCAAAAACTACTAGTCCGATATTATTAAAATAAAATCAGAAAAATTAAGATTTACATAGCCTTTAATTCGTCTTTATATCGCGTTTCAATCGGATCAATAGTATCGGAGTTATAATAAAAAACGTATGAAAAAAAATATATTTTTTACGTAAAAATGGCAAGAATTTTCGTTTTAAAAAAATCATGAAAAATCGAAAACGGCAAAAAACTTCCAGATTTATTATTTTATCGCATAGCGACATATAATAGCAACAAAATGAGATATCGACCATAAAAATCGATTGATTTTTTTCGATTTTTTTCACAATTTAGTGAATTCGCTCATTTTCACAAAATTTTAGTTTTTTGCTTGATATACGCATTATAGCGGGTTTTAAAATGTATGAAAAAAATTAATTTTCCAATTTCAAGGGGTGAATGTCGGATTATTGTGAGATTTGGTGAGAAACTTCCACCCACAAAATTTTTGTCGAATCCGACAACGTTAACACGTAGCGCATAGGCCCCAAATCTGAAAAATAGCGTTTAAATCGAAAAAAATATGTTATATGTTGTAATAAATTTAAAAAATAAAATATAAAATAAAATACATGAATAAAACAATGAAATACATTTTCGATCTATTCCATCGATTTGACCTAGTGACATTTTTTGGTCAATTGCCTTCGGCAAGCCCTCAAGGACATGTAATGGCCAGTGCAAATTGTAGTAACTCGAAAACTGTTTAACGGATTTTAAAGATATGTAGCTTATTGGAAATCTTGTGTTTGCCCTAAGGACCAGGATCCACTTTTTTGCAAAAGGGGGAATAAATAGCTTTAATTTTGCAAAAACTGAAAATTTATCACTTTTTTTTATTTAAACGCTATTTTTCAGATTTGGGGCCTATGCGCTTCGTGTTAACGTTGTCCAATTCGACTAAAATTTTGTGGGTGGAAGTTTCTCACCAAATCTCACAATAATCCGACATGCACCCCTTGAAATTGGAAAATTTATTTTTTTCATACATTTGAAAACCCGCTATAATGCGTATATCAAGCAAAAAACTAAAATTTTGTGAAAATGAGCGAATTCACTAAATTGTGAATAAATTCGAAAAAAAAACAATCGATTTTTATGGTCGATATCTCGTTTTGTTGCTATTATATGTCGCTATGCGATAAAATAATAAATCTGGAAGTTTTTTGCCATTTTCGATTTTTCATGATTTTTTTAAAACGAAAATTTTTGTCATTTTTATATAAAAAAATATATTTTTTTCTTAAGTTTTTTATTATAACTCCGATACTATTGATCCGATTGAAACACGATATATAGACGAATTAAAGGCTATGTAAATCTAAATGTTTCTGATTTTATTTTAATAATATCGGACTAGTAGTTTTTGAGTTATCATTAATTATTTGAAGAAACGTCTAAAAAAAATTGCAATTTAAAAAAAAAAAACTTAAAAAAAAAAACTTGCCATAGAATTTAAAAATGTTACCATTTTTGTACAAAGGTAGTCATGATACATCATAATTGTATAGTGGTTTTAAGAGCACATGAAATTTTTTTTATTTTGTTGTGCTGTGCAATCTATTCATATCACAAGTCTTTGCATTAGAAATAGACCAGCCGGCACCGGCCAAATGTATATGAGAGTAGTATTCCATTTTTAATCGGGTATAAGTCGTACTTAAAGTTAGGTGATCAGATTATCTTGAACGCGAGCATGAATGTTAATGTACAACATTGAATCTTCCGGGCATTCCTAAACTATTGGGGATGGATTATTTATTGAGTCCCGTAACATTATTTTATAATCGGTCAAAAAAGTTTCGTTTCGCAAGAAATACACGAGCATGAAAATGAGTTGGGAAATCGTATCGGTATCGACGTTGCCCCTCGCGAATGTTGCTAAAGGAAAGTTGTCGCTTGTTCGTCATCCAGTCATTTGAACTGGCGGCATTAGTCTTAGGAATAATGATGGGAGAGACGATGAACTCCTTTTTTTTACTAAAGTTTGGAACTATCTTGGACTATTCTTTGCCTTCGCGAAGTACAATGTACTAATATGCACGAAACGGCTATGTCCGTGGATGGCAGAAACATGGTCTTGTCAGGAAATTGCTATGCTTACATTCATGTCAGTCGGACTGTTTCAAGGAATGCTCTTAAGGCTATCACTGGCTATCATTTTGAAAGTCAAGAAAGGGCTGCACTTCTAGAACAATATTGGCTTTCTGCTGTAGACTTGTTGAATAGGGATCGTAGGAGCTCTAGAACGAGCAAAAGTCTTAATTTTGTTAAGTGTAATGCTGACTTAGTGCATAGGGAGCGCAGGAAATTTAAGTTTGTTTATGGTATAGAACGAGCGGTAACATATAAATTCGTACGCGACGTTCGTACTGGAACGAGCTGATTTGTCTTCGGCTTAAGTTTGGGCTTAATACTGACCGGTCATGACTATTTCAATGCAGGTTTGAATCTGTCAGAGACTCGTAAATTTGGGTGTGGGATGAAATCTGAGGACGAAATCGGTAAGTAAAGGTGGAGAAGAAGAACAACAAGAGGAAACTGCAAGATGCATTGGTCGAAAATCCCAAGAAATCGAAAATAGATGTAGAACTGGAAATGAAGAAGGCGAATATGATGTAGAGATAGATAATACACAATTTACTTTTATCTCTGATTTTGTTAATATGGACGAAGGAGTCCTTTTGATTTGAATCTTTGATTCTTAGTGTCGACTATCATTTAGAAAGAGAAAGTCGCTTAAATCAAGTGGAAGATGCATTGTTTGAAAATAAAAAGAAAACAAAAATATATCTGAATCTGAATTTTGTTCATATGGACGAATCATATAATACCTACATACAATTGATGAACTCTTTCCTAGACTAATTAGGGAAATGATCCTTAAGGGCTTTGGAGAATTTTCTAGTAAACAGCGAGGGATTCATGATGTAGTTGGAACAGGACATGACCACGAGTAGAAACATCAACGTCTAACATCAACAACTATGTCGAAAATTTAATGGGACGCACATTAAGGCAATCACATCCACTGTTCCCCATGACTGTACATAATTCGACAATGCCTGTGGAGGCGGCTTCATCCACCCAAACAAGTCAACAGAAGATATTAAGGACCTATGCTCCAGTGGGAGTCAAGGATGGCAAAAGATATTCTAGAAGAGTATTTTCAAGTTGAAAATTCACTATCAACCACTGGGCTGAACTTGTAATCCATTCCTGGAAGTAAATCTACTTTAACCTCGCCAGAAAAACGTCGTTTTCAAGAAGAGATATAGATGTCTACGATTTTTCGATGATATCGAAAAAGCCGAAGACGGAGTGGTGGAACAAAGCAAGCTTACTTTCAACTTTTCTAACCCAATCACATTTGGATCCCAATTATCAGTTGTCAATAAAGTAATTACTTAAGGTGACTAAACTTTCATAGGGGCGTTGTAAATTCGCGATGAAGTTGCGTTCCAGTGCCAGCAATCATTAGGTACGCATGGTACCGAATTTAATTGTCTATGGGTTAAGTTCAGTGCGCATCTTCTGCACTTCGAGTTTCTTTACAGAAGCCAGGGACATAAAGTTATCGGGCTTCGATGCCCTTTCCGACTCAATATCGAAGATCCTTGAGAGTTGTCCGAACAACTTCACAATTCATCTTGACTTCACCATTCGAGCCACACGACTTCAAAAGGCCAATATGTTAAGCTATTTGCCGCGCATAATCAGCTATTGTAACTGTTGAATGAACCAACACATATTCGGAGTGTTGAAGGGCACCAACAAAACACCTTTGACCTTTTCCTGACTTCACACCCCAACCCAAGTATGAAGTCAGGGTTCTTGCACCTCTTGGAAATTGCGATCATTGTACCATTTCCGACTCTTCTTCGTTCTCCGCACTTTGTAATGTTTTACAAACACCCACTAACCGTTTAACTTTCTTATACGAAAAAGATCGTTGGGCTGAGCTCAACGAATTTTATAGGCACTTCAACTGGAAACTTTGTTTCCTCGACAATAACGTCTATGCCTCAGCGGTCAGATCCCGAGAGATTGCTTTCAGAAACTAGAGTAACAACCAGAATCCAGTCACTGATTTGCAACGCAAACAGGCAAAGACGTACATGTGCCAAAGTTGCTCTGTACGAGCAACATCTTCGTACAAAAATTTCTGGTCGTTCGTTAAATGCGTTAAGAATAATGTTAGTTCTTAAATTTCTTCTCTTTTAAAGGATGGTCAAACATTCACAGTAAGCGAGAAAGTACTCAACCTATGCCCGAACTCAATATACCGTTTTGGCGAAAGTAAAGTTGTGGCTCTAGATATATCCAAGGCGTTTGATAGAGTGTGGCACGGAGCACTTCTATCATAACTTATTGCCTTTGGTGTCGGTAATAACTTCTCTCGATTTATATCGAGCTTCCTCGGAGATCGTGCTAATAAATTTTATTTTAATGCGCGGAAAACTCATTGTTGTATGCTTACGCATAAACGCACTGCACATCATTATACTTCATCTGCATTACTGGGCGGTGTAAATATAGAGGAATCAGATACTCTTGACGTTCTGGGCATGAAAATACAATGTGATGTCCGTTGGACAAATCACATTTTTCAAGTGTCGAAAGAAGTGACGAAATAAGGGAACTCGTTCCCGATACTCGAACTTTCTTACGCAATACACGTCTATATGTTAGAGCTCATCCCTTCGTAGTCGATTGTTCGTATGTGAAATTTGCTTCACGCAGAAGTTTTCCCAGTCAGTTGCAATATAGGAAAGTTCAAATCTAATGTCCAAAAACACTACTCCACTTATCCCTCCTCCCATAACCTATTTTCCTACTTTCAGCACAATGCATTGCATAAGTAGGGGTCATCCCCTGAGTTCCGGCCCTAAATAAAAAAAAATCCAATTGCTTCTCCTCATATGTTTCTCAGGGAGCGATTCTGAGTCGATCCGTATACCAAAAAGGGTCCCAGGCCAATTACAAACATCAGCATAAAATTTATGATTTTCAATTTTATCATCTATAGACTATTTCAAAAAGGAAATTTTAAATTTGGTTTAGCAACTCGGGCGGGGTCTTCTATTAAAATTTAAAAAATAAATTCTATAAAGAAATAATCTTTTCCCTCACCCAATATAAAAAAGAATAAAGTCTTTATATAGCGGACAACCTGCTGGGCAATAAATTGTTAAAGGTTTGAGTCCATTGTTAGTTTAAAGGGAAAAGAGCAATGGAGAAATAGTTTTGTATATTATTAATATTTTAATAGAAAAAACAACAATAATTAATCATAAATGGAGTTGAAACAACAAAAGTGAGAAAAACAACAATTAACAACAAATTTGAAATAATATTTATTTCAAATTTGGACTTAAAGAGTAGAAGAGTAAAGCTATATTCTAGTCATGAGGAGTATCTTTTTCTCTAACAGCTTAAATTGAGCTAGACTCCAGCTGGAAAAGAAAAGCATAAAATTTCGAATTATTTTGAATGCAATGAAATGAATTTTAAATATTCGAGTTTTAGAATTTTGGGTCTTAAACAAAAGCCCTATAGCTTTAAGTGAAAACCAAACAGTTGTAACTACTGCAGCAAGTTTAATTGTCTGTTTGTTGCAAGTTGCAACTTGCAACCTACAAAGCATTCAAAATCGATTATAATCAATTGTGTTGACATATTGACAAATGCTGACTGGAATGACATTAATTTCAAAATGATGAAAGAAAGATACTAAGGCAAGAGGGAGAGGGAGAGGGAGGGAAGAGGAAAAGATATGAGTTATAAAGACATCAAGATTTATACTATTTTCAATGGGTGGTGTCTGTTGAAATGTCTCTATTTGTTATTAAATGCATAAGTTATCTTTTCTTTTCTAAATGGCCTTCAGTTTATACTATTTCTTCAATTGTTTTAAGTAAACAAAAAACCTTTAATATACTTTAATGATTTAAATGACCTCGACAGAACTAAACTAAAGTCATCCATCCATCCATCTATCCTTCCACATTTGTACATTTCGTCAAGTCGCTAAAAATCATAACTATTTGACATGTCAAACTCAAAGAAAACAAATGATCATACACAAAATGCATAAATGTGCTACATTCATCTTATTCATAGCTCATAGCTATAGCTATGATAAGTTGCATCTAGCAAATTCAGCTTCTGATGGTGTTTTTTGTTTGCTAGAGCTGTGTACAAACCAAAATGTTTCTAAACATGAGCCTTAATTTGTTATTGCCTTTGTCTGTTTTAGTTTGATGTCCTGCTGTTGACATGCTGTTAGGACCATTAAGAGCTCCGCTTGACAAATGATTCAATAGAGTTATCATTTCATAGCCTTGAATAATTGAAAAGATTGAGTTGTAACATTTACATATTGCACAAATAATGAGATAAATGGTATTCAGTCCTTCGTCATATTTGATAAAGTGCGTTCCAATGATGCCGCCGGTATATAATTCACTTTTTTTTTATTTATTTATCCATTCAACCGAAAATAAGCATCGTTTTTGTTGATGTATTTGTGCTGATGTATGTAACGCATAGAAATCTCTTAGGCCCACCTTTTAGTATACCAATAGGCTTAGAATCACTTTCTGAACCGATTTATGGTACCTCCCATAGGTCTCACTTCCCGGAATAAATATATTGGCCGCAAATATCAATATTTTTTTCATGAAATTTAAAACAAATACTGCGTATGTAAACTTAAATCACTGTACCAAGTTTCGTTAAAATCGGTCCACATTTCACCATAACTTCCTTACAAACTCTTCTGTCAAAACGCACTAAGTGAGACAAAAATCACTAAAACGCTAGTAAATCTGAAGATAATGAGAATTTTAAGTTTATTTTTTGCATGCATAATGTGTAAGTACCTGGTTGACCGAGCCTTGCTCGGAGCTATATGATAAGCAATTTTGAGGCAATTTTTAAAATTTTTATATATTTTATTTTGTAAAGTAGTAAAATAAATTTAGAGGAAATACATTGTACAAATATTCGGTTAACTTTGAATTATTTTATTTATTTTGTCCGATCAACACATAGTTTGCATAGTTTACAGTTTAACTCATTTTGAAAAATTTTGGAAATTGGTCATACCAACAGAAACCTCCGTCGACTCATGCGCAACAACTTTGCTAAAGATTATAGCTTGATCAAATGCACAGTTTACGATTTAATTCATTTTGAGTAGTTTTCAGTGGCGCCACCTGAAGCTGTTCATACAAACTAAGAAACCTTCGTCTGCTTATGAGTAACAACTTTTCTTAAAAAAAAGGACGAAAAAAACTATTTTAACCCTTTTTTACCCCCTATCGGACATAGTTTCAAAAAACTACCAAACACCTGTCCGCTTATTTAAAACGTAATTTTAATTTTGTTTCTATACCTATTACTTTAGGAGATATAACGTTTTCGATTTTTCCCCCCTTTTATCCGTTTTTACCCTCTTAGAGGCAAAGGTTCCAAAAGTCCCTTCTTCTTCGACCTATACATCAAAAAAGGTACCCACTGTCAAAATTTTATCAAAATCGTTAGAGCCGTTTTCGAGATAGCCGTTCTATATATATATATATACATATATATATATATATATATATATATATATATATATATATATATATATATATATATATAAATACAATTATTGCTCGTTTAAGAATATAAGATAAGATAATCAATTTGCTAAATTTCGAGATAATCGGTCTACCTTTGACCCTAGCTCTTATATAAGACCAAATGACGGAAACAGCTTAAATATATAAGTTTTGAGAAAATGTTTGTATAATGGCAAAATTTAGCAAATTTTCTTGAGCGACTAGCACTTTCTTACTCGTTTAATACAATTTTGCGATAAAAAGTGGATCTTCATCCAACTTTTCCAGCGCACATTCGCCCAACTGCTTCAAATGGGGAAGAACCCTTAAGGCAGAAAGCCAATGCACGCGGCAATCAGCTGTTTTTTGATTTGCGGCAATGGAAAAAAGTATAACTTTGTTCTACTTTTCCGCGCGGCAGATTTTTTCAGTGCTGCCAGATTATATCCAACTCAAATATTTTTGTATGTGAATATTTTTGTAAACAAACGCACATTTTATGTACTGGCAATACTACGACCGCCCGCAGCCGCATGCCGCGTGTATTGGCCTTGTACCTTAAATCTCATGGTCATCAACAAACACTGGCGGATGTCCAATAATGCAAATTTAATGCGCAATTTTCTTACAAGATTCCGAAGACCATAAGTTAGAAAAGGAGAATGAGTAATTTGGATACTAAAATTCAATAATCTACAAGCGTTACTCGTTTCTAAGTCGATTAATGGTTATATTAAAGACCAAACTAAACCTATTTGAAATAGAAACATGTAACATAGTAAAAGCTACCAAAAACAGAGTTACCAAGCAAGTAAGAAAAGCCCGACTGTATCATACCCTTCACTACTAAGGTCAAATATGAACCAACAATTAAACAACTTTTCCTTAAGTCTTAGAGGCACACATACATATACTACGTGCTACTTTTTCAAAATTTCGAGATTTATGTCATTTCCGACTAAGGGTCTGATATGGGAGCTAGGGTTAATTGTGGACCGATTGTTTCCAAATTTATTATTGGTTTATATTTACAAAATATTTATATGTGCAAAGTTTTAGTAATCAAATGCATTTATCTTTAGAGTTATAAACGTTTTTGTGGGTTATGTGTATATAATGTTTTTTGAGAATGTTTCTTGTATGGGAGGTACGGACAAATATGGGCCGATTCCTACAAAATTAGATAAATGTTATCATAAGCAATATTTGTGATGAATATTATTAAAATAGAACTAAATTTGTGGCTGTAAATGACTAAAAACTCTATTCCAGGAAGACATCCCTATAGAAGCTACCCGAAATAGTAATTCGATTTCGCCAAAATGATCGTCCTTGAACTAAAATAAGAGCCTGTGCCCAATTTCATAAAATTACACAGGGCAACAGCAAAAATATGCTCGAGTTACCATTATATACATTTGATGTATCATGGCTACCTTAGCACAAAAATGGTAAAATTTTTAAATTCTATGGATAGGTTTTTTTTAATTTTTTTTTTGTAAAATTGCAATTTTTTTAGACACTTTTTCACATAATTAATAATAACTCAGAAACTAATAATCGGATATTATTCAAATAAAATCAGAAGATTAAGATTTACATAGCCTTTGATTCGTCTATATATCGCGTTTCAATCGGATCAATAGTATCAGAGTTATAATAAAAAATTTAAGAAAAAATGTATTTTTTACCTAAAAATGGCAAAAAATTTTGTTTTAAAAAAAATCATGAAAAATAGAAAAAGGCAAAAAATGTTCAGATTCATTATTCTGTCGCAAATCCACAAATAATAGCAACAAAACGGGATATCGACCATAAAAATCGATTTATTTTATTCACAATTAAGTGAATTCACTCATTTTCACAAAATTTTATATTTTTGCTTGATATACGTATACAGGGTTACAGGGAAGTTATCAGTCAATTTTTGCGAAATTTTATATTTTATTGTTTACATGTAAGTTAAAAAAGAAAAAAAATAAAAAATTTTAAACTAAGTAAAATGTTTTTGTAAATTGTCTTCGGCAAGTCCTCAAGGACATGTAATGGCCAGTGAAAATTGTAATAACTCGAAAACTGTTTAACCGATTTTAAAGACATGTAGCTTATTGGAAAAATCATTGCGTTTGCACTAAGAACCAGAATCCACTTTTTTGCAAAAGGGGGACTAAATAGCTTTAAACTTAAAAAAAACTGAAAATTTGTCAATTTTTTTCGATTTAAACGCTATTTTTCAGATTTGGGGCCTATGCGCTACGTGTTAACGTTGTCCAATTCGACTAAAATTTTGTGGGTGGAAGTTTCTCACCAAATCTCACAATAATCCGACATGCGCCCCTTGAAATTGGAAAATTTATTTTTTTCATACATTTGAAAACCCGCTATAATGCGTATATCAAGCAAAAAACTAAAATTTTGTGAAAATGAGCGAAGTCACTTAATTGTGAATAAATTCGAAAAAAATCAATCGATTTTTATGGTCGATATCTCATTTTGTTGCCATTATATGTCGCTATGCGATAAAATAATAAATCTGGAAGTTTTTTGCCGTTTTCGATTTTTCATGATTTTTTTAAAACGAAAATTTTTGCCATTTTTACGTAAAAAATATATTTTTTTCTTAAGTTTTTTATTATAACTCCGATACTATTGATTCGATTGAAACGCGATATATAGACGAATTAAAGGCTATGTAAATCTTAATTTTTCTGATTTTATTTTAATAATATCGGACTAGTAGTTATCATTAATTATTTGAAGAAAATTCTAAATTTAAAAAAAAAAAAAAAATTTTTAAAATCTATCCATAGAATTCAAAAATTTTACCATTTTTGTACAAAGGTAGCCATGATACACCAAAATTGTATAGTGGTTTTAAGAGCACATGAAATTTTTTTTTTATTTTGTTGTGCTGTGTTAACTTTAAAGTTACGACAAACTTACATGGATAACCGGCCAGCCAGCGAGCCGGACGGACATCGTTGAAACAAGTCAGGGAGTGATTCTAAGTCGATTGGTATACTAAAAGGTGGGTCTCAGAACAATATTTCTATGAGTTACAAATATCAGCACAAACCCAATATACCCTTTCCACCTATGGTGGTGAGGGGTATAATTAAAGTTGCTAAAAATCACAAAATAATAACTTTTATAAATAATTTAGTGCCTAAAACTAGATAAAACTGACTGGGGAGTACGCATGTGATTCAAGCCAAACGTTTCATTGGTCATTATTTTTGAACTTAAGGTTTGAACTTACAAAAATTTGTAATAACCCAGCAAAACTTTGGTAATGGCAAGTAATCTGATAACTGGTTACCTTGTAACGACTACAACATATCATCCGAATAAATAATAAGTTATTACAAAAGTACTTATTTGTAATTAAGATGGTAATTTAAACTGAATGGCCCCGGTTCAAATCCCACCAAGAGCAAAAAATTTTTTTTAGTTTTTTTTTTATTAAAAGAGTCTTTTTAAATGATTTTTGAATTTTAAGAACTTAAATATTATCTTCTGTAAAAAAAAAAATTGTAAAACTAACTCACGTTAATGAAAAAGTAGGGGGTGTTGAATACCAAACACGATTCTAATTGGTCTTAACTTGGTAAGCCCAACTTATCTGGGTCATCCTTCATCTCAACTGTGGACACACACCTCCTCATGGTATCACCCGGGGAGCTAATTTAACACCCATTAATATTGTGTTCCGAGAGTTGTCCCATAAGATCGATAAAAATGGATTAGGATTACGGGCTAGTAACCCTCTCTTGAAAAAAATACAATGAAGAGGATAAAATTAGAATTGAAATGTCCCACTACCTAATGTTAGAGGGGGATGTCCGAAACTTCGATAGAAAGATCAAGTAGAGGAACATTTTTCAAAGCTTGGCCTATAAAATTGGAAAATATTCGCACAAGATCGAAATCCATGGAATTCTAAAATATGCTCGGACTTTGACCTTAACAGGTTGTAACATTTAAGTAAGTAAGAGTCAATCTTACGTAAAAACTTATACAAAAAAGAAGATTTAAATTGTTTAAGTTTTAAAATAATTTTAAAAAAGTTTTAAAATAATTACAAAAAAATCGTATAAAAATATTTTTCCAAAAATTACAACAAAGCAAAAAAAAGCAGGGAAAAACAAAGTTATTTTCACATGATTTTGGATCTAAAAATAAAAATTGTTTATATTAATTATAAGCTGCTAAGTTTTCAACATATGAAGTAGCTCAGTGGAAGAGTCTCTGCCCAGCAGTCGGAGGGTCTGGGTTCGAGCCCCCATGGGATCATAAAAAAAATTTTGTATTTCGTTAAAAAATATATGTTTTTAATAAAACAACAACAAAAAAGTTGTTGCTGTTGTTGTTGTTGCTTTCAAATTGCTTACCCAAGTCATTACTTTTCTGCAATTGGTAAGTACTTGCCTCCAATGACATCCCCATGTTAATGTAATGACTTAAACAGCGAATGAGTAAGTAGTTCGTGTTCAATAGTTTAACTGTTTAACTCATTATTTGGTAATGAAAAGTTTTACTGGGAATTAATGTTCTTTTTCTAATATACTAAAGTAACATATAATAAAATTAATTAATCTGCAAATAAGTCTTAGATAGATGTAACATACATAAAGTTCTATGTCAAACACTAGCGATATCTAGGCAATATAAAATCATATACATACAGAGATACAAATCAACTCTAAATCCAAATTGATCTGCCAATCATTTTCATCATCTTCAGCTGCATGAGCACAACAGTTAAACTTCAAAAGGTTTTAACCTCTTAGCGCTACGAGTCCACATGAGTAACAATTTGTAAATAAATAATTAATCATATATTTTGTATATTTCTTTCTTTCTCACATCTCAAATTTGTTTCTTCATTATCTTTAAGACAATTTGATTAAGTTTTTTAGATTTTTAAGTTAAATCGTTTTTTGTTTAATTTTTTTCATAACTTCCATTTTTTATTTAGTTTTTTTCTTTTCTTTCCTTTTTAAAATATTTATTAAGTTTTATTTCGTGTAATTTTTTAACGCTACTGAAAATTATTTACTCGCTAAACAAAACATTATTTAGTTTTTGACTCGTAAATGCAAAAGTTTTTCAAAAAATATTAGTCTTTTGAGGGCTACTGTTTTCTTTTATTTTTGTATTTAAGTTCCTCGATGGCGGCACAATTGGTGGTCATTGCCTTTGTTCTTTGCCTCAAAGTCATACTTATTTTGCTTTAGTAATTATCCATGTTGGAAGCGGAATTTCCGAAAAGTAACAAAAACTTTGATTTAAAAAAAAAGTAATTTATTTAATTGCTTCTATTACAAATTCAACAACAATAACTAAAAGCTAACCTCAAATGGTTACAAATAATTTAGGGTCTGTAAACAGTTAAACTACAGTGGAATCGCAATAGAGTGAACTAATTCGTGCAAGGCCTGTTCACTCTATTGAAAAAGTTCACTCTAAAGAGTCTATAAAAAAAAACACTTTTTTATACAAAAAACATCTATATTTATTAAATATTATTATATAATTACAAAGGAGTAAAGTAATTTCAAGAGTTTTTTGCTTTGTACAAGCATTTTTTGCTTTTTGCACCGCTAAATCGCGGAATTTATGCGAAACTAAAATATTTTCGTAATTGTTTGTGTAATTTTGTGCCCAATCAATTTTTCACAAATCTGCACGGCCTGCGCTGCTGTTATGTCTGGTTTGGCTACTGCTACTTCCTCGATGTCAGTGTCAGTCTCAGAGATGGCATCGGAAACGCCTTGAGCAGAAATTGGAAATGAACTTTCAGCATTGTTCCATTCCGTAATGTCATCAATGGTAAAAACTTCTTGCAAATAATAAATTTAATGGTGGATGCTAAACAAACTCAGGTTTGGGTTAGCAGTTTGAAGCATATCGAAAATTGGGTTTAGTTCTTCTAGATGTTGTTGCCGAAGTGACCTTTGCAATATTTTTAACGGTATATTTTCCTCGTCGTCGTCACTATCTTCTTCTATCTGCACAGAATCACCCAAAAGACTTGACCATTATTTTTTTATCATTTTCGGTTCCAACTCATGCCAAGCTAGCATTAGAATACAAATGGAGTCTTTGAGTGTTAATTGTTTAAAAAACTCGTTTAAATTGGCCTTTTTAATGGCCCGTTGAAGAAGATGATTTCTATAATTGAGTTTGGTTATTCGAATAACGTTTTGGTCCATTGGTTAAATCAATGGCGTAACGTTCGGTGGCATGTACATGACAAAGAAACATCCATCCTCAGTGATAAGTTCGTGCTCGGGTGGATGACAAGGTGCATTGTCAAGAAACAATACTGCTTTTGTTGGCAAGCCCTTTAGATTTAAGTGTGCTTTGACCTAAATAAGAGGTGCGTCTTTGTCAATTATGTATAAGAAAAACAAAAGTTCACTCTAATGAGTTGGGTACTGTTCACTCTATAAAGTAACTAATGGAAAAAATCGGGAGTTCGTAGTATCAAGTAGTTCATATTACCAAGTGTTCACTCTATTGCGATTGCACTGTATTTCAAAGTTCAGTTATAGGATAACTTTCCGTTTCAATTCTACCTTTACTTCTAGTTTCGTTCCAAATTTTTTTTTTTTAAATTGTCACAATTTTTTAGATAAATCTACTGACCTTTCTTCAATCGCAACGCAAGAGGAGGTCTGTTGAGTGTTCTCCAAGGAAGGAAGGACAAAATAGTCGAATCTTATTTATAAAATTGGAAATGGAAGTTTCATACCGGTCAATGAAAGTCACTAAAGTAAGAAGATCCGAAGCTTTTTGCGTCGAAAAACTTGAAATTATCGATTATACAGTGATGGTCACATATTTAGCACACTAGTTATGCGTTTTTTTCAAAACCGTATATTTTTCTGTTGGAGTAATAATGTTTTTTTTTTGCCACGATGTGTAGCTTATGGTGTGACCGACAAGTCCCGTTACTCTTTTTGTTATTCCCTTTCTTCAATTGCTTCATATATAATTTATTTTTTGGTAATGCGTAATTGGAGCTGGACACAAATTTAGCACAAATATTAAACATTTTACATTTCTGTTATTTTTTGAATTTTTAATAAATTTTTGGTAAGTTTTTTATCATATTGTGTAGAGTTGAAGGTTTTTCAGAAATAAAATATTTATTAGACATGGACAAAAATAAATGGTGCACAGATACGCAACGACAGGTGATTTGTGAAATAAATTCGAGAGGATGTCCTGTAAGTGAAATAGCTAGTATTTTAAATTGCTCCAGAAAGATGGTATATAATGCTTTGAGCCATATAAAAGCACACGGAACAATTAAAAAGGGTTCACGGGCACCTAGACCAAGAAAAACGATAACAAAAGAGGATTATTTAATATATATAATGTCAGTGGCCGAGCCTTTTTAGAGCTCCAGTAAAATAAATAGTGAAGTGTCATCAAAATAAGGTACTGATATCTCCGACAGAACGATACAAAGACGCCTTAATGAAAAAAATTCGCGTGGTTGTATTGTGCAACACAAGCCACATGTGTCAAAAAAGAATTGGAAATCACGAATTTCTTCCGCCCGATAGCATTTGGAAAAGCCATTAGATTTTTGGAAAAACATACTTTGAAGCGACGAATCAAAGATTTGCAGATTTGGATCTGATGGAAAGAGATATGTATGGTATCTTCCGAACATGCAGCTCAACCCAAAGTATACGTCAAAGACTGTAAAACATGGTGGGGGAAATGTGATGGTGTGGCTTGCATTCTCAGGGCATGGAGTTGGTCCAATACACAAAATTGACACACGTATGGATCAACACGTTTATAAAAATATTCTAGCCGATATCATTATACCATAAGCAGAGGCAAAGATGCCACCTAGCTTACGCTTCATGCATGACAATGACCCTAAACACACTTTACGTACTGTGAAGTGTTGCTTGGAGGAGAGTCAAATAGATGTTTTGAAATGGCCAGCTCAATCTCCGGATCTCAATCCTATTGAGAATCTTTGGAATGATATAGAGAAGCATATAACAAGCGTAAAAACTAAAAACTTAAATGATTTATGGACGGAAATCCAAAAAATATGGCACGCTATCCCAAATGAGCGATACCTGGCTCTTGTGAAGAGTGTGCCTAAAAGATGTACGGCAGTTACACAAAATAAATCCTACAAAATATTAGGTTTTTTCAAGAAATTTTAATTAATTAGGGGTGTCATAGAAACCAAGTCGGTTTTTAAATTTCTCGGTTTTGAAAACCAATACTGGTATTATTTGGTGTCATGAAACCAAGTCGATTTTAATATTATTGGTTTGAAATCAAACAAAATGTTCGAATCAATTGTTTATTATTTCATTTGAATTTTTTGTGAAACATCAAAAATCAAATAAAAAATAAAAATTATTAAAAAAAATAATTTTAAGAAAAATTTTCAGTTTTTTGTGATGTTTGTAGTATAGGTATAAAAAACGCTGCTATTTGGACAAATGAAGCTTGTATACCCCAAAATAATGGAATGACCGAATTGTGGACTGAAAAAAATTTAATTTACCTACACCAAGAAACAAACCACAGCCAATCAAAGGACAAAGAATATTCTAGCCTTACAATTTTCCCCATTTTTGAAATTTTTATGTTTGTCGATAAGGTTCATTGATTTCAAAGACACAAAAAAGTACCAAAACTTGCTTTTAACTTATTACATGATAAAAAATACTATGTAAACTTTTCACCTATCTCCTTTTATTTGAAAGTTAAAGCTAAAAAGTACTAAAAATAATTTTTCCCTTTTTCTCTCCTTTTTTCGAAAAGTACTTACCACTTGTACTGTTATTTTTTATTATTTTTGTAACTGATCCAAACTCGATTTCAATTTTGGTTCTATTATTTTTCGTTTGGGAATTATAGCGTTATTGAATTTTCCATTTTTTATCCTCCATAGGGCCAAATTTTCAAAAATCTGTTCTTAGTGGATCTTTAAATCGAAAAAGGCACCAGTTGGCCAGTAACGCCTTTGTTTTAAATTGATAGACCAATTTTGAAATGAAATCTGTTAACTGTAAGTTGCTTGGTTTATTTCCAATACTAAACCAATAATAATATTTTCTGTGACACATAAAACCAATAGAAAATGTAGCTCGAACATTAATATTGGAATTCATGACACCAAATTAATTTTTTTGTCGTTTTCAAAACCAATACCAATGAAATTGGTTTCTATGACACCCCTGAATAACTTGTTTTTGATTTTTAATAAATATTGTTTTTAATTTGTGCTAAAAATATGTCCAGTATTTTTTATGGGTTAGTTTTAAATAATTGCAAAAATAAATATAATTTTTAAAAAATATGTATAAAAAAAGTAGTGAAAAAAATTGAATCAGGACTTAATATTTCCTATAAGAGATAACAGGTACCATTTGTGCTAAATATGTGACCACCATTGTATATTCACCATTGACAACAGTTTACTGAAAAACTTGCGTAATAATTTTGTCAATATCGGGTGTTTTTTATTGAGGTATAGAACTTTAAGTTGGCATCACTTTTTTAACTGGCGGCCATTTTGTCAGCTGTCAAGTGATTAATATTTAGTTTGGTTTGCCATTTCATCATGAACAGGTTGACAAAAGAACAACGCTTGCAAATCGTGCAAATTTATTTCGAAAATAATGGTTCAGTTCGCGAAGTTTACCGCAAGCTCCGTCCATTTTATGGTCGACATAATCGTCCATCAGAGCAATTAATTCGGTTAACCATGGATCGTTTTCGCACTACGTTTACTCTATGTGATAATACGCATCCGCAGCGACGTCGAACAGTGCGCACCGAAGAAACAATTGCCGCTGTAGAGCAAAGTGTTGAAGAGGACCCGAATGAATCGATTCGCCACCGTGCACAGCAATTGGAGCTTTGTCCATCAACTTTATGGAAGATTTTGCGCAAAGATCTTGGCTTGCGACCTTACAAGATCCAGCTTGTGCAAGTATTGAAGCCGCGAGACCATGCAATGCGTCGTGATTTTGGTGTATGGGCCGAAAATGAGATTGATCTCGATGCTGATTTTCATCGGAAATTGGTCAATTGGCCACCAAGATCGTGCGATTTGACACCACTGGATTATTTTCTTTGGGGATATGTGAAGTCGCTCGTCTACGCCAACAAACCAGAAACGTTAGGGGACTTGGAAGCCAACATTCGTGGCGTTATTGCCAACATACGGCCCCATATGCTAGAAAAAGTTGTTGAAAATTGGACCTGTAGAATTGGCTTTATTCGAGCCAGCCGCGGCGGCCACATGCCCGAAATCATATTTAAACATTAATGGCATAAAATTATCCTTCCAATAAAGCCAAATTGATGGACATTAAAACGATTTTCTTGTGTTTTATTTTAATTCGAAGTTCTATACCTCTAAAAAAAACACCCATTATTAAGTGCTATATTGTAACTAACCCCTTAAATCATTATAATTATTATAGCATGTTTACAATAGTAAATAGTTAAACTATAGTTGTGTCTCGTTCATAAATAGTGTGTCGGTGTGAAAGCTTAAAAGCTCTTTTTCAACAGTTAGCACATTGTGCTGTCGACGGCTCTGCGTTAAATTCAAAGGCCAAACATATTTTAGAATTTCATGAGCTAGTTCGCATATTCTCCAATTTCGTAGGCTAAGCTTTGAAAGATATTCCTTAACTTAGCTTTTTAGCTTTTTCATAGTAATTGTTTTTTTCAGGTTTAAGTTACTAGCCCGACGTAAAACCCATATTTTTATTGTTCTTATAAGAGAACTAGCGGCATATGTTAGCTCACTACATAAACTAATGTAAACGTAGTTGCCTGGGTGATGCCGCGAAGAGGTCAGTATCCACAGTTGAGATAAAGGATAATAAAGATCGGTGGCATAGACGTTAACCTAAAATTTTCTGGCCCGTCACAATCTTTAATCAAGCCTATGTTTGCGCACCGTTTAAGAACCGCTGAAAAAGTATAATCTATAGAAAATATGGTTGGTTCGGTCACACATAGAGAAAAGCAGCCACCAATATAAATTGTTTAGCTGTTGAATTTAATCCTTAAGGTTAGAGGTCTGAGATCGATCTGATGGGGTTTTGTATCATGGACAAAAATAAAAGTGATGGCTAACAATAAAATTATTGTATATGAAAAACATTTGTTGAGTCCCTATGTCATAACGAATAATGACATCAAATAATTCATTGTCTCTGGCTTGTCATCATAATACTTATAATTGTTGTTAACGGCGCCAACTTTCCTAAAAAGTGTAAATTTACACAAATATTGATCTTGACCCCGGTAACGCAAGGGTTAAATATAACCAATTCTGGTAAAACTATATCCACTGATTCTAGATAATGTTACACATAATCAGTAAATATATTTTTGCTAAAAATGTAAACATACATAAAGTTTTTTAATTTGTTTTAAAATTTATAAAAAAAGACACTTTTCTCGAAATCCTTTGACTTTAAGTCCCGGGTACGGGAATATGGAATAAGCTATAGACCCAATACTTTTTACGCTTTACCTAATGCATTCGTAATAAAACATTGAAGTTTGAATTGCAAATTTCTAAAATTCGCTTAAATTTTTTTATACATAAAAATTACATGAAAAAAAATCTCAACTTGGCGTCCTCAAGGATAATGGGAAGATACCAACTAGTTTTGACAAATCTTTATATGTTATTACTTAAAGGTTTTGTCATTAGTAAGTAAAAAATTTAAATCTAGCATTTTTTGGGGTAAATTTTTCTTTGTAAGTCGACAAGAATATGAAATTCGCGGAAAGAAACGCTATAACTCTAAAATCGTTTGAGCAATTTATAAGACAACTACTACTAAAAGAAAGCCTGTTAAGTCTATATTAAAAATAAATGCTAATTTTATATTTTATAGATTTATATTTTTATAAAAGTTTGCTCAAAAAGCTTTAATCTGGCAAAACCCGAAAATAAGACCCGTTTTCCCCCTTTTAAACTCATTGTTCAACTTTAGGGCCTGGGCGCCCAGTATTAACGTTGGCCGATTTGGCTTAATTTCAAAAAAAGTAAAAAAAAAACACCCTAATGGAGGTGGATGAAATTCTGATTGAGGAAGTGCGCAGTTGTTTAATGTAGCTGCCGTCTCAAAATTAATTTAGTCGCTAACTACGAGGGGACGATTGCAGCCAACGGCTTTTGTAGTCGGTGGTCGTGTATCCTGCAGTCGTTATTGTGTTTAAAGCATACTTCGAACTGGTTTGGGTAGTTTCTATATTGCACAATAACACAACTTAAAATATTACTTAGGATCTATTTTTTTCTGAAAATGTGAAGCTTTTGTAGCTTTAACAGCTAAATTCTGAACAAGTAAGAGTGTTATATTCGGCTGTGCCGAATCTTATATACCCACCATCAAGTTGTGTTAAATTTAGAAACATATCTCATATATCTACGAGGGTGCAGCAAATTCAAAACGTGGACCAAATTGGAAAAAAGTTGTTTCGCTAGTTGGTATTGTTGGTAAAATATTTGAAGTAACTTCGGTTGCAGTAGCTTTATAGCTCAACATTCAAAAATGTGTAAGTGGTTTCCCTAGTATTTATTTACTTTGAATTGGGCTCGACTCGAACCCACGACCATCAAAAAATTCGTTATCGTAACCGGGTATGGTTCTACATTAATAAGTTGTTAAATACTTTTCGTTTAGCTTAATATTTAGTTAGGATAAAGAAGTTGATAGTAATAAAGGTCCATATATTTTGTCAGGAGTTCCTAATGTATCTACCATATACATAATTTAATAGCTTTTAACTGGTAATTGCTAAATATTTTTTCGTTTCCGGGAGTGTTTTTTATATAAAAGCTATAGTCAAATATGGACCGATTACTATAAAACTTGATATACTGACCAATAGTTGCATAAAACTTCTATATTCTAAATTTAATCGTCATAACTATTACAATTGATCAATTTCATCATGTGTTTCCCGGGGCGGGGTTATATGGGAGCTCTAACTAAATGTGAACCGATGTCGCCCACTTTTGTTACATATCAAAAATACTTTTGTAAAATTTTGTCTCTCTAGCTTTTGTAGTTAAGGAGCTGTCGCGCTTTTATCTGATGGACAGACGAACATAAATCTCTTTTTCTTTTTATATTTTTGTGCTTCTGTAAGTTTTTTATATGGGAGGTATGGTCAAATGGTGACCGATTGTAACAAACTTTTGCATAAATGACTTTCTTGTGCTAAATTTAGTGGCCACAGCTATTACAGTTTATCATTTATTGGCATTTAAGTGAATTTCAGGTAGAATTTAGGCTGTTTCCGTAAGTTCTTTATATGGGATTTCGATGAAATTTATGTTGCCTAGTGCTTATGTAATAGCTGTTATAATTTGTCATTTATTAGCCAATAAGACGAGGTTATACGGGAGCTATCCTTTTTACGTTTGCCATGGTCGTCAACATTAGGGGGGGCCGTTTTAATTCTTAAAATTTGCTTTTTCATAGTAGCTGATTTTTCCAGGAGTGGGTTACTAGCCCGACGTCCTAAGCCCATGTTTTTATAGTTCTTATGGGAGAACACGCGGCACTTGTTAGCTCACTACTTTAACGGGTGTTAAGGTAGCTACCCAGGTGACACCACGAGGAGGTAAGTGACCACAGTTGAGATGAAGTATAGACCAAGATTAGCCTGGGTTTACCAAGTTAAACCAGTCAGGACCGTTACTTGGAATCCAACATCCCCTACATCACCCTAGGTAAAAGCCTTTCAGAACCCTTTTTAACTAAGCGAGGTTTTAGGCAAGGCGACAGTTTATCATGTGATCTCTTTAACATTTTGTTAGAGAAAATCTTGCGTGGTGCTGCAGTTAATACAACTGGCACAATTTTTAGCAGAAAGCACATGTTACTCGCTTTTGCCGATGACATTGATATTATGGAGCGCACATTTCGTGAGGTGACTGCCGCATTTTCCAGTATTGAGAAGGAATCAATGAAAATGGGTCTAGTAGTCAATGAATCCAAAACAAAACTAATGGTCTCTACTAGCAAGCAATCCACTAGAATTGGACAACACGTAACCGTGGACAACTATAGCTTCGAGGTTGTTAAAGAATTTGTCTACCTTGGTACCGCAGTAAATATAAATAATGAAATTAAAAGAAGAATTATACTTGCCAACAGATGCTATTTCGGCCTAAGCAGGCAGCTTAGGAATAAAATCCTCTCAACAAGAACTAAAATTACGCTCTACAAAACGCTTATACTACCAGTGTTATTATATGGTGCTGAATCATGGGCACTTGCACAAGCCGATGAAGCTGTTCTTGGAGTCTTTGAGAGGAAAATCCTACGAAAAATCTATGGTCCAATCAGCATTAACAATGAATTTCGGCATCGATTTAATCATGAGCTGTATGAGTTATTTGCTGACATTGACATAGTAAAACGCATCAAACAGCAGCGTTTGCGTTGGCTGGGACATGTGGTGCGAATGGATGAAAGTACTCCAGCAAGAAAAGTGTTTGAACATGATCCCGAGGGAACTCGAAGACGAGGACGACCGAAACTTCGATGGAAAGACCAAGTAGAAGAAAATTTAACCAAGCTTGGCTTACGAAATTGGAGAATATGCGCACAAGATCGAAGCGCATGGAATTCTAAAATATGCTCGGCCTTTGACCTTAACAGGTTGTAATATAGGCCATTTAAGTTGAAGTTAAGTTAAGTATACGGGAGCTATGGTCGAATGTTAACCGATTTCCCAATTTCAATACCAAAATTTTCTCATAGATGAAGAATTTTTTTACTAAGTTTCAGTGAGCTAGCTCCTTTAGTTTAGGCGTTATCGTGATTTAAACAGACAAACGGACAGACAGATGGACATCGCTCAATCGTCTTAGAATTTCATAAGGATTCAGAATATATATCGTTTTTGATTTTTGAGCCAATATTAAGGAAATTACAAACGGAATGACAATCTCAATATACCCCCATTCTTTTTGATGGTGGGTATAATAAATTAAGGACAGATCATTGACAAAGATCTTGACAGAAAGATTTTAAATTTTGTAAAACTTTATCATTGCCTTAATTTTTATTAAAATTTTCGTTGAAATTATACTAAAATTTGTAAACACAAAAACAAAGATTTTTATTAGTTCCTATTATTTAAAATTGGTAAAGTGTTATTTCTATTAAACAATAGTTTAAATTTATAACATTGAGTTTTGAACATAAAAACTATATCTCTTATATAAAACTGCGAAATTTCTCACTTATGAAACGCCACAGGTGATCTGATCTACATAGAATTACCCACCAAAACTAACAATCACTCAAAATGAGGGCAATTTATACAAATATTTAAATAACTTACAACACATTATCATACACATTTACTATACAGCAGAATTTCATAAGTATTTAACGAAATTTGAGTTCAAATTCATCATTATCCTTGACTTAAGGACTTAAAAAGAAAATCAATGTAAAACAATTTAGATTTTTAAGACAAAAATAAAATTTTAAATGGTTTTCTTTTATAAAGAACTAAAAGTAGAGATTTAATGAGCAAAAATAGGCACAAGCTTAAAGAGAGACATAGCAACAACAAATCCACAATAAATGTGTTTTTCCAAATGATCTTGTATTGATCAACATTTGTAAACTCGCCGGACTTTTGTACATTCATTTGCCTGTACCTGTTCTAAATATTTAGTTGACTCTTTTAAGCCTTTCCCGTAACCAAACAAATAACACGATCGTTTGCTCTTTTTTCGTTCATGATCTGAGCTAGAACTGTGAAGGTTTAGCCAAACACACACACAACACTTTGACGAAGGGGTTTACCTTACCTTGTTCGGGTTAGTCAGTCGAAGAAGTTGAAAAATCAGAGAATGGCATCAAATACTCTCAGTTAAGATTTAAACACACAAGCGAAATCGTTTTATGATCATCTCATAAAAGCATTAAAGTAAAAGAGTAAATTTATGACATTTTTGTTCTCTTCTTTGAGAAAAACGCTTCCTGGCTCTTTAGTATATAGAAGGATAAAGAATATAAGGAAAAGAAAAAAGGATTAAAACGGAAATTCTTGAGTCTGTTGAACATGTTTAATTTCTATTCTCACTATAAATAAAATCTAAAGTCGTAAGTATGTTTGTTTAAACTGCCTTAATCCATTCGTACCTTTGTTAGTTTGAATACGAAAGGATTTAGCCATGATCCTTTGCATATCCTTTCGCTAATTGACCTTATTCGTGTAACGATTTTGCAAGGTTTACACTGAATCGAAGCTTAAGCACATCTACTAGTATTTGTTAGTAGTTGTAGTGTATGATCGTATACTATATGTGAGAAATAGAGAAAGTAGTTGTGTAGGGGATCAGGTAATGGATTTTTTCGTGGATTTCAGTCAGACATTTAACGGCTTGGTTTTATGGTTTGAAATTTATAAATTCAATGCTAATATTTTGAGGTTTATCTTACTGATGCGGGGGTTACGCCTGGTTTATGAGAAATCTTGGATCTTTGAATTTTGGATTTCAATTCATTGATATTATTTACTTTTTATATTTTGTGTAAACATAAATATGAAATTATGAAGAAATATTAAATTTTTCTAGAGCACATGTAATTTTTCTATAGAAAAAATTTTAGAATGAAAATTTTTTTTTTAGAAGAAAAATTTTCATTAGAAAAATTTTTCTATAGAAAAATTTTTCTAATGAAAATTTTTCTATAGAAAAATTTTTCTCATGAAAATTTTTCTATAGAAAAATTTTTCTAATGAAAATTTTTCTATAGAAAAATTTTTCTAATGAAAATTTTTCTATAGAAAAATTTTTCTAATGAAAATTTTTCTATAGAAAAATTTTTCTAATGAAAATTTTTCTATAGAAAAATTTTTCTAATGAAAATTTTTCTATAGAAAAATTTTTCTAATGAAAATTTTTCTATAGAAAAATTTTTCTAATGGAAATTTTTCTATAGAAAAATTTTTCTAATGGAAATTTTTCTATAGAAAAATTTTTCTAATGGAAATTTTTCTATAGAAAAATTTTTCTAATGGAAATTTTTCTATAGAAAAATTTTTCTAATGGAAATTTTTCTATAGAAAAATTTTTCTAATGGAAATTTTTCTATAGAAAAATTTTTCTAATGGAAATTTTTCTATAGAAAAATTTTTCTAATGGAAATTTTTCTATAGAAAAATTTTTCTAATGGAAATTTTTCTATAGAAAAATTTTTCTAATGGAAATTTTTCTATAGAAAAATTTTTCTAATGGAAATTTTTCTATAGAAAAATTTTTCTAATGAAAATTTTTCTATAGAAAAATTTTTCTAATGAAAATTTTTCTATAGAAAAATTTTTCTAATGGAAATGTTTCTATAGAAAAATTTTTCTAATGAAAATGTTTCTATAGAAAAATTTTTCTAATGAAAATGTTTCTATAGAAAAATTTTTCTAATGAAAATTTTTCTATAGAAAACTTTTTCTAATGAAAATTTTTCTATAGAAAAATTTTTCTAATGAAAATTTTTCTATAGAAAAATTTTTCTAATGAAAATTTTTCTATAGAAAAATTTTTCTAATGAAAATTTTTCTATAGAAAAATTTTTCTAATGAAAATTTTTCTATAGAAAAATTTTTCTAATGAAAATTTTTCTATAGAAAAATTTTTCTAATGAAAATTTTTCTATAGAAAAATTTTTCTAATGAAAATTTTTCTATAGAAAAATTTTTCTAATGAAAATTTTTCTATAGAAAAATTTTTCTAATGAAAATTTTTCTATAGAAAAATTTTTCTAATGAAAATTTTTCTATAGAAAAATTTTTCTAATGAAAATTTTTCTATAGAAAAATTTTTCTAATGAAAATTTTTCTATAGAAAAATTTTTCTAATGAAAATTTTTCTATAGAAAAATTTTTCTAATGAAAATTTTTCTATAGAAAAATTTTTCTAATGAAAATTTTTCTATAGAAAAATTTTTCTAATGAAAATTTTTCTATAGAAAAATTTTTCTAATGAAAATTTTTCTATAGAAAAATTTTTCTAATGAAAATTTTTCTATAGAAAAATTTTTCTAATGAAAATTTTTCTATAGAAAAATTTTTCTAATGAAAATTTTTCTATAGAAAAATTTTTCTAATGAAAATTTTTCTATAGAAAAATTTTTCTAATGAAAATTTTTCTATAGAAAAATTTTTCTAATGAAAATTTTTCTATAGAAAAATTTTTCTAATGAAAATTTTTCTATAGAAAAATTTTTCTAATGAAAATTTTTCTATAGAAAAATTTTTCTAATGAAAATTTTTCTATAGAAAAATTTTTCTAATGAAAATTTTTCTATAGAAAAATTTTTCTAATGAAAATTTTTCTATAGAAAAATTTTTCTAATGAAAATTTTTCTATAGAAAAATTTTTCTAATGAAAATTTTTCTATAGAAAAATTTTTCTAATGAAAATTTTTCTATAGAAAAATTTTTCTAATGAAAATTTTTCTATAGAAAAATTTTTCTAATGAAAATTTTTCTATAGAAAAATTTTTCTAATGAAAATTTTTCTATAGAAAAATTTTTCTAATGAAAATTTTTCTATAGAAAAATTTTTCTAATGAAAATTTTTCTATAGAAAAATTTTTCTAATGAAAATTTTTCTATAGAAAAATTTTTCTAATGAAAATTTTTCTATAGAAAAATTTTTCTAATGAAAATTATTCTATAGAAAAATTTTTCTAATGAAAATTTTTCTATAGAAAAATTTTTCTAATGAAAATTTTTCTATAGAAAAATTTTTCTAATGAAAATTTTTCTATAGAAAAATTTTTCTAATGAAAATTTTTCTATAGAAAAATTTTTCTAATGAAAATTTTTCTATAGAAAAATTTTTCTAATGAAAATTTTTCTATAGAAAAATTTTTCTAATGAAAATTTTTCTATAGAAAAATTTTTCTAATGAAAATTTTTCTATAGAAAAATTTTTCTAATGAAAATTTTTCTATAGAAAAATTTTTCTAATGAAAATTTTTCTATAGAAAAATTTTTCTAATGAAAATTTTTCTATAGAAAAATTTTTCTAATGAAAATTTTTCTATAGAAAAATTTTTCTAATGAAAATTTTTCTATAGAAAAATTTTTCTAATGAAAATTTTTCTATAGAAAAATTTTTCTAATGAAAATTTTTCTATAGAAAAATTTTTCTAATGAAAATGTTTCTATAGAAAAATTTTTCTAATGAAAATGTTTCTATAGAAAAATTTTTCTAATGAAAATTTTTCTATAGAAAAATTTTTCTAATGAAAATTTTTCTATAGAAAAATTTTTCTAATGAAAATTTTTCTATAGAAAAATTTTTCTAATGAAAATTTTTCTATAGAAAAATTTTTCTAATGAAAATTTTTCTATAGAAAAATTTTTCTAATGAAAATTTTTCTATAGAAAAATTTTTCTAATGAAAATTTTTCTATAGAAAAATTTTTCTAATGAAAATTTTTCTATAGAAAAATTTTTCTAATGAAAATTTTTCTATAGAAAAATTTTTCTAATGAAAATTTTTCTATAGAAAAATTTTTCTAATGAAAATTTTTCTATAGAAAAATTTTTCTAATGAAAATTTTTCTATACAAAAATTTTTCTAATGAAAATTTTTCTATAGAAAAATTTTTCTAATGAAAATTTTTCTATAGAAAAATTTTTCTAATGAAAATTTTTCTATAGAAAAATTTTTCTAATGAAAATTTTTCTATAGAAAAATTTTTCTAATGAAAATTTTTCTATAGAAAAATTTTTCTAATGAAAATTTTTCTATAGAAAAATTTTTCTAATGAAAATTTTTCTATAGAAAAATTTTTCTAATGAAAATTTTTCTATAGAAAAATTTTTCTATAGAAAAATTTTTCTAATGAAAATTTTTCTATAGAAAAATTTTTCTAATGAAAATTTTTCTATAGAAAAATTTTTCTAATGAAAATTTTTCTATAGAAAAATTTTTCTAATGAAAATTTTTCTATAGAAAAATTTTTCTAATGAAAATTTTTCTATAGAAAAATTTTCGTTATAAATTTTTTTCTATAGAAAAATTTTCATTATAAAATTTTTTTATAGAATAATTTTCATTATAAGATTTATTTATTTATTTCATTTCATTTTAAAATTTTTTTCCAAACAAACACTTTTTTGATAATACTAAAAACAACAAACCTCTTTGTTAAAAATTGACATAAATTAAAAAATCATCATGATTTGTCATAAGTCCTGTCTTGTCTAAAATTATATCTAAAATTCTATGAAATAAAAACATTGCAGAATTTCTAAAAAAGATTTTAAACTATAGATTTTGGCAAAAGGAAAGAAAAAAATTGCAAACATCTAATGACAGGTTCGAACAGGCGTCAGTCTACTTAAAAAACGATCATCTCCCATAAATCCCTAGCAAACGAGATACATAATCGTAAGTTTGACTTCAAAGTCAATATTTATTTAAGGTGTGATCTAAAAAATGGGTATTAAAAGGATTTTACAAACTAAATAAATAATTCAACTAATGAGGTGCCAAAATGTAGGGATCATCCTCAAACAAATTATCTTGTTAGAACGATCGAACTAGTTGTTCTCTGTTTCTTTCTCATTCGTACTAATAAAAACTGAACTGAATTCGGAAATTTAGAAAAATATTTTGTGTTTTTCTTTCTGAGTTTAGCACATAAAGTAGATTATGATAACAATATACGATCGGGATCAGAATATCCTAAATACGAGAGAGTAGACGACAACTGTCTTAAAAGATCATCCTGTCTAAGTTAATGTTATTTTTTAACGAAATTTGTATCTTAATTGTTTTTCAGCAAAAACCAAAAATGATAGAAAACATTTAATTCCAGGATTTTTAACCATTTAGTTACTTATTGTTAAAAATGGGATTTCCTTTAAATGAAATCAATTTTCTTGAAATAAAAAGAGGTGTGAAAAATATTTATGAGTTTAGCCACTAGGAAGATGCTAAGTAATTTATTTATATGTTATCTTAATTATTTCTATAAAAAATAGTAAAACTTACAAAAAAATCCTATGAAACAAGATAGAATGCTACTTTCGGCTATGACGAATTTTATATAGACTTCACCTGTGGCGTTACTGTACTAATAATGCAATATCATAAACAAAAGTTAATATAAAACAAGTAAGAAAGTGCTATAGTCGGTCAAGCCCGACCATACGATATCCTTCACCACTAAGGCCAAATGTGTTATTTTTCATGTACAAAGACAAATATTTGCTAAATTTTGCCATCATACAAACATTTTCTGAAAACTTATATATTTAAGCTGCTTCCGACAAATGTGGACCGATTATCTCGAAATTTGGCAAATTGATTACAGTTGTTACAAAAATTATGTATGCAAAAAATAAACTTAAAATTCCTATTATCTTCATTTACGAGCGTTTTAGTGATTTTTTTCTCATTTAGTGCGTTTTTAAAGAAAAGTTTGTAAGGGAGCTATGATCAAATGTGGACCGATTTTAACGAAATTTGGTGCAGTGATTTTAGTTTACATAAGCAGTATTTGTTTTAGATTTCATGAAAAAATATTGATATTTGTGGACAATATGTCAATTCCGGGATGTGGAAGCTATGGGAGGTATCATAAATAGTGGACCGATTTTTATTAGTTTCAATAGCCATGGTTCCATTATCAAAAAATGATCTGTGTCAAATTTCATTAAATTATCTTTTGAATTGCGACCTGTAGTTTGATTACAAGCCAGCCAGACGGACGGTATTATAAGTTTGTGCTGATGTATGTAACGCATAGAAATATTTGTCTTAGACCCACATTTTAGTATACTTATAGGCTTAGAATCACTTTCTGAGTCGATTTAGCGATGTCCGTCCGTCCGTCCGTCTGGCTGTCTGGCTGGACCCCCATGTCATCATAAAGATAATTTGATGCAATTTGGCACAGATCATTTTTTGATAAATGGACCATGGCTATTGAAATTGGTCAAAATCGGTCCACTATTTATGATACCTCCCATAGCTTCCACTTCCCGGAATTGACATATTGTCCACAAATATCAATATTTTTTCATGAAATCTAAAACAAATACTGCTTATGTAAACTAAAATCACTGTACCAAATTTCGTTGAAATCGGTCCACATTTGACCATAGCTCCCATACAAACTCTTCTTAAAAATCGCAATAAATGAGACAAAAAAAATCATTAAAACGGTCGTAAATCTAAAGGTAATGAAAATTTTGAGTTTATTTTTTGCATACATAATTTTTGTAACAACTGTAATCAATTTGCCAAATTTCGAGAAAATCGGTCCACATTTGACCCTAGCTCTCATATAAGTCCAAATGACGGTAACAAGTTAAATATGTATATAATGTTTGTATGATGCCAAAATTTAGCAAATATTTGTCTTTATACAGGAAAAATAACACCTTTGACCTTAGTGGTGAAGGGTATCGTATGGTCGGGCTTGACCGACTATAGCGCTTTCTTACTTGTACTTTAATAAATACTTGTAATAAATATATTTTTGAACCGCCGTGGCATAGCAGGTTAGTCATCCGCCTAGCATACCAGATGTCCCAAGTTCAATCCCCCAGGACCCACTTAAAAAAAAAAATAATTTTCAAAAAAGCGGCGGTTCACCTCATAACTCAGCTAACCACTGGTTATTGTGTATTAGGCTACGTAGAACTTCTCTTACTAATGAATTTGCCGTTCGGAGTCGGCGTCAAAACGTAGGTCCCTTTCAATGAGTCTAAAAATAGAATCAGATGCAGCTCATTGTGTGAGCTGCATCTGATTCCAAATGGGAATTATGTATATTGTAAGGGCCGATGTTGAATGTGAACCACACCTAAACGCCAAGTTTTTTTCCGAATTTTATTTGACATATCTCTATTTCAGACTTACTCAATTTGAACCATAGAGAGATACACAATCCAACAACTTGTTAAAGTTATCCAGACTTATTATGAAAATGGGCGTTCAAATCAAAATGCATATCGTGCACTTCGTGATTTTTTTGGTCAATTTGATCGTCCAAATGTACATACAATCGCAAAATCGTGGAAAAATTCGTGCAAACCGGGTCTGTAGAAGATGTGAGAACACCAGTGCATGCTCGTACTGCAGAAAATATTGCTGCTGTTCGCGATAGTGTGGCTGAAGAGCCGTCCACCTCAACTCGTCGTCGTGGCCAACAATTGCACCTCTCACGCTCGTCGTTGATGAACATTATGCATAAAGGCTTGCATTGACACGCTTACAAGGTGCAATTGGCTCAAGAACTAAAGCCTCTTGACCATTCCAAACGTCGTGAATGGGCTGAATAGTGGCAAGAAATGGCAACAGTGGATGATCAATTTTCTAGAAAATCATCTTCAGTGATGAGGCACATTTTCACCCCAGTGGATTCGTCAATAAACAGAATTGCCGCATTTGGGCGAATGAGAATCCAAGAGTGATTGTCGAAAAACCAATGCACTAAACATCTGCATCGTTCCATCCGAGTATATCCATTTCTGTGTTTTGCCATTTTAAGTGTGTATTGATGAGTAGTTAAATTTTTTGTTATAAGTGAGTATTGTTGTATTCTTCCACTAAGTGAGTTTGAATGAGTAAAAAGAGAATGAGAGTAACATATTTGTTTTCCTATAGTTTTGCTAAATGGATAGAATGAGTTTTGGTGGTTGTACAATAGATAACTTATGGTATGCCGAATGAAGCTTACAACAAAAAAATAAATAATAAAAAAAACGACGCATTCGATTAGTTTAAAACTTTATTTATACCTCTAAAACTATAAAAATTCATTTAATATATGCATATATGTACTTATGTTCTAATAGGTAGTTACATAGAAATAAAATTAGTTTTTATTAACATATTTATTATTTTATTTATTATTAATTATTAATTTATAAAAGGATTTTTTTAAAGGTACAAAAAAATAAAAACAATTCAGTTCACAGTATGTTTAAAAGACAAAGGTAAAAAAAGTTAAATTTAAAATGTAGTACAAATTTTTAAGTGGAATTTCCTATTCAATTCTAGAATTCAGAACATTATTTTTTAATAAAAGGGAAATTCAAATTAATTAGTCCTTAGAATTTATGCTAACAAATAAAATTTCATTAAATGATTTTCCATTAGAGCCAATTTTGGATCTTTTATCAGTAATCAAAGCGCGAGCAATGGAAAATATTCTTTCCGACGGTGCGCTAGAAGCGGGTATAGCAAATATTTTACAGCTCAGCTTGTATAGCATGGGAGATTCATGTTCTCTATCTTTCCACCATTTCAAAACATCAAAGTTATTTTGTAAACTAATTTTAGTATTTTTGTACTTAGTCAACTCAATTTCAATTTTATTTTGGTTAGAATTAATGTCTTGAGTTGGTTGTACATACTGTTCAAATAATGTATAAATTTTAGATGTATTTATTTCATTTGATGTTGTTTCTAAAATAACATCATTTGAATAAGCATGCATCAAAGATCTACATTTTGCTAGTACTTCTTCTTGTTCTTCTAAACTAAATTGAATAAGTTGGTTAGCGGGCGGAAATAAAAATATGGCTATTTTATGGTAGATAGAAATTTTGGTTTCAACTAAAGAGGTTAAAGTATCATGCAATATTTTCTTAAAATCTGATATGAAAGTAGGCTCATCATTACTGGTGGTGGAACATATTTCTTTTAAGTTTTTAATATGAGGATGAACTAAGTGTATAGTTGCATGAGAGCTTCCTTCTAGTTCTTCGGAGGCATTCATAAATGGCTCTAAAATATTTAAAAGTTGATCCAAATAATATAGCTTTATGATACTATATTTCTCCAAGAGATTTTTTTCATCTAGTATTTTTTGAACATCTGCAAAGTTAGATTTTATTGACAACAAGTTAAAATAAACAGTGTTCCACCTTGTTGGTGTAAAACTTTTTAGTGAAGTGTTTAACTCGCAATTTAGGCCAGACTTTTTAAAATATTTTACAAGTTTCGATGCTGCCATAACAATTTCATGAATTTGTGGTGATGTATTTATTTACTAAGCTTTCTTAATAAAACCTTAAAAAATTTTTACATCTAAAAATTTAAGGATTATGAGTAGAGCCTACACGAATGTTTTCATATTCTTTTAAAATTATATCGTTTTAATGGATAACTTACCATTATTTGAGACACCTTTCATTGATTTTAAACCTAGGAGTTTGCTTTTACACTGACCATCCATAATAAAATGAGCAGTTAAAGCGAGATAAGATATCTTCGAAAAATTTTCGGTCCACAGGTCACATGTAAGAGCGTAGCCAATATTTCTTATTGATGACATCTGCGATTTAAGTTTTTCAAATTGTATACAATAGATGTTTTTAACGTTTCTATAAATGGTTGTTGGATGTGGTAGTAAGGAATCTGTATTAAGATTTGCTCCATATTTGCTACCAAGTGACACCAAAAAATTAGAATAATCTTTCAATCCACTATCTTTTACTATAGTGTATGGACGGATATCGCTAAGAATCCACTTTGTCAAAATTTCTGTGCATGCCTTCTTAGCCTCCTGATTCGGTTCAATTAAAACACTTTCACTTTTACTTCTTAACATCGCAAAGCATTTATGTTTGTTTAAATTTGAACTGGAAATCTTAGTGCATTTATACACATTTGTACATATTTTGCACGCCACAAAATCAGCTATTTCGGAACCGTTTTGGTCTTTTATAATACCAAAACATTCCCAAATTTTACTTCGTCCCCTTTTTTCACTTATTTTGTATTCTTTTGACACAATTTTTTCTTTAATTTCTATATTATTCATTTTTATACTTGTTTAAACCACGTACACACAAACACTGAACAATTTTTAGTATTTTAACATAAAACGCAAGTTATTCGAAATACTCATAAATACTTATAGTTATCTAAATATTTTGGAACAAGAAACAGTTGTAAACAGATAATTTTATCTTTTTCAACTTATAAGCAAAAGCATCAGTTACTGACTTTGTGGGTAGAGTGGATAAGCAAAAACAAAAGCAGACAATATCGGTTACACTCATTCTCTCATTTATACTACAAGTATTGAGTACTACTATGGTGTATTCGTTTTTCAAGTACAATATGGTATACGCTTGCAGACGTTTACAATGCACCCACAAAGAGTGACTGTTTGGTGCGGTTTATGGGCTGGCGGCATCATCGGGCCGTATTTTTTCCAAAATGAGGCCGGTCAGGCAGTTACTGTGAATGGTGTCCGCTATCGTGAGATGATAACGAACTTTTTATGGCCCGAATTGGAAGATATGGATGTAGACGATATGTGGTTTCAGCAGGACGGTGCCACTTGCCACACAGCTAACGAAACAATGGCTCTTTTGCGCAACAAATTCAATGGCCGTATTATCTCACGTAATGGCGGTGTCAATTGGCCGCCAAGATCATGTGATATATATATATATATATATATATATATATATATATATATCTTATATTCTTAAACGAGCCATAATTGTATATATATATATATATATATATATATAGAATGGCTATCTCGAAAACGGCTCTAACGATTTTGATAAAATTTGGACAGTGGGTATCCTTTTTGATGTATAGGTCGAAGAAGAAGGGACTTTGGGAACTTTTGCCTCTAAGAGGGTAAAAACGGGTAAAAAGGGGAAAAAATCGAAAACACTATATCTCCTAAAGTAATAGGTATAGAAACAAATTTACGTTTTAAACAGCTATGAAAATAAGCGGACAGGTGTTTGGTACTTTTTGAAACTATGTCCGATAGGGTGTAAAAAAGGTGAAAATAGTTTTTTTGGTACCTTTTGAACCCACTCTTATATTTTAAGCTAAAGAATATAGAAAGAAACTTGGTACTGCAATCAATAGACGTAAAAGAAACATGAAACACGTATTTGGTACTTTTTTGATTTTGGAGCCAAGGTAAAAAAGGGATAAAATGATAACTTAACATCTCCAAAGTAATATGAATAGGAACATTATACATTATGTTAAATGCGTTTTAATAAAATGTACCGAATTCAATTGGCACCAAAAAAGTACCAAATATGCATATGTAACTTTTAGAAATTAGAAAAAAGGGGGAAAAATTAGTATTATTTTAAACAAATGAATGTTTGTCTGTATGTATGTTCTTTATAGAATAGTAAACTGTGAGTTTGATCATGTTATGCTCTTTAGCAAAGATGTTGCGGATAAGCCGAAGGTTTTTAAGCTGATAAAACTAATTTCCGACAGATGGCGCCACAGAAAATTACTATAAATTAATTAAATCGTAAACTGTACATTTGATCATGCTATGATCTTTAGCAAAGTTGTAGCGCATGAGCCGGCGAAGGCTTTTTAGTTGGTATGAATAATTTCCGACAGGTGGCGCTACAGAAACTTACTCAAAGTCAATTTAATCGTAATCTGTACATTTAATCATGCTACAATCTTTAGCAAAGTTGTTGCACATGAGCCGACGAAGGTTTCTTAATTGCTATGAAGAAATTTCGACAGGTGGCGCCACTGAAATTTATTCAAAGTCAATTTAATCGTAAGCTGTACATTTAATCATGCTATAATCTTCAGCAAAGTTGTTACGGATAAGCCGAAGAAGGTTTATGAATTGGAATGAGCAAAGTCCGACAGGTGGCGCCACAGAAAATTACTCAAAGTGATCATGTTATAATCATAAGTAAAGTTGTTACGAATAAGTAGACAAAGTTTTCTTATATGTTATGAACAACTTCAGGTGGCGCTACTGCAAACTACTCAAAATAAATTAAATCGTAAACTGTGCATTCGATCAGACTATAATCTTTAGCAATGTTGTTGCGCATGAGTCAACGGAGGTTTCTGTTGGTATGAATAATTTCCAAAATTATTCAAAATGTGTTAAACTGTAAACTATGCAAACTATGTGTTGGTCGAACAAAATAAATAAAACAATTCAAAATTAACTGAATATTTGTACAATGTCTTTCCTCTAAATTTATTTTAGCACTTTATAATATAAAATATATAAAAACTTTAAAATTTGCCTCAAAATGCTTATCATAAAATTCCGAGCAAGGCTCGGTCAACCAGGTACTATATATATTTATATCTATATGTATATATAAATATATATATATATATATATATATATATATATATATATATATATATATATATAGATAGATATATATAGTTAGGGTTAATACCAGACTACGTGGCATTTTTACAAGAAAAATAAGTAATGGCTGCGGCATTTGCTCACAATCAACCTCAAGTTCAAATGTGTTTCAAATACGCAGGAATGTTTCGCGTCTAGTATTTGCACCGTTTTGTAACCGTAGTCGAAACTGGGATCTATCACAAAACACCGGGTTTCTCGGGGTGAATCGGCGTCAAATACGGTTTGTCAGCCAAAAAAAAGTTATGACAGCCGTTTTTTGGGATACATGAGATGTGTCAATAGTCCTTATTTTTACTAAATTGTCTGCCTTTTAATTGGGAAATTAAAATTGCATCTGAACTCGCTGGTGTTGCACCCGATGTAGCAGACTACATCGGTGTGATATATTTATTATGTTGAAAAGAAAAACATAACTAAAATCAAGGCTTAGCGTGATAAATATTATGCGGATTCTATTTCCATATATTTCCGTTTAAAAGAAGTGGTTTACTTAATTTACATGTGGAAATACAAATCCGAAAGATGCCAATTGTCCATGATGTCCAGTTGAGGTTTATACATTCGCAACAATTGAAAAAATTCACGATATGGTTTTAGCCGATCGGATATTAAAAGTGAGAGAGATTGTGGACACCAGATATTATAGCTCAGTAGATGGGTTTTTGCATTGGATTTCTCGAGTCGAATCCACGCCAAATAAGGCAACGTTAGAATTGTCATCCAATAAACACTATTGTGCGAATTAAGCTATGACCATCTGTAGAAAACACGATAGGGCCTGAACAAATAGAGCTAGGGCAAAAAAAAATGGTACTAAAACTTGGCAAAATCAGTTCATATTTGACCACCATTACGTCTGTGGATGTAATGGTGTTGCCACAATTCTGCTTATTTACGTACCCATTTAAACAGAAATGGAATTCATCGGAAAATAAAATTTTGAATTGAAATTCAAAATCAACAGCTGACCACATCAGACCTAATATTCTTTTTACAGAGTGCCTTGATGGAAGCTTGATTATGTATGTATATAGTGTTAGATCTTTTAAATATCGGCCTCATAGATATTATTCCGGCTGCTTCAGACACCGCTTAGACTTCTGCTTGCAATATGCTACATACGTTATTTAATTCGCAGCTATAATTTATGTTTAATTTTTTACAAAAGACAGCACTTCTTATCCATTATCTCAACAAAGGGCATTTGAAAATTTACCCTTAACTAAGAAGAAGAACCAGATCATCGGCGTATGCTACCACATCAATTCCTCTAATGGTTAGTTCAAGTAAAATTTCATAAAGTGTAACTCCTCCTTGACTTATGCCTCAGAAAGCAATAGCTTATAGCGCTTTCTGTATAGCGTTCAATAGAGCGGTTCGCATTCCAAACAAAAAAAAATGTTGTATCAGTCACCCCCTAGGGTCAAAGATAATATTAAAACAATTCTAAAAAAAAACAAGTAAGAAAGCGCTATAGTCGGTCAAGCCGACCATACGATACCCTTCACCACTAAGGTCAAAGGTGTTATTTTGCCTGTGTAAAAACAAATATTTGCTAAATTTTGCCATCATACAAACATTTTCTCAAAACTTATATATTCAACCTGTTTCCGTCATTTGGACTTATATGAGAGCTAGGGTCAAATGTGGACCGATTATCTCGAAATATGGCACATTGATTACAGTTGTTACAAAAATTATGTATGCAGAAAATAGACTCAAAATTTCCATTATCTTTAGATTTACGAGCGTTTTAGTGATTTTTTGTGCGTTAGTGATTTTTTGTGCGTTTTTAAAGAAGAATTTGTATAGGAGCTATGGTCAAATGTGGAAATTTGGTACAGTGATTTAAGTTTACATAAGCACTATTTGTTTTAAATTTCATGAAAAAATATTGATAATGGGTGTTCTTTTTAGAGGTATAGAACACAAGAAAATCGTTTTAATGTCCATCAATTTGGCTTTATTGGAAGGATAATTTTATGCCATTAATGTTTAAATATCATTTCGGGCATGTGGCCGCCGCGGCTGGCTCGAATAAAGCCAATTCTACAGGTCCAATTTTCAACTACTTTTTCGAGCATATGGGGCCGTATGTTGGCAATAACGCCACGAATGTTGGCTTCCAAGTCCCCTAACGTTTCTGGTTTGTTGGCGTAGACAAGCGACTTCACAGCTCAAGGGTCTCATGTGGATTCTCTTCACTCCAAATGCGGCAATTTTGCTTGTTGACGTAGCCATTCAACCAAAAATGAGCCTCATCACTGAACAAAATTTTGCGATGAAAATCAGCATCGAGATCAATCTCATTTTCGGCCCATACACCAAAATCACGACGCATTGCATGGTCTCGCGGCTTTAATTCTTGCACAAGCTGGATCTTGTAAGGTCGCAAGCCAAGATCTTTGCGCAAAATCTTCCATAAAGTTGATGGACAAAGCTCCAATTGCTGTGCACGGTGGCGAATCGATTCATTCGGGTCCTCTTCAACACTTTGCTCTACAGCGGCAATTGTTTCTTCGGTGCGCACTGTTCGACGTCGCTGCGGATGCGTATTATCACATAGAGTAAACGTAGTGCGAAAACGATCCATGGTTAACCGAATTAATTGCTCTGATGGACGATTATGTCGACCATAAAATGGACGGAGCTTGCGGTAAACTTCGCGAACTGAACCATTATTTTCGAAATAAATTTGCACGATTTGCAAGCGTTGTTCTTTTGTCAACCTGTTCATGATGAAATGGCAAACCAAACTAAATATTAATCACTTGACAGCTGACAAAATGGCCGCCAGTTAAAAAAGTGATGCCAACTTAAAGTTCTATACCTCAATAAAAAACACCCGATATTTGTGGCCAATATAGCAATTCCGGGAAGTGGGACCTATGGGAGGTACCATAAATAATGGACCGATTTTGACCAATTTCAATAGCCATGGTCCCATTATCAAAAATGATATGTGCCAAATTTCATCAAATTATCTTTAGAATTGCGACCTGTAGTTTGATTACAAGGTTTACATGGGGGTCCAGCCAGCCAGCCAGACGGACGGACATCGCTAAATCGACTCAGAAAGTGATTCTAAGCCTATTGGTGTACTAAAAGGTGGGTCTAAGACAAATATTTCTATGCGTTACAAACATCAGCACAAACTTATAATACCCTTTCCACCTATGGTGGTGAAGGGTATAAAAAATATTTTTTTACCTCGCCTACAAATACCGCCCTTTTGGTATTTTGTTCACTGTGTCGCTATTTTAAGTCCGATCATAACATTTTATATATCGGTGTTCGCGGCTCTGTAAGGGCTGCATTTCTCTCTTTTATAGTTTTTTACTATCACGTCAATTTTTAAAAAACTAGATTTGTACTCGATTCGATTAGAATTCGACTAAAACGTGGTAGTACCAAAGTGAGAAATGTAGCCCTTACATAGCCATGAACACCGATATATAAAATGTTATGATCGGACTAAAGATGGCGACACAGTTAACAAAATACGAAAAGGGCGGTATTTGGTGGTAAAAAAAAATAAAAAAAATTTTAGAATTATCTTTACATCATCTTTAATCCTAGGGGGTGACTGACTCAACTTTTTTTTTCGAGCTAGCGTTCAACTTTATTTTATTGAAGGCACCTTCTATATCTAAGAAACATTCTAATAAGTATTCTTTCTGGTGTATAAGCTATCTAGTGCTTTTAAGCAGATTTGTCCTTTATATAAACATATTTCCCTTACGTGATCCTCTAAAATTCATTCGATAGTTTTCAATAATAAGGAACATAGACTTATTGGCCTATAATCCTTTGCCTCACTATGATAAATTTTACAAACTTCCAGTATAAATACTACTTTAAACTTACGCCAATTTGTAGGTATCCCAGCTAGCAATTTGGAGATTGTTGACGATAATATCAGCAAAATGAGTCGTTTGGGATTCGTATAGATGATCAAAAACTGATTAATCAGCTTGGTAATCTAAAAAAGATTCCAAAAAGACTCCTTAAAATGCTTAGAAAACGACTAGTTTACAAAAGCACAAACAATTCTTGCAGAACGAGTGCAGTCAAAATATTATCGTACAAACGATCCTAATACGACTGTTTTAATGCTATTTTAATTAGTTTTGTGATAAAAAAAAACACAAAAAGACTCAGAAAATACCTTGAACGTTGCTAATTGAAAGCAGAATGTGTACAATCAGTTTGGTGATCAAAAAAGTGTACAAAAAGACTCATAGATAATGAGACTCATGTATAATGTGCGTAATATAACTATTTTTAGGTGACATTGACTATTCATCTCTAGGCTCTAAAATAGTTAGATTTTGAAAGTGTGATATACATATTTAAAGTTTATTTTTTTTAATGGTTTATTCTATTCAATTCCATCAAAAATTTCTTTAAGTGTTAACATGCAAATAATCACCAATTAAACAAAATTCACACCTTAATCAATTTCTAATTGTATTGGTTTCATTTTTTCCAAAAATCATTAAATCCTTTCAATTAATTGCCAGAATTTTATACAGAAAATTAGCCAATAAAATTGCAACTGAAAAGAAATAGATCTTAAAAACAAGCCGCCCACTTCTGGAAATTATTAAGATTGTAAATTTCCTTCTCCTTCCTTTCTTCTTTCTCCTTTTAGCGACTTTATAACACAAAAATCCTTAGACATTTGTAAATATTTCGAACTCAGTTGGATGTCCAAAATGAAACTCACACACATACGAGTACAATTATTCAGTAAAAATTACTCAAATTCCTAAAGTCTTTATCTTAATAAGTAAGGACGTGCGTCGTGCAAAATATCCTGTGGTGTTTGTTGAGATTTCCTGCCAAGTTTCCAAAATGTAGCTACTTAAAGGTATTTATGGGCTCTAGGATCTCTATCATTTCTGTCAAATTGAGTTGTTATTCCAAAAGAAGATGCTATTGAAAATGATTTCGCAAGTTTTGGAATATTTGGGTAAAATCGTGTCTCCCGTCGTTTACGGAAGCGTGTCAAGGACTAATAGGACATTAGTTGTAGCCATGGGCGGTGGTGACCATGAAAATCTGCCGCTTATTTTGAATGGAAATATGTACATGAATTTTTTCGCTGTTTCCAAATGGTATCAAGCGAAATTTTTAAAGAAAGAAGCGGAAGAATTTTCCTGGAATATTAAAGAAATGCTTTTATTTTATATTTTTAAAGATATAGAAAGAAGGAATTGTATGTTTTCCTTGATGGTTACTTGAAGGGCTGGTACAATCTCTTAAATATCCTAATAAAAGTATTAAAAAAAGCCTTCTAGTGGCTCGATTTTTAAAATGTTTTAAGAAATTTAAGAGTCTTAATTCCTGCTAATCATCTTAAAATTTACATCTCCTGTACCCCACAGAAGATGGAATACAATTTTCATCGGTAGTTTAAAGTGTATTTTGGGGATTATCGATTGCGTGCAGGGTGGGAGCTTTCGTTGTTGAAAGCAGACTAAAATTTATTGGCTCCCTGGAGCATTGTCGCAATGTGGGTTGTATTTTACTGTTCTACCTCTATTGAAATGTAATGTGTTCAGATCCGCTACACAACTACCTCTACATTCCCTTTTCATAATCTATTTTCCTAGTTCCATGAGGTCCTTAAGTGTCGGTCCAAAAAGAGTAATTGAAAAACTAGCCTTAAAAAACTGCAGTTAAAAATAGATATATTTCATAGCTGAAACTGGCTCACCTTTAGCAAAAACAAAGAGGAATGAATGAGAGTTGTGAAGAAAGCCAAACCCTATCTCGGGTTGTGGAGCTAAATGATTATGATGATCTTTGTTTTCAAGAAGACGACCAAACAATTCAGTTATTGCATGAGAATTTTCCGGGTAGAGTATATTTACAATTTGCCGACGCCGATTGGCCTTGTCTTTTTGTGATTTAACGTCGTTGGATTATTTTCCCTGGAATCATTTAAAAGACCGGGGTTAAGATAAAATTCGGTGCGGCATTGCCAAGCTAAACTTTTTGGCAAAATGTGGTCTGCCGGCGTGCTAGAGGTGAACAATTGTCCGACATCTTATTCCATTTTTAAATCCCATATCTCTACTTGACATTCAAATAAAACTAAATTTATCAAATAATGAGCCTATTTACTTCTTACACTCCAATTTACCCATCCTGGAGTGCAGGACATTAAAACATCTTTAACCTAAGTTTCAAAACAACTATTAAGGTAAAGTCGGTCATGTCCGATCATAAGACATCATAGAATTAGTAGATAACAGTATAGTTTTATAGAATTCCAATAGATTTTGGAATTAGTTTATATGGAAGCTATGCACCAATACCGATAGTCTGAAATATTTTGACGGTTTTTGATGCAACTTTCTGTATTGTATTTTATCGTCAGATGTCCTTTAATTTTTATAGTCCGATATCTTCGGATAGAATTGGTTTAATTCGCTAGAATACTCTCGAATAGATATCGATTACCCCTTGGGGTAGGATATTCTGTAATATTATGTGATGAGTCCAAAGTCTGAGGCAGACGCAAGCTTGCCGCAGCAACTAACATATTGAACAAACGCTGCAGTACATTACCAAGTACAATTATCTTATACTCTTAAAACAAATATGTTAGAATGGCTACAGATTTTTCAGCAGTTTTCATGGAGTTAACAATATGTCGCCATAGAACGCTAATGTTGTTGGAACTGGAAATATGTTCTCCAAGTAATTGAGCTGTTCGTTGCGAGTCTTCTTCTTCTTCTGTTATCCTTGACTCCCAGTGGAGCATAGGGCCTCAACCATCCTTTTATATCGAACTCTATTGCGAGATGTTAGGCATACATCATTCCATGAATAGTTTGCTGCTTGTAACTCCGCATCAATTGACCTTCTCCACGTTCTAGCAGGTGCATCAACACGACGGCCGCTTCCTTGTGGATTCCAACGAAGCGCTTGTCGAGCAATGTTGATATTTGGCCTTCGAAGTGTGTGGCCTATCCATCGCCATTTCCGTTGACATACCTCTATAGAAGAAGGGATTTGGTTTGTAGCGTTTAGTAGATCTTCATTTCTTATTCGATTTGGCCACCATATATTAAGGATTTGCCGCAAGCATTTGTTTGCAAAGGTTTGCAGGCGCTTATCGATGGCATTTGTGCGTTTCCAAGTTTCACAGCCGTAATACAAGATGGACTTGACATTCGAGTTATATATTCGTAACTTAGTTGTTGTTGATATTTGCCGAGATTTCCATATAGTTCGGAGAATGCCGAATGCAGATTTTGCCTTATTAATACGCGATTCAATATCCTCATCGGCGCCACCTTTTGTAGATACCAAACTACCAAGATAATTAAAGGTACCTACACAACCAATACCCTCGTTATCCACATTGATGTGTGGCGACGGGTTTGCGCCATAGCCTCCAGGCATAATCTTTGTCTTGGAGATATTGATTTCCAGCCCAGCTGCCCGAGATTCAACAGTAATAGCGCTAGTGTTTTCTTGTAGGTGAGCTGGTCTTTGGCTTAGAAGACATACGTCATCGGCGTATTCCAAGTCCTCGAGTTGCTTAAATGGTGTCCATTGGATACCACGTCTACCATTCAGTGCCGTGCGCATTATATTGTCGATGACAAGGATAGTTCGTTGCGAATAATCGGTGGCAATTTGATGGGATTGTAGCTTGTTGATGTTAAATTTTCTTTGCATTTCTATCAGTATGTTCCGCTACACACTAAGACTTGTTCTCACCTTGACTGCAACAAGATAATGATCGGAGTCCATATTGGCTCTCCGGATTGTACGCAAATCCAATACACTTGATGAGTGCCTTCCGTCGTCTACAATATGTTTTTTGTCATTTGATCGGGAGACACCCATCTAGCTTTGTGAATTTCAAGGTGCTGCAAATGAAATCAACCTCATACCATTGTCAGATGTTACGTTGTAGAGGCTGAATTTACAAACAGTGGTCTCAAAGCAACATTCCCGTTCAATCTTTGCATTAAAATCACCCAGTATTACATTAACTTCATGATTAAGGCAGCTATCGTAAACTTCCTCGAGTTGTTCATAAAAGGTTTCTTTTAAATTTTCATCTCTCTCCTCTGTGGGAGCGTGATCACAAATTAAACACAGATAGAAGTATTTTGCTTTGACACGTATTGTCGCTTATCTTTCGTTAACAGGAGAGAATCTGAAGACAAGGTTTCGCATTATTTTGCTAACTACAAATCCGCAACCAAATTCATGCCTTCTCTAAGGGCAGCTATAATACAGGTCACCTTTTGGTGTCTTGGCAACGCAATGGCCATTCCATCATACTTCCTACACAACAGTCAAATCGTATTTATATTCCTCAAGAACATCCATCAACTGGATCAGAACACCTTATCTGTAAAGAGTTTGGAAGTTCCAGGTGCTGATCCTTAAATCCGATGTCCTTGACACGTCTTTCTAGTAACCCACGGCACATGTTGGCTCGCTACTTTAACAGGTGTTAACGTTGTTTCTCAGGTTATACCACGAGGAGGTCAGTGTCCACAATTGAGATGAAGGATAACCAAGATAAGTGTGAGCTTACCAAGTTAAGACTACTCACAACCGTTGCTTGGTATCCAATATTTCCTACATCAGCCTTACTTACAACATGGGTGATGAAGATATTTTCTGATAGACAGCCGCTGCTAAGTCTCTGGATTCTGTCTGGAAACTGATTGGTAGGTGTCGACAATTAATTTACAGAAGCTGTGGTTAAGAGGAGAAAAAAAGAGAAAGAGTCTATCCATCTTCTCTGCACTTGCCCTGCTCTGACGTACAGAAGGGGACTTATCTCTTTGGTAAACTGGCTAATGTGGCTTTCCGACTTAAGAGGTGTTTAAAGCAATGTGTGATATGATTTTTGTTTGGTTTCCGTGGTAATACAATAAATGTGAAATTTTGTTTACATTTTAATATTGGGTCATATTGATCCAAAGGATTTTAGAAAGGCCACATATACAGGGGATGCAGAAGGGCTAATGATTTACGCTTGGCCAATGTTAGGAATATTTGGAAATTTATTTTGAAAAAAAGGATTTTTCTTTTTGACAAAAAAAATATATTTTCGCATAAACCTAATTCTTGTTTTGCTGGGTACCTTAAGGGGTAATGGGGCTCAGAAGACCCTCACGTAGTCTTACATAAGCAAATGCACCCATTACGAGTGACTAACTGTTTGCTGTGGCTTGTGGAGCTGAGGCTTAATTGGCAAATATTTATTTGAAAATTAGGATGACGCTTAGTGTTTAGTTTCAATAGGAAGGTGCAGTTTTATTTTCCAGCTGAGGTATGCCTAGTCTGTCCAGGTTTATCAAAAGTCTGCTTCCTTTAATTAATTTTGCTTCCACAGGGAGGCTTGGTATCTTCGTGAGCCGTTGGGTATGCTTATTTGGGTTAAATAATAAGAAACTTCTAAGTTTGTACAATACGAGTTTTGATCTTACGATCCACACTTCGCAATGGTATGTTTACCGAGTTCTTTGGGAATTTCGGCTCGATGTAAAGTACAAATGTATCTTAATAACAAACTACAGTGTGTTATGGAATACCGATCGAGATAAATTATGAGGTCTTAGCTATCTACGAAATATAAAGATTCGACTGGCTATGAACTTATAATCCAACGAGATTAATGCTTCAGCTCTCGGTTGGCTAACTATGTTTCTATGATAAGTATTGATCTGATCGGCTATCTACGGAATTTAATCCGATGAGATAAATACTTCGGCTTTTGGTCGGTTATTTACAAGGAACATAATACACGAATGAATTAAAAACTTCGGCTCTCAATCGGCTAACTACAGCATTCAATCCGACGAGGTAAATCTTTCGGCTCTCAGTCGGCTAATAACAAAGCAAATAATACTCCGATGAGATAAAAACTTCAGCTCTTGATCGGCTTACTACAGCATTCAATCAGACGAGATAAATACTTCGGCTCTCAGTCGGCTAATTATAAAGCAAATTATACTCCGATGAGATAAAAACTTCGGCTCTCGATTGGCTAACTACAGCATTAAATCCTACGAGATAAGAACTTCGACTCTCGATCAGCTAACTAAAAAGCAAAGAATACTCCGATGAGATAAAAGCTTCGGCTCTCAATTGGCTAACTACGGTATTATAATATAACAATCGACAAGATACTGCTTTGTGTGGTAGACGCGCTATCCAATAGATACCCCTTAAACAACTCGAGGACGTATGTCTTCTAAGTCAAAGCTCCAGATCATCTTCAAGAAACTGTCAAATCTCGGGCAACGGGAGGCTATAGCCACACATCAATGTGGATAGCGAGGTTATTGGATGTGTAGTTACCTTTAATTATCTAAGTGGCGGCATCGATCGTGTTAATAAGGCAAAATCTGCATTCGGCATTCTCCGAGCTATTTGGAAATCCCGGATACAAACTTAATCATTGCTTTTAAATATATCTATCAGCGGAAACGGCGGTGGATGGGTCGCACATTTCGAAGGCCAAACACATGGATTCACAGGGATAACTCCATCGTGCTGGTGCACCTGCTAGAACGTGGAAAAGCTCATTAAATGCGGAGTTACAAGCAGCAAACTATTCATGGAATGACGTAGGTATGCCTAACATCTCGCAACAGAGTCCGATATAAAAGATGAATGATGATTGGCTGCCAATAACAAACGATTTGATACCGTTTGACTATTTTCTGTGGGACGCCTTTAAAGACTAGTGTTATGTCGACAAACCAACATTCGTAATGTCATTGGCAAAATACGACCCCAAACACTCGAAACGTGCTCGAATATTGTTCTGATCGAATGAGCAAGAGGAGAAATGAAATTACTCTATCAGTTTAGTAAAGACTCAAACCAAAACAGAATACGGAAACACAATTGGGTGAGTTTTGGGTAACTTTGGACTGGTTTGGGTAGTTTCGTTAACGCACTTTAACACAACTTGTCTTTGCTAAATACGAATATGACACATAGAAAATTATGTTTTAAAGAATTATTTATTTTAATAAAATTATTAAACTTAAAAGCTAAAAATAAGAAATTTTTAATTACTAAAAAAATATTTTAACTAAAAAAATTTACAATTATTTTAAAAATATAAGCCTCATTTTCTTAACAAATAAAACTTAAACTAATTAATAAAATAGTTATCTTATGTACAATGAAATTAATAAAAAAATATTAAAAATTTATACAAATTATTCAAAGGAATATTTCAAAATAAATGAAGCCGGTTGGAGACATCAAACAAAATCTTTGGCAAAACATTTGGAACACACGAAAAGAGGTAAAGTGTAAGCCCAGCTTGCACTTGAGGCTAAGCGCAAGCTATTTAATACCAAGTGGGATAGAAATGTTGGGCAGCAAAGTTCTGTTGCATAAAGTGTGAGGAAGCAGCTGCGGCACTAGAGGCGGCAGCATGAGGATTGAAGGGCATTTGTTGATGTGATGAAGCCGAAGAATATTGATGGCCATATTGTGTGTGATGAGGATGGGCATGTGGATGAGGATATGAGGGATATTGAGAAGCAGCAGCGGCATGATGATGAGCATACATATGATGGGCTGAGGAGCTTTGGGAATTAGAGGCAGGAAGCACGGCAGGGGATGTTTCCAAACCTGAGGAATTCAAAGAATCTTCTGGTGATAGAGGTGCAGAGGGTCTGTTGGCATTCCAATTGTTATAGAGCTGATGATTGTTGCTAGAACTTTCCGATTTGAGGGCAGCTTGCAAATCTTCATGACTATTGCCGTTGACGGAATGAGGACCATTACCCATAACAGCCGAGAGACTGTTGGGTGTTGGAGGCAATTGCAAGCCCGATGAACCATAAGCGGAATTAATGGATTCACTAGGACTGTCATTGCGTACAATGGTATTGTTATTAGTTTCAGCCTCGGAGTGATAGTTGGCTTGGGGTAAGGCAGAAGATTGATTGGAGGCATAGTAGTGGTTATTAGTGGATTGTTGGCTCATGCCAGGGTAGAGTTGATGATGTGGCGGTGTAATGGCGTTGGCATTAGGATCAGCTGAAGGGCCAGATGAGGCGGCAGCGGAGTGTCCAGCATAGAAATCATACATTTGTTGTTGATAAGCAGCTGCTGCCACAGAAGCTTCCGAGGGCATCATGGCGGCATAGGGAACATGATGACTAGCTACGGCAGGATATGAACTACTCATACCGGGCATAACGGGAACTTGTGAGGGTACAGGACCCGAACCACCGGAAGTGTTTTGTTTGCGCAAACGAGCACGACGATTGCTGAACCAAACTTGTATGCGAGCCTCTGAGAGATTGGTGCGTTGAGCTAATTCCTCACGTGTATAAATATCAGGGTACTGAGTGCGTTCAAAGGCCTTTTCCAGTTCCTCCAATTGCATGGCCGAGAAGGTAGTGCGACTACGACGCTGTTTACGTTTTAAGGCTATGCCAGGTTCACTTTCGCAATCGGAAACATCTTCATGGGAATTGGTGGCCTCTGAACCTGAACTCTTGAGCTGTTCCTCCGACTCGGAGGGAGCATCACGACCACGTACCAAGCGAGAGATGACAGAAATTGGAGGAGCAGTGGTACGATCACAAATACCATCACGTATGAGCTTATCGCGTATTTCCGAGGAGAAAATGCCAGGATTACTGCGTTTATATTCTTCAATGCGATTTTCAATTTCGGGTGTAGTAATGCGGGGCTTAGAGCCACCAATAACACCCGGACGTATAGAGCCGGTTTCCTGATAACGATTCAAAATCTTGGAGACACAGCCATGAGAAACACGCAATTGACGAGAAATGACACAGGGCCGAATACCCTCGGCAGCCATTTCAACAATCTTCAGGCGTATGCTGTTGGGCAAAGGGCGGCCATTGATAAAGACTCCACCCAATTGATTGACACGGCCTTGGCCAGCATTCATATCTAGAATAGAAGAGGAAAGGAATTTTTAGTAATTTTAAAAATTTTTTTGGATTTTTTTCACACAAATTTTCATATGCGCGTGTCGTTTCCTTAGAAATTTCGCCATCCTGCTGTGTTTTTCGCAGGTAAAAGGCCAAGAAACTTTAACACGTTCGCGTGCTTCCCGTCGGGGTGTGAGTTTTATGAGACATATTGTAGGAAAATCTTCGTTATTTTAAGAGTGCCACTTGATTTATGACTTGAGTTTTACTCAAAATATTTTTGAATATTCCAATGATGAATTGAAAAGAGATGTTTGGAAAAAAAGGCAAAGGAAATTTTTATATTGACTTCCTAGGAAGTGTTTAAGGCAAGTAATTATAGGAAATCAACAAGGTCACAATTCGGCTTTAGAAGCAAAATAAGACTTTCTAACTGTGACTTAAAACGATCATTAAAGATCAAGGATTTTTAAGAGAGAAAGAGACTCACACTCTAAAGTATTTAAGAGCACAAAAAATTGGCGAGATTGCAAAGAGAGTAAAAATATACGAAAGGGGAGTTAGATCCCTAAGTGAACTTACCTTGCATAGAGGGGTATCCATTAAAGAAAGGTCGGTGCATAGCGGCGGCAAAAGCTGTAACAGTCATGTTTGATGTTGATAATTTGCACTATGGGTTAATTTTGCACTTTTGATTGCTTGGCACTCTTTTTGTTTAATAACAAATAATTTTTGATTGATTTTTTTCTAGCTTTTTTATAAATCCACTTTTTGTTGGTCTTAATTTTTTGGCTTAAAATCGTTCTTGTTTTTTTATTCTTAAGATTTTTGTAAATAAATTTAATAATTTTTTTCTTCTTATTTTGAATTTTTTGGTTTGTTTGATTTCGTATGAGATGTTGCTTGTTTCGTGTTGTAAACCTAACTGATGTATTCGTTGATCTCGGTAGAGGATCGTTGCTTTTCTGTGAAGTAAATGTGTCAGATGAAACAACAACACGATACCAAGTAACACTGCTCTAACAACAACACAATCTACTCACAAACAATAACGCAATGATGAGGATGATGATGGCCATTCTCTTCTTTGACAGTCAGGTACCCGACCCGACGACTATTTCTACTTAATATTTCAATATAGTACAAGAGACTACTAAACTCATACAATGATTTTCTATAATTATTTGTTGTTTCATTAACCAATCCCAAGTCATAAACACTTTCCATCTCTTTCTTCCTTCTAAGTCTTTAAGACAAAAACTTGAATTTAGTTTAGTACCCTAACAACTAGAGGGCGTGTTATTAAAAATAAAGAAAATCTACTATTTTGAACTATTTTGAATAATTTTGAAAATATCTACTTACCCCGTCTTTTTCTTGTTATACCCACCAATTGTTTTAGGTTGTTTTCTTTGTCCTTGGTGGCTTTTGTTGTTGTTTGGGGCCATATCATGATGTTGGGTTTAGTTCGCACGTTTCATTTAATAAATCAAAATTTTTTATTTTGAAAATATTCATTTAATAAGTGGTAATTTAATTTATGCTGTCCAAGTGACATGTAACATTTTTTTTATTAATTGTTGTATTTTGCTTTTTTTGTAACGGAAATTACAACACGATTTACTTAGTTTCGAATAAATACATAAATAAATAAGTGATTTGAAAGTCGAAATTTAGTTTTTTAGGCATTAGAAAGCAATGACCTCAAATCTGAAAAGTTTGTTGAAATGAAAATTTGAAAATTTCTTTTGGTCTTGTTTTAGTAATTATTGTAGAAAACTAAGAGATTCCCAACAGACCAATAGACTTGAAGTAGTAGGTCTAAAGTATCTATCCTGATTAATCCTTGAAAACCTTCAAAGTGCAAAAGCGGTCTTTCAAGATGATTTGGCTAAAAATTAAGCTTAAACATGTATTTAGTACAGAACCTTCTAATTTCTTCTGGAACGGAGGGCCCCAGTTATTAAATGTAAGATCCTTAAATCTCTTCTCTGTAATTCAAGGTTTGATGTAAAACCGTTCCCCATAACCCATGAATGCCATATGCCAATATTGGTATTATTATTGATTTGTACAAAAGGACCTAGTAAAAAATTGAAAGTACCAACTTTTGGAAATTTCTCAACATTAAACAGTTCCACATATTTAGAAACGGTTTTTACTGTTTTGTTTCCTAAACTATGGCTGTATGTCAGTATCTTTTAAAAAATTATGAATTTAATATCAAATGAACAATGGGTCAAAAACTAAAAAAAATCGAAGAGAAAAATTATTTTTTTTATTTTCGAAATGAAACTATTTAAAACGCATAACAGTTATTATAGTAAAGTAAGCATGTTTTTTCTTCGTTTATTTAAGCTCATACCAAAATGTAAAAAATCATCCATATGGGACAATAATTGAAAGAGTTACATGGTACAAAAGATTACTTCTGAGGTGGTCAACTTTGAATCCCAATGATTCATAAATCCAAAATTTAGAAAGCTTGGGTCCTCCTTAACAATTTTCTAATACTTTACCACTTTTTTTGTTTCCACTGTGCGGCGGTATAAAATCACTCGAATGTTCGTCATGATTGCCGGAGCTTATCCCTTCTTAGAGTTAACCTTACATGAACACTAGAGCGGTTCGCTTTCCATACAAAATAAAAAAAGTTGTGTCAGTCACTCCCTAGGATTAAAATTAATGTTAAAACAATTCAATTTTTTTATTTTTTTTACCACGCCTACAAATACCGCCCTTTTAGTATTTTGTTCACTGTGCCGCCATTTTAAGTCCGATCATAACATTTTATATATCGCGGCTGTGTAAGGGCTACATTTGTACTCGATTCGATTTGGGTGGGTACGAATCGAGTTTTAAGAAGTTATGACTAGAAATTGACGTGATAGTAAAAAAATATCAAAGAGAAAAATGTAGCCCTTACTTTTTTGAAAATTGCATAAGGGAAACATGTACCGCATTCGCTCACAAAGTGTTAAACTTTTTTGTAAAGGAAACAAGTAAGAAAAGCTATAGTCGGTCAAGCCCGACTATATCATACCCTTCACTACTAAGGTCAAATATGGACCAACAATTAAACAAATTTTCCTTAAGTCTTAGAGACCTATATACATATACTATGTGTTATTTATTCAAAATTTGGGAGCTAGGGTCAATTGTGGACCGATAATTACCAAATTTTGGTTATTGGTTCATATATATAAAATATTTACATGTGCAAAGTTTAAGTAATCAAATGCATTTATCTTTAGAGTTATTAACGTTTTTGTGCTTTTATATGTATATAAACGTCTGTTTGAGAATGTGTCTTGTATGGGAGGTATGATCAAATATCGGCCGATTTCTACAAAATTGGGAACACTGATTAAGGTTATGATAAGCAATATTTGCGCTAAATATTATTAAAATTCAAATAAATTTGTGGCTGTAAAGGACCAAAAACTCTAGGATCGTCCTTGGACCAAAATATGAACCTGAGCCAAATTTCATCAAATTATCTTTAAAGTTACGACCTGTAGAATGATAACAAGCTTACATGGATAACCGGCCAGCCGGACTGTGAATGATTCTAAATCGATTAGTATACTAAAAGGTGGGTCTCAGACCAATATTTCTATGCCTTACAAACATTAGCACAAACCTAATATACCCTTTCCACCTATGGTGGTGAAGGGTATAAAAATGGGAGTATTTTCGGATTTACCTAAATTTTCACAACAAAGAATTTGATTACACAGCACAACAAAATAAAAAAATTTCATGTGCTCTTAAAACCACTATACAATTATGATGTATCATGACTACCTTTGTACAAAAATGGTAAAATTTTTAAATTCTATGGCAAGATTTTTTTTTTTTTAATTTTTTTTTTTAAATTGCAATTTTTTTAGACGTTTCTTCAAATAATTAATGATAACTCAAAAACTACTAGTCCGATATTATTAAAATAAAATCAGAAACATTTAGATTTACATAGCCTTTAATTCGTCTATATATCGTGTTTCAATCGGATTAATAGTATCGGAGTTATAATAAAAAACTTAAGAAAAAATATATTTTTTATATAAAAATGGCAAAAATTTTCGTTTTAAAAAAATCATGAAAAATCGAAAACGGCAAAAAACTTCCAGATTTATTATTTTATCGCATAGCGACATATAATAGCAACAAAATGAGATATCGACCATAAAAATCGATTGATTTTTTTCGAATTTATTCACAATTTAGTGAATTCGCTCATTTTCACAAAATTTTAGTATTTTGCTTGATATACGCATTATAGAGGGTTTTCAAATGTATGAAAAAAATAAATTTTCCAATTTCAAGGGGTGAATGTCGGATTATTGTGAGATTTGGTGAGAAACTTCCACCCACAAAATTTTAGTCGAATTGGACAACGGTAACACGTAGCGCATAGGCCCCAAATCTGAAAAATAGCGTTTAAATCGAAAAAAATTGATAAATTTTCAGTTTTTGCAAAATTAAAGCTATTTATTCCCCCTTTTGCAAAAAAGTGGATTCTAGTTGTTAGTGCAAAGGCAATGATTTTTCCAATAAGTTACATTCCTTTAAAATCGGTTAAACAGTTTTCGAGTTATTACAATTTTCACTGGCCATTACATGTCCTTGATTTTATTTTAATAATATCGGACGAGTAGTTTTTGAGTTATCATTAATTATTTGAAGAAACGTCTAAAAAAAATTGCAATTTAAAAAAAAAATTAAAAAAAAAATCTTGCCATAGAATTTAAAAATTTTACGATTTTTGTACTAAGGTAGCCATGATACATCAAATGTATATAGTGGTTACTCGAGCACATTTTTGCTGTTGACCTGTGTTATTAAAACAATTTAATGAAATTTAAAAGACAACTAAAGAAGCTTTATTTAAAGTCATCAAAATTAGAAATCCATGAAGTAGTTTCAGAGTTATTTTAATTTTTTCCCCAACATTTGTGTCCTTTGAGGATATGCAGCCAAACAATTTTCTCAAGGATACATAAATTTCAAAGTAAGACATGATTTAGAATTCTATGAACTGTCAGTACTGAATAGTTGAGTTTTATTAAAATAAACCCAATTTACTTTTTTCATACTAAAAAATTATAGATTTTTCTCAGGCAGGTTTCAAAAATCATTTTTTAATTATTTAACAATTTTTTTCAACAAATATTACAAATAATAAATTTGCTTTCCGGTATCACAAAACAAACAATTGGGAGAGTAAAATACAAAAAGAATGAGGACCATATCTTAAACCGTTTCGCCGTACCTGATTTGAAATCGTAGATTTTCGCGAAAATGTTAATTTCTTGTAATAATTTAATTTGTTTAATTGTACCAATGTTCAACATTAATAAAAGTAATAGTGAATGTAAAATGTACACGGTATTGTTTTTTTTTTAAGTTTTATGCATTAAACACATAGACAAAAGCAGGCTACACGAACACCGACTACAAAAGTCGTTGGCTGCAATCGTCGCCTCGTAGTCAGCTACTTAATTATTTTGGGGACGGCAGCTACATTTAAGATGGCAGCTACATTTCGAAACACCTGTTTATGAGTGGTGCCAATATCGCGTTTATAAGATGGACAAAATAACAATTTAAATTTTGATAAAAACGACATAAATTCATTTTATTAATTAACCTCCGAAATCAACGGTTTTCCTGTACCTGATGGTATGTCTATGTCAAAAAAAAATTATAGAAAGATTTTGGTGTGATCTCTAATAGTTTAAGAGTTTTTTAAATTTCAAGAATAATACGGTATAACTTTAGAAGTTTATATCCGATATTAACTTTTTTGGTATCAAACAAAAGCTACTAAGTATCTTTTATATTCTTATATATTCTATATAATATTCTTTATAATGGATAAGGAGCTAATATACCATAAACTTATTCTGCAACCGACTTTTTTTTTATAAAAATTCGTATATCTTAAAACAATATAGATGTAAGTATGCTCTTTTATATAATGAATTTTATAAAGGACATACTGGGCTTTTATATAACATGAACTACGTAGCTGTAGCACACGTAGCGTGTGAATTAGACAGTTTCAAAAATAACTTTTTAAAATTTTACTTCTATTGAGTTAGAGTTATATAAATATATATTTTTACATAATATTTTATTAGATATTATTATATACATTAAATATATAAATATTTTATAAGTATGTAAATTGTTTACATAAATTCTCCCCATTGTATTTGTGGTAAATAAATTCAAGTGGTTTAAATCGCTCATTTATTTCAATATTATATGGTGTTGACAGCACTAAATCTTTTATTGTCGCCAACAAAAATAGAAAATAGTTTAATTTTGTCTACAGCTACAACGGTGGTCGGTAGTCGTGTAGCCGTGTCGACTCTAAAAAATTTATTTCTATTTGAATTCATGTATTCTAATTTTGACAGGTTGTAGCCCGTAGCCTGCTGTTGTCTATGTGTTTAATGCATTACTGTAGTGTATTGCACTAAAATCCCAATTTATTACAATTATTTATTATTGTAATAAATAGTTTTTTGATAAAACCAAAAAATGTTAGTGGGGAAACCTTTACTCGACGCGTTTCGATGGTTGGTTAGACCATCTCATCAGAAGGATTATCATTATGTATAATTTGAGGGACTGAATAAATACGAATTATTATCAACAAATATCAACATAAAGCGAAGATTATCAGATTATTACACAAACATTTTTCAGTTTGCAGTGTACACGGCATTGTTTGTTTTTTTTTTTTTTTTTTTTTTTTTTGATATTGGGAAAGTTTAACCCTTTCCTGCACGGGGTCAAAGTTCAGAATTTGTAGTTTTTTCATTTTCTATAGGATAATATAGGAATGTTAAGAATTTGTTACTAAATTTTGTTCAAATTGCTAAAATTATAATAATTTTTATTATCAAATATATATTAACCCTAAACAGACATGGGGACTAAAATTACTAAAAATGTTTATACATTGAAGCACGAAATGAAATTAAAAGATCATAAGTAGATGTTTATGTAAGAGCATTGGTTGGCATATTTGCTGATAAGATAACATGTAAGGAAACCAATATACTAACCTTTTGAACTCCCGCAGAAGATCTCCTAGGGCACGAATATACATTCTTTGATCGAGCGGTATTAAGTTGAAATCAAATTTGACTGATTTTAAAAATTGTTCGGTTCATTTAAATATCATACCGTATACATGTAAATTAGAGCCGCCGTGGTATAGCAGGTTAGTCATCCGCCTAGCATATCAGAGGCCCAAGTTCGATCCCTGGCCAGACTCACTTGAAAAAATAAATTTTCAAAAAGCGGCGGTTCACCTCATAACTCAGCTAGCCATTGGTTATTGAGTATTAGGCTATGTAAAACTTCTCTAACTAATGCATTTGCCGTTCGGAGCCGGCGTTAAAACGTAGGTCCCTTTCAATGAGTCTAAAAATAGAATCGGATGCAGCTCATTGTCTGAGAGAAGTACCCCTTGTTCCAATTGGAATGCTGTCGGGGAATTATATATATATATATACATGTAAATTATCCGTCCTATAACTTTGTACCGTGTGATTCTAATTGGGACAAGGAGTACTTCTCTCAGACAATGAGCTGCATCCGATTTTATTTTTAGACTCATTGAAAGGGACCTACGTTTTAACTCCGGCTCCGAACGGCAAATGCATTAGTTAGAAAAGTTTTACATAGCCGAATACTCAATAACCAGTGGCTAGCTGAGTTATGAGGTGAAGGTGAAAATTTATTTTTTTTCGAATGGGACGGGACGGGCCGGGAATCGAACTTGGGACCTAAATAAATTTGCGGCTGAGGCGCATCAAATATTCTCAAATACTTATGGTAAGGCCGATATAGAGGAGGAGTGAAAGAGAGAATGCTTTTGAAAATGCAGAATTGAAGGCATTACTTGATAATGCGATAATTCCAAGCGCAGAAAATCATAGGGATATCCCGGTTATGCTTCCACGTCAACAGCAAAATAGTTGTTATTTTAAAACGACTTTAACAATCAGAAGCGATCGTAATCGAACGCAATTAATGCGTTTGAGCCCAGCATTGAAAGAGAAACGGCCGCAATGCAATGGGAGTCTTGAATTTCGGAAAAAAAATGGCTGAAGTAAAGTAGATTACCAGTAAACATGGATTGCCAGCAGTCCAGACGAATGGACGATCATTGCTAAAACGACTCAGGAAGTGAAGTGATAGGCCCTTTTCATCACGAATGGTATAAAAAGAGTGATAATCACTTGCTTTACAAGAACGGTCTGATGGTCATCTTTAGATAGACTCAGAAAATTATTAAGACTAATATTAATGTATGTTACAAACACAGTATCGGGGACCAGTTTTAAAAACTCATAACAATTTGTTTATCAAAATTCTTTATTTTCTGAAATGTTACATAACGATTCTTTTGATATTGAATTTTAGAAAGGATCAATCATTATCGACATTTCACATGCAGCTGAGAAAAAGACACTCCTTTTTCTTTAAACCGTCAAAAATTTAATTCAATCATTAAAATATATTTTTTTTTTTTTTATAAAATCAAAAGATATAAAAATAAAAGTGTAAACAATTAAAATGTATTTAAATAATATTAAAAAGTATATGCGGCTATGGTATTATGAAGCAGGTGAATAATGGCGATTTAATCGGCAGAGATCCGCATAAATTGAAAATGAAGCAAAACGTATGAAGCGCCTCCATTAAAAATGCATTGAACTGAATGAATACAAAACTCAAATCAAATCGAAAAAAAAAAATAATGAAATTAAACAAAAGAAAAAGGCCGATTTCGGTAAAATTTTATGGCAAAGGCAACAGCATCATTAACACAGCAGCCACATTAATATTTATTGAACATAGATCAATCGATCGATTGAAGTGATCAGATCATCAAACTCATCTTCATCAGAAGTCTGTCGATCAGTTGAACGGTGGTTCACTTTCAAACAAATCCGTTGCTTGATTTGTTCATATTATAATGTTATTAAACGTTGATGATGATCATAATGATGATGTTGTAGTCATATCTAGCTAAAGCTGAAGCTGATGCTGTTGATGATCATAATAATGATAATCTATTGTTGATTTTGACAAGAATAATCATAAATAACTATTGACCATTCGATTGTCTGTCTGTCTGTCTATCTGTCTGTCCGATCGTACGTCCGTCCATCCATCTGTATGTGTGAAGTGTTCAAGAATAAAAGGAAAAACAAATTAATAAAAATAACAATTTAAAAACAAAACAACAACAAAAAACAAAAGATGAAAGAGAAAAACCCCCAAATGATCGTGAAATAAAATCAAAAATTAAAGATAATAAATAATGAGTCCAACAACAGGTTGTTTACTGATGATGTGAAAATAACAGACTCCGGACCCTATGGCTCAACAGGACAACCAAACCAACCAATAAAGAATAAGTAGAGACAAAATAATGAAATTGTATTTACGATGAGTAGTATCTAGTGTTTCTACCAGAAGACAAGTCAGTAAAACAAATTAATCTTATTTTTACAGAATTTGTGTTATTTTTGTTAAACAAAAAATCCAACAATAGAGGAGTGTAAATTCATTTGTTTTTTTTTATCGTTTCAATGTGTAAATTTTTTGTGTTTTTGAGAAAAATTTCTCCGCTTCAGAAATGATGGAAGTTCGCACGCTTCCCATATGTCTTTAAACTTTAACGATAACAAAATTTTGGTTTTTAGAAATTTTGCAAAGTCTCTTTTTTTGTTGTTTTGTAACGAAATGTTATGAGCCGGAATTGTCCGTAGTTTTTCTAGCGATTCAAGTCTTTACATACTTTCCCTAATGCTCCGTATCTTCATTCCGATCCCGCTGATCAAAGTTTTTTAGATCCCATTTTTATACCCACCATCAAGTTGGATTAGGAAGTTTTCCGATTTCCAATGACAAGGCTTAAAAGCCAATAAATAACAAGGCTTAAAAGCTAAAAGTGATTTATATTCTAATTCAGAATTTTTGAATCCATGTGAATCTTATCCTTTAAATAAAAACGGAGATGTTGAAGTGCAACATATCGTGATCTATCCAACATAATAAAAAGGTATGCAAGGAGGAACAAGAGAATGTGGATAGACGAATAAGCGAGAAAACCTACCTACACCAACAGTCCCATCTTAAATAGTAGCTGTACACTTCTTTCAACCCAGGATAGAACACTTCAAATCAATACTAAACAATCCTATTGGATTAGAACCACCGACGGAAGTGCATATATATTTTTTTTTTTGTATTGGACCAACACTCAGGGGATGACCCCTACATATGTATATGCATTGTGATGGAACTAGGAAAATAGGTTGTGGGAAGGAGGATAGAAGGAGTAGTGTTTGTGGATATTTGATTTGAACCTTTGGATATCATAATTAGTGGGAAAGACTGATGCAGGAAGTTTATTCCACATTCGTGCTGTACGGCTAAAAACGAGTTTTATCTATAGTGCGTCGTGCGATCCACTGGAAAATCGACCACAAAGGGATGAGCTACGAAGAAATGTACGGGTTTCAGGAACAAGATCCCTAATTTCATTTGACCACATCCCATTATAGCAGCGATAGAACAGTGAAACGCAACTCACATTACGACGATGCTCCAATGAGGCAATAGAGTTGGCTTAACTACTGTCACTGATAAGCATCTTCGAACTCTCTTGTGCACTGTCGAGAATTTTCAAAATAGACTTTGAAGCACCGGCCCATACATGAAATTGTGTAATCCGTTCGAAGTTACTACCGGAGAAAGAAAATGATGTACCTTGTCAACAATATTTTTTATCCTTGTCATCGATAACATAATGGACACCCTTTAAACAAATTTAGGACTTGGAATACGCTGATGCCGTATGTCTTATATATATATATATATATATATATATATATATATATATATATATATACAGTGTATATATATATATATATATATATATATACAGTGTATATATATATATATATATATACAGTGGTGGTCACGTATTTAGTACAAATGGTACCTGTTATCTCTAATAGGAAATATTAAGTCCTAATTCAATTTTTTTCACTACGTTTTTTTTGTAATGTATTACACGTGATGCGAAGATGAAGTCGTATTCCTTTTATATACATATTTTTTTAAAATTATATTTATTTTTGCAATTATTTAAAACTAACCCATAAAAAATACTGGACATATTTTTAGCACAAATTAAAAACAATATTTATTAAAAATCAAAAACAAGTTATTTATTAAAATTTCTTGGAAAAAAGCCGAATATTTTGTAGGATATCCTTTATTTTGTATAACTGCCGCACATCTTTTAGGCACACTCTTCACAAGAGCCAGGTATCGCTCATTTGGGATAGCATGCCATATTTTTTGGATTTCCGTCCATAAATCATTTAAGTTGTAAGGTTTTACGCTTGTTACATGCTTCTCTATGTCATTCCAAAGATTCTCAATAGGATTGAGATCTGGAGATTGAGCTGGCCATTTCAAAACATCTATTTGACTCTCCTCAAGCAACACTTCACAGTACGTAAAGTGTGTTTAGGGTCATTGTCATGAAGCATGAAGCACCAGCTAGGTGGCATCTTTGCCTCTGCTTATGGTATAATGATATCGGCTTGAATATTTTTATAAACGTGTTGATCCATACGTGTGTCAATTTTGTGTATTGGACCAACTCCATGCCCTGAGAATGCAAGCCACACCATCACATTGGGTTGTGCTGCATGTTCGGAAGATACCATACATATCTCTTTCCATCAGATCCAAATCTGCAAAACTTTGATTCGTCGCTCCAAAGTATGTTTTTCCATAAATCTAATGGCTTTTCCAAATGCTATCGGACGAAAGAAATTCGTGATTTCAAATTCTTTTTTGACACATGTGGCTTGTGTTGCACAATACAGCCACGCGAATTTTTTTCATTAAGGCGTCTTTGTATCGTTCTGTCGGAGACATCAATATCGTATTTTGCTGACATTTCACTATTTATTTCACTGGAGCTCTAAAAAGGGTCGGCCACTGACATTCTATGTATTAAATAATCCTCTTTTGTTATCGTTTTTCTTGGTCTAGGTGCCCGTGAACCCTTTTTAATTGTTCCGTGTGCTTTTGTAAGGCTCAAAGCATTATATACCATCTTTCTGGAGCAATTTAAAATACTTGCTATTTCACTTACAGGACATCCTCTCAAATTTATTTCACAAATCACCTGTCGTTGCGTATCTGTGCACCATTTATTTTTGGCCATGTCTAATAAATATTTTATTTCTGAAAAACCTTCAACTCTACACAATATGATAAAAAACTTACCAAAAATTTATTAAAAAATTTATTAAATCTCGGACAGATGGGGAAACCCGTCGACACACATCAATGTGGATAACGAAGTTATTGAAGGTGTTTTAATTATCTTGGTAGTTTTTTCTTTGTCCATATTTGACAATAGCTCCCATATAAATCTATCTTCGGAAACAAGTTTACTTACTTAATTTGCCTATATTTACAACATGTGGCCTATGTCTCTCTGCCAGTTAAATGCACGAAAGGGCTACTAATTAAGCAAAATCTGCTACTAATTAGGCAAAATCTGCTCGAATGTCACGTCCATCCTGTATTATGGTAGAGGAATTTGGATACGCGCAAATCCCATTGATATGCAACTGCAAACAAATGCTTAGGGCAAATCCTTAATATATGATGAACGAATCGCATAAGAAATGAAGATATATTAAACACGATAAACCAAATCCCTGCTTTTAAAGAGGTATGTCAGCTGAAAATGGCGTTGAATAGGCCACACACTTCGAAGACCAAATATTAACAGAGGCCGTCGTGTTGGTACACCTGACAGAACGTGGAGAAGGTCAATTATTTCCTATAAAAATAAGAAATTAATGCGGAGTTGCCAGCAGCAAATAAATCTTGAAAATACGCTATAATAAGGTTATTTTTTATGGCTAGTTCAACTCCTCCTTCTCCGATCCTGCTTCTATTTAATAAAAATATAAAATTTCAAGACTTTTGTCTTTTGAAGATAAACGCGGATAAATATTTTATTTGTATAGGGTAGGCCATCTATCAGTTTCAATCCGAAACACCGGTTCATATCTGGCAATACTCATGTCATTATATTTTATCACAAAACAAGTTCATTGTGTTATCGCTGACTGAGCTAATCTCTGGCTAACCTTGATAAACCATCCGGATGCCTTTAAAAATGCCTTAAAGATGCCAATATCAGCCAGATCGCCCTAGTCTCCAATGAAATAGGAACCCAGATTTTGTTTCCTATTGTATACAAAGAAGATGTTTTATATAGTCCTTCTCATTACTACAGCTTCTGCAAAAGTCACTCGTCGCAACGTTTAGTCTAACTGTGCCCTTCAATCAGAAACTGTCCTGTCATGAAGGAAAAAAGTAAGAATGCATCGGATCTTTATAGTGACCGTAATTAATGGGAACGTTTCCTATTTAAAGGGGTCTATCTGCCCCGCAGTCACATAAAATGGATACAGAGCTGCTGTGCAACCTCATTGAGTGATTTATGGAAACCAGACCTAATGTTATCCAGTAGCCTTCACTTTATGTTTTCCTGTTGATTTTGGAGTAGACCTTGAAGCCTACATTTCTATTGAGCATACATGGGCATAATGCATTACTTTTTTACTGCAGTAAGCGTTTCAGTAATCAGTAAATGTTTACTGATTACTGAAAATAAAAATCAGTATTTAGTAAATTTTACTGATTACTGAAAAAATAAATCAGTATTCAGTAAATTTTACTGATTACTGAAAAAAAGTTTCAGTGTTTAGTAAATTTTACTGATTACTGAAAAATAAATTCAGTAATCAGTAAATTTACTGATTACTGAAAAAAATTCAGTATTCAGTAAATTTTACTGATTACTGAAAAAATTTTTCAGTATTCAGTAAATTTTACTGATTACTAAAAATAAATTCAGTAATCAGTAAATTTTACTGCTTAATGATTAGATTGCAGTATCTTGAGATTTTCAACAAAAATTGAAAAAAAAAACTTTTTTATTTTAAAACAAAAATATCATTGTAGACAAGTACTTAGTAAGTAATGTTACTTTAAAAAGCCCATCTATGGTACTTGCTTTATTAAATTACAAATAATTATTAAAATAATCCATCAAAACTTTTGATTACCAAGTAATGAGATAAACATCTAAAATACTGAATACCTACTACTTACTCATTAGCTGTTTAAGTCGTTACATTTGCATGGTGATGTCATTGAAGGCAAGTACTTACCACTTGCAGAAAACTAGGGATTTTTTTTTAAAGTTAAAGAAACTGATGATACTTTTTTAGGGCATCATGCTAATATTGGGAAACTTTGGTGGCTCATAAAAATAAAATGGTCCCTAAATTGGCCAAATTGAGTATAAGGTTTTACTACAATTTGATAGTAGAATATCACCCATATAGTCACGACCTTGCACATTTCAAACAAAGTTTATTTGTTGTGTAGTGTAATTCTTGTTTTTTAATTATATAGTGAAAACCTACGGATACTGCATTCGATAGTCAGTATTACTGATTTTTTTTTTCAGTATTCAGTAAAACTTACTGATTACTGAAATTATTTTCAGCAATCAGTAAAATTTACTGATTACCGATTTTGTTTTCAGTAATCAGTAGAATTTACTGAATACTGAAATTTTTTTTCAGTAATCAGTAAAATTTACTGAATACTGAAAAATGTTTTCAGTAATCAGTAAAATTTACTAAATACTGAAATTTTTTTTCAGTAATCAGTAAAATTTACTGAATACTGAAATCTTCTCTGATCTTCTCTAGGAATACCAGAATATCGTTTCAAGCGATGGTGTTGCCAAACACAAAAATCTGCCAAATATGCATATTCAAAACTTCAATTCATTGAACTTCCAAAAAGAAATTGTTTTAAAACTCTGTTCTCCCAAACCCTAAAGTTGTTTGTAAATTTATTTAGTAACTTTGTGTTTTTTTTTTTCTTTTTTGTAACATTTAACATGCCTTCTGTTTAATGATCAATTTGTTATGTTCTCTGATCGTACCGCCGTCGGTTATATTAAGTCCACACATCATTCGCTTTCATACTCGTACGTCATACATTCGTTTATCCACAAACACTCACTTAATCGTAAACACCAGCCGTCAAAAGAGGAGTCTCCCCTAATGACTTTTCTGTTGTATCTGTTTGAGATGTTTGAGTTGTTGTGTGTTGTGGTCGGAAGGTGGGTGTTAAGAAAACATCTGATTTGTATTAAGGACGAATTTCTTTTTAAGAAAATCAATACGACTTGAAGTTTTTTTTTTAAGATTTAGTTTAATTTCTTTATTTTTTTTGAGTTTGGTTGTTGTTGTTGTTTTAGTTGATTTAACCGCAATGTGTGCCAACGATTTTAGTTGTTGCATCTGTGCTAAGATAAATGATGATTGTTTTAAGTTGGTCAGACTTTGAGACGTCTTGTCTCAAATATGCTTCGCTCAAAGAAAGACAGTTTGTCTGTTGGATTTCTGGGGAATGAAAATGTTAAATTTAAATATGAATAATTGTTATAACGAGACCGATTTCGGAACTGTGGAACATTATGCAATGGTACCATTCTTTGAAGTCCTTTTGAACTGATTCTTGACATTGATATTAATATTCAACCGAACCTCACATTTGTATTCGGGATTATACACATATAGAAAACAACAGATAAACGGCAAAACATTTCTTTTAAAACTTCTTATCAAAATAAGAAAATTTTGAAAATTTCCTACCAAAATAAGAAAATTTTGAAAAATTTTCTATCAAAATACGAAAATTTTGAAAATTTCATATCAAAATACGAAAATTTTGAAAAATTTCCTATCAAAATAAGAAAATTTTGAAAAATTTCCTATCAAAATAAGAAAATTTTGCAAATTTTTTTTATATGAACAAGAAATTTTTGAAAAATTTCCTAGAAAAATAAGAAATCTTTAAAAATTTCCTATAAAAAATAAGAAATTTTTTAAAAATTTCCTATAAAAAACAAAAAATTTTTTTAAAATTTCCTATAAAAATTTTTTGAAAAATTTCCTATAAAAATAGGAAATTTTTGAAAAATTTCCTATAAAAATAGGAAATTTTTGAAAAATTTCCTATAAAAATAGGAAATTTTTGAAAAATTTCCTATAAAAATAGGAAATTTTTGAAAAATTTCCTATAAAAAGAGGAAATTTTTGAAAAATTTCCTATAAAAATAGGAAATTTTTTAAAAATTTCCTATAAAAATAGGAAATTTTTTAAAAATTTCCTATAAAAATAGGAAATTTTTGAAAAATTTCCTATAAAAATAGGAAATTTTTGAAAAATTTCCTATAAAAATAGGAAATTTTTGAAAAATTTCCTATAAAAATAGGAAATTTTTGAAAAATTTCCTATAAAAATAGGAAATTTTTGAAAAATTTCCTATAAAAATAGGAAATTTTTGAAAAATTTCCTATAAAAATAGGAAATTTTTGAAAAATTTCCTATAAAAATAGGAAATTTTTGAAAAATTTCCTATAAAAATAGGAAATTTTTGAAAAATTTCCTATAAAAATAGGAAATTTTTGAAAAATTTCCTATAAAAATAGGAAATTTTTGAAAAATTTCCTATAAAAATAGGAAATTTTTGAAAAATTTCCTATAACAATAGGAAATTTTTGAAAAATTTCCTATAAAAATAGGAAATTTTTGAAAAATTTCCTATAAAAATAGGAAATTTTTGAAAAATTTCCTATAAATATAGGAAATTTTTGAAAAATTTCCTATAAAAATAGGAAATTTTTGAAAAATTTCCTATAAAAATAGGAAATTTTTGAAAAATTTCCTATAAAAATAGGAAATTTTTGAAAAATTTCCTATAAAAATAGGAAATTTTTGAAAAATTTCCTATAAAAATAGGAAATATTTGAAAAATTTCCTATAAAAATAGGAAATTTTTGAAAAATTTCTTATAAAAATAGGAAATTTTTGAAAAATTTCCTATAAAAATAGGAAATTTTTGAAAAATTTCCTATAAAAATAGGAAATTTTTGAAAAATTTCCTATAAAAATAGGAAATTTTTGAAAAATTTCCTATAAAAATAGGAAATTTTTGAAAAATTTCCTATAAAAATAGGAAATTTTTAAAAAATTTCCTATAAAAATAGGAAATTTTTGAAAAATTTCCTATAAAAATAGGAAATTTTTGAAAAATTTCCTATAAAAATAGGAAATTTTTGAAAAATTTCCTATAAAAATAGGAAATTTTTGAAAAATTTCCTATAAAAATAGGAAATTTTTGAAAAATTTCCTATAAAAATAGGAAATTTTTGAAAAATTTCCTATAAAAATAGGAAATTTTTGAAAAATTTCCTATAAAAATAGGAAATTTTTGAAAAATTTCCTATAAAAATAGGAAATTTTTGAAAAATTTCCTATAAAAATAGGAAATTTTTGAAAAATTTCCTATAAAAATAGGAAATTTTTGAAAAATTTCCTATAAAAATAGGAAATTTTTGAAAAATTTCCTATAAAAATAGGAAATTTTTGAAAAATTTCCTATAAAAATAGGAAATTTTTGAAAAATTTCCTATAAAAATAGGAAATTTTTGAAAAATTTCCTATAAAAATAGGAAATTTTTGAAAAATTTCCTATAAAAATAGGAAATTTTTGAAAAATTTCCTATAAAAATAGGAAATTTTTGAAAAATTTCCTATAAAAATAGGAAATTTTTGAAAAATTTCCTATAAAAATAGGAAATTTTTGAAAAATTTCCTATAAAAATAGGAAATTTTTGAAAAATTTCCTATAAAAATAGGAAATTTTTGAAAAATTTCCCATAAAAATAGGAAATTTTTGAAAAATTTCCTATAAAAATAGGAAATTTTTGAAAAATTTCCTATAAAAATAGGAAATTTTTGAAAAATTTCCTATAAAAATAGGAAATTTTTGAAAAATTTCATATAAAAATAGGAAATTTTTGAAAAATTTCATATAAAAATAGGAAATTTTTGAAAAATTTCATATAAAAATAGGAAATTTTTGAAAATTTCCTATAAAAATAGGAAATTTTTGAAAAATTTCCTATAAAAATAGGAAATTTTTGAAAAATTTCCTATAAAAATAGGAAATTTTTGAAAAATTTCCTATAAAAATAGGAAATTTTTGAAAAATTTCCTATAAAAATAGGAAATTTTTGAAAAATTTCCTATAAAAAGAGGAAATTTTTTAAAAATTTCCTATAAAAATAGGAAATTTTTGAAAAATTTCCTATAAAAATAGGAAATTTTTGAAAAATTTCCTATAAAAATAGGAAATTTTTGAAAAATTTCCTATAAAAATAGGAAATTTTTGAAAAATTTCCTATAAAAATAGGAAATTTTTGAAAAATTTCCTATAAAAATAGGAAATTTTTGAAAAATTTCCTATAAAAATAGGAAATTTTTGAAAAATTTCCTATAAAAATAGGAAATTTTTGAAAAATTTCCTATAAAAATAGGAAATTTTTGAAAAATTTCCTATAAAAATAGGAAATTTTTGAAAAATTTCCTATAAAAATAGGAAATTTTTGAAAAATTTCCTATAAAAATAGGAAATTTTTGAAAAATTTCCTATAAAAATAGGAAATTTTTGAAAAATTTCCTATAAAAATAGGAATTTTTTGAAAAATTTCCTATAAAAATAGCAAATTTTTGAAAAATTTCCTATTAAAATAGGAAATTTTTGAAAAATTTCCTATAAAAATAGGAAATTTTTGAAAAATTTCCTATAAAAATAGGAAATTTTTGAAAAATTTCCTATAGAAATAGGAAATTTTTGAAAAATTTCCTATAAAAATAGGAAATTTTTGAAAAATTTCCTATAAAAATAGGAAATTTTTGAAAAATTTCCTATAAAAATAGGAAATTTTTGAAAAATTTCCTATAAAAATAGGAAATTTTTGAAAAATTTCCTATAAAAATAGGAAATTTTTGAAAAATTTCCTATAAAAATAGGAAATTTTTGAAAAATTTCCTATAAAAATAGGAAATTTTTGAAAAATTTCCTATAAAAATAGGAAATTTTTGAAAAATTTCCTATAAAAATAGGAAATTTTTGAAAAATTTCCTATAAAAATAGGAAATTTTTGAAAAATTTCCTATAAAAATAGGAAATTTTTGAAAAATTTCCTATAAAAATAGGAAATTTTTGAAAAATTTCCTATAAAAATAGGAAATTTTTGAAAAATTTCCTATAAAAATAGGAAATTTTTGAAAAATTTCCTATAAAAATAGGAAATTTTTGAAAAATTTCCTATAAAAATAGGAAATTTTTGAAAAATTTCCTATAAAAATAGGAAATTTTTGAAAAATTTCCTATAAAAATAGGAAATTTTTGAAAAATTTCCTATAAAAATAGGAAATTTTTGAAAAATTTCCTATAAAAATAGGAAATTTTTGAAAAATTTCCTATAAAAATAGGAAATTTTTGAAAAATTTCCTATAAAAATAGGAAATTTTTGAAAAATTTCCTATAAAAATAGGAAATTTTTGAAAAATTTCCTATAAAAATAGGAAATTTTTGAAAAATTTCCTATAAAAATAGGAAATTTTTGAAAAATTTCCTATAAAAATAGGAAATTTTTGAAAAATTTCCTATAAAAATAGGAAATTTTTGAAAAATTTCCTATAAAAATAGGAAATTTTTGAAAAATTTCCTATAAAAATAGGAAATTTTTGAAAAATTTCCTATAAAAATAGGAAATTTTTGAAAAATTTCCTATAAAAATAGGAAATTTTTGAAAAATTTCCTATAAAAATAGGAAATTTTTGAAAAATTTCCTATAAAAATAGGAAATTTTTGAAAAATTTCCTATAAAAATAGGAAATTTTTGAAAAATTTCCTATAAAAATAGGAAATTTTTGAAAAATTTCCTATAAAAATAGGAAATTTTTGAAAAATTTCCTATAAAAATAGGAAATTTTTGAAAAATTTCCTATAAAAATAGGAAATTTTTGAAAAATTTCCTATAAAAATAGGAAATTTTTGAAAAATTTCCTATAAAAATAGGAAATTTTTGAAAAATTTCCTATAAAAATAGGAAATTTTTGAAAAATTTCCTATAAAAATAGGAAATTTTTGAAAAATTTCCTATAAAAATAGGAAATTTTTGAAAAATTTCCTATAAAAATAGGAAATTTTTGAAAAATTTCCTATAAAAATAGGAAATTTTTGAAAAATTTCCTATAAAAATAGGAAATTTTTGAAAAATTTCCTATAAAAATAGGAAATTTTTGAAAAATTTCCTATAAAAATAGGAAATTTTTGAAAAATTTCCTATAAAAATAGGAAATTTTTGAAAAATTTCCTATAAAAATAGGAAATTTTTGAAAAATTTCCTATAAAAATAGGAAATTTTTGAAAAATTTCCTATAAAAATAGGAAATTTTTGAAAAATTTCCTATAAAAATAGGAAATTTTTGAAAAATTTCCTATAAAAATAGGAAATTTTTGAAAAATTTCCTATAAAAATAGGAAATTTTTGAAAAATTTCCTATAAAAATAGGAAATTTTTGAAAAATTTCCTATAAAAATAGGAAATTTTTGAAAAATTTCCTATAAAAATAGGAAATTTTTGAAAAATTTCCTATAAAAATAGGAAATTTTTGAAAAATTTCCTATAAAAATAAGAAATTTTTGAAAAATTTCCTATAAAAATAAGAAATTTTTGAAAAATTTCCTTTAAAATTACGAAATTTTTGAAAAATTTTCTATAAAGATAAGAAATTTTTGAAAAATTTCCTATAAAAATATGAAGTTTTTGAAAAATTGAAAATATGAAGCCAAAGTAAATGCGTTTTGAAAGACAACTGGAAAATATCTAGATGCATTACTTATATTTTTATTAAAACGGGTCAAAATTCTGAATTAAGGTATATTTTGAAATTTAATAAAATTAGATGGTGGGTAAATAAGATGCAGCACAGCCGAAATAACGCACTCTTACTTGTTTTCAATATCAAACTGTTCTCTTTTCATTTGAACCACATTGTTAATGATCACTTCCTATTCAATTAATCTTACGCAACCTCAGATGCGATCAGTCAGTCATAACCTCAAAGCGTATCCTTTTTCACGCTGATATTAGATAAGAACAAAAAAAAGAAGACTATTTATTTAGGAGAAAATACCTCTCAAAAAATTACAAGAGAGCAAGCGCATGAATTTGATTAATTACATAAAATTTCACGCAACAACTGACTTTTTGTGGAACTACAAAAGGAAAACAACAAAGAGCGAGAGAAAGACAATGAAAGACAATTTGATTAAATAAAACAATTAAATTGTTTAAGAATAAGAAATGGAAAAAAGAAACAAAAAAAGAGGGCCAATAACAACACAAAGGCAAAGGGAGAAAATAACAGCAGTTACGGAAAAAGTGATTAATTAACTCTCTTTTAAAAGTGATGCACTCTTTTGAGAAATTGGATCAATTGTCAAGATTAAAGAGTTCTCACTTGACCCTGAGATGACATACAACTTTGGCATTAATTTGCCATTTAAGAATTTGTTAAATTTGTTGACAAACCAAAAGAAAACACTACCGTTTGGATATGTCAACTTAAAACTCTCTTAAAGTAACAAAACTCCACATGCTCAACCTTGAGCGTTTTAATTCTTAAAACTACCCACAAACATTTTAGTTCAGAATTCTACCGGTCGGTTAATCTAACGCCAATAATATTTCAACTAATAGAGAGAAAATGTTTAAAAACTATGAAATCTTAACCTTGAAGGTCTCCCGCTTGGCTTTGGAAACCAACAGGATTTTTTCTTGAACATCAATAAAAAAACTAGCAGGAAGTACAAAGTGTCCTCGAAAATTTGTAAAATTTGCAAAACAGGTGACCTTCAAGTTAAACACTCCTTAAATGTCCATCACCAACAAACAACAACAATCAATTACAACTTCCTAGTTTGATCTCTTGATCTCTATGTCTTTGTGTGAGTGAGTTTATGTATGTTATTCCGTGTGATCTTGTCTGCTCTTAGTTAAGTTGTCAAACTTTGTTATGTGTCAATTATCACTGTGTTTTGTCCTTGATTTTTATTACTTAGTATTCGCATTGATACTTATTTGCACTGAGTCTCTGTCTGTCTGTCTATATCCGTCTGTCTTTCCGTCTAAATATGACGGTTTATTTGATCGTAAACCTTTTTCCTAGTCACAAAATTCAGCTCTTTCTCGAAGGGTTGCATGAAGATTCTTTATCACAATGACAGCGTTTATTGTTACAGTTTTGTGTCAAAAAGTCATACTATTTTGCATATTTAGAGCATATAGTAGGCAAGGATAAAATTAAAGGATAATTTCTTTGGTAATTTGACAAACCATTCGACTTAATTGTATAGGAATTTATTTCTTGGTAGTAGTTACTTTCATTCAGTAGAACATCATACATCAAAATTTTAAATGTTAACCTTAAAGAATATTTTAAGTATGTGGCTGTTCACAAATTACGTGACGCTATTTTCCCAGATTTTTCAAAAAATTTATATTTTTATAAAAATAAGAAAGACATTTTTAAAAAATTTCCTATAAAATTTTGAAATTTTTATAAAATTTATGGGAAAAAATTTTCCAAAAATTTTTAAAAAATGTGAAATATTTTAAAAATTTTAGAAAATTTTCTGTAAAAATTAAACATTTTTGTAAAATTTCCTATAAAAATAAGAAATTTTTTAAAAATATCTTAGAAAAATAAGAAAAATTCGAAATATTTCCTATAAGAATAAAAATTTTTTTAAAAATTTTCCAAAAATTTCTTATTTCTATAGAAAATTTTTAAAAAATTTTTTATTCTTATAGGAAATATTTCGAATTTTTCTTATTTTTCTAAGAAATTTTTAAAAAATTTCTTATTTTTATAGGAAATTTTACAAAAATGTTTAATTTTTACAGAAAATTTTCTAAAATTTTTAAAATATTTCACATTTTTGAAAAATTTTTGGAAAATTTTTTCCCATAAATTTTATAAAAATTTCTTAATTTTATAGGAAATTTTTTAAAAATGTATTTCTTATTTTTATATGATATTTTTTAAAAACTTATTTTTTTATAGGAAATTTTTTAAACATCTTTTATTTTTATAAGAAATTTTTCAAAAATATCTTATTTTTATAGGAAATTTTTGAAAGTTTTCTTATTTTTAAAGGAAATTTTTAAAATTTCTTATTTTTTTAACAAGTTTTTCAAAAATTTCTTTTTCTATACAAAATTTTTAAAAATTTCTTATTTTCAAAAAAAAAATTCCAAAAATACCTATAAAAATAAGAAATTTTTACAAGATTTACTATAAAAATAAGAAATTTTTTAAAAAATTTCCTATAAAAATAAGAAAATTTTTAAAAAAATTCCTATTAAATTAAGAAATTAAAAAAAAAACTCCAACAAAAATAAGAAATTTTTAAAAAATTTTCCTTAAAAATAAGAAATATTTCCTACAAAAATAAGAAATTTCTATAACATTAAAAAAATTTAAAAATTTCCTATAAAAATAAAAAATTTTTGAAAAATTTCCTATAAAAAGAAAAACTTTTTGAAAAATTTCTATCAAAATAAGAAAATTTTAAACAAATTCCTATCAAAATAAGAAATTTTTTTGAAATTTTTATTAAAATAAGAAATTTTTAAAAAATTTCCTATAAAAAAATAAAAAATCTTTAAAAAATTTTATAAAAAAATAAGAATTTTTTAAAAAATATCCTATAAAAAAAAGAAATTTTTAAAAAAATTTCTTTAAAAATAAGAAATTTTTGAAAAATTTCCAAAAAAAAATAAGAAATTTTTGAAAATTTTTTTTAAAAATAAGAATTTAAAAAAAATCCTATAAAAATAAGAAATTTTTGAAATTTTTTTTTATAAAAATAAGAATTTTTTAAAAAATTTCATATAAAAATATTTTTATTTAAAAATTTTCAAAATTTTTCCTATAAAAATAAAAAATGTTTAAAAAATTTCCTATAAAATAAGATATTTTTAAAAAAATATCGTATAAACATTTTCAACAAATTTATGAGAAACAATTTTTGGAAAAATTTGCTATAATTAAGAAATATTTTAAAAAATTTCTAAAAAATTAAAACGTTTTTGAAAAATTTTCTATAAAAATAAGAAATTTGTGAAAAAAATTCCTATAAAAATAAGAAATTTTTAAAAATTTTCTGTAAAAATAAGAAATTTTTGAAAAATTTCCTATAAAAATATCAATTTTTTTTAAAAATTTCTTATCAAATAAGAAATTTTTAAAAACTTTTTTATAAAAATAAGAAATTTTTAAAAAATTCATATAAAAATAATAAAATTTTGAAAAAATTGCTATAAAAATAAAATATTTTTGAAAATTTTTTATAAAAATAAAAGATGTTTTAAAAATTTCCTATAAAAATAGGAAATTTTTCAAAAATTTATTATTTTTATAGGAATTTTTTCAATTTTTTTATTTTTATAGGAATTTTTCAAAAATTTCTTATTTTTATAAGAAATTTTGCAAAAATTTCTTATTTGTATAAGAAATTTTTGAAAAATTTCCTATAAAAATAAAAAATTTTTATAGGAAATTTTTCAAAAATTTCTTATTTTTATAGGAAATTTTTCAAAAATTTCTTATTTTTATAGGAAATTTTTCAAAAATTTCTTATTTTTATAAGAAATTTTTCAAAAATTTCTTATTTTTATAGGAAATTTTTCAAAAATTTCTTATTTTTATAGGAAATTTTTCAAAAATTTCTTATTTTTATAGGAAATTTTTCAAAAATTTCTTATTTTTATAGAAAATTTTTCAAAAATTTCTTATTTTTATAGGAAATTTTTCAAAAATTTCTTATTTTTAAAGGAAATTTTTCAAAAATTTCTTATTTTTATAGGAAATTTTTCAAAAATTTCTTATTTTTATAGGAAATTTTTCAAAAATTTCTTATTTTTATAGGAAATTTTTCAAAAATTTCTTATTTTTATAGGAAATTTTTCAAAAATTTCTTATTTTTATAGGAAATTTTTCAAAAATTTCTTATTTTTATAGGAAATTTTTCAAAAATTTCTTATTTTTATAGGAAATTTTTCAAAAATTTCTTATTTTTATAGGAAATTTTTCAAAAATTTCTTATTTTTATAGGAAATTTTTCAAAAATTTCTTATTTTTATAGGAAATTTTTCAAAAATTTCTTATTTTTATAGGAAATTTTTCAAAAATTTCTTATTTTTATAGGAAATTTTTCAAAAATTTCTTATTTTTATAGGAAATTTTTCAAAAATTTCTTATTTTTATAGGAAATTTTTCAAAAATTTCTTATTTTTATAGGAAATTTTTCAAAAATTTCTTATTTTTATAGGAAATTTTTCAAAAATTTCTTATTTTTATAGGAAATTTTTCAAAAATTTCTTATTTTTATAGGAAATTTTTCAAAAATTTCTTATTTTTATAGGAAATTTTTCAAAAATTTCTTATTTTTATAGGAAATTTTTCAAAAATTTCTTATTTTTATAGGAAATTTTTCAAAAATTTCTTATTTTTATAGGAAATTTTTCAAAAATTTCTTATTTTTATAGGAAATTTTTCAAAATTTTCTTATTTTTATAGGAAATTTTTCAAAAATTTCTTATTTTTATAGGAAATTTTTCAAAAATTGCTTATTTTTATAGGAAATTTTTCAAAAATTGCTTATTTTTATAGGAAATTTTTCAAAAATTGCTTATTTTTATAGGAAATTTTTCAAAAATTTCTTATTTTTATAGGAAATTTTTCAAAAATTTCTTATTTTTATAGGAAATTTTTTAAAAATTTCTTATTTTTATAGGAAATTTTTTAAAAATTTCTTATTTTTATAGGAAATTTTTGAAAAATTTCTTATTTTTAAAGGAAGTTTTTCAAAAATTTCTTATTTTTATAGGAAATTTTTTAAAATTTTTTTATTTTTATAGGAAATTTTTGCAAAATCTCTTATTTTTATAGGATATTTTCAAAAATGTCTTATTTTTATAGGAAATTTTCAAAAATTTCTTATTTTTATAGGAAATTTTTAAAAATTTCTTATTTTTATGAGAAATTAAAAATGTGTTTTTTTAATAATTTTTTATTAGAATTATTTTACAAACTTAAAAGTTCAAGAAAAGCAGTGACATAAAAGATCTCTTCTAATAAAACAATAATATACATACAAGTTATAAAGACATATTCTTTTCAAAATATTATTGAAATACAAACCTTCATAATTTGTACTGATTGCTGGCACAAGGACATTGTCCTGCTGTTTTGCACACCAAGTGAGATTATAATGGCCAAAACTCTATGATATCGTTCGTAGCAACCAGATATTGCTTCTCATTTTCCTTCTGTCTGCTCTTCTTTAAGGTGTTTTCTCTCTCTTTTCATTTCTTGTAGTAATAGACTTCAAAGTGAATTATACAAAGAAGATCATGAGGGATTGATCAAGTTATTTTGAAAACATTTTGGTTTTCGGTGTCTACTACCAAATGGTTGCGATCAAAGGAAAATTTACAAGATCCGTCTACAAAACTTCTTTCTTCTCATAGTTTTTGTTTTTGCAAAAACACACAAAATCAGCAACTGTATGTGTTTGATCAGTCAACATTTCAATTGTCATCAGTTGTCTCTAGCAAATTTGTCATACTCAAACTCAAACAAATGTTAGTCGTTGGAGTAAATATTTTGAGTTATTGTCGACCTAGTATGAGACTGCTGTGATAAGGACATTAAGAAGGACCACAGTCTGTAGTTGGGCATTAATCAAGGTCGTTATGGATAAAATGTTAACTGACTTCCCAGAGTTAAAAATTCCCATATTGATCTTGTTACCAAAAAAAATGGTATAGTTTAATTTTCGTTGTAAAGTAAATAATTTTGGTTTTTAAATATGAAACAATTGTTAGCGAAACAAATTGATTTTTGTTGTCTCTTTAGACATTTTTAGTTATTTAATAGAATTATTTAGTATTTGTTTTTCTGCTTCTTTTTTAAACACCAGCCACAGAATTATTTGTTAATTTGGCATGAAGTGTAACGTTAGTTATATTATACAATAAACAAGATGTTTGTTAAACAATTTGTGTAAATTTTAATTTTTTGTTTAATTTTGCATGTTGTGGGTTAAATTGGATTCTTTTTAAAAAGCTTTTCAAGCTTTTATTAAACAAAACAACATTGATTATGTTTAACACCTTAGGATTTTATCATTTAATCGCTTTCAGTTCATATTGAACCCATGGGTACCCAAGGGTTAATTTCTATAAAATTCTAATTAAAGGCGACTTTGAAGATAATTTTTTCAAAATTTGTTGTTTTTATAGGAAATTTAAAAAAAATCTTATTTTTATAGGAAATTTTTCCAATTTTTTTTATTTTTATAGGAAATTTTTTAAAAATTTCTTATTTTTATAGGAAATTTGTCAAAAATTTCTTATTTTTATAAAAAATGTTTTCAAAAATTTCTTATTTTTATAAGAAATTTTTCAAAAATTTCTTATTTTTATAAGAAATTTTTCAAAAATTTCTTATTTTTATAAGAAATTTTTCAAAAATTTTTTATTTTTATAAGAAATTTTTCAAAAATTTCTTATTTTTATAAGAAATTTTTCAAAAATTTCTTATTTTTATAAGAAATTTTTCAAAAATTTCTTATTTTTATAAGAAATTTTTCAAAAATTTCTTATTTTTATAAGAAATTTTTCAAAAATTTCTTATTTTTATAAGAAATTTTTCAAAAATTTCTTATTTTTATAAGAAATTTTTCAAAAATTTCTTATTTTTATAAGAAATTTTTCAAGAATTTCTTATTTTTATAAGAAATTTTTCAAAAATTTCTTATTTTTATAAGAAATTTTTCAAAAATTTCTTATTTTTATAAGAAATTTTTCAAAAATTTCTTATTTTTATAAGAAATTTTTCAAAAATTTCTTATTTTTATAAGAAATTTTTCAAAAATTTCTTGTTTTTATAAGAAATTTTTCAAACATTTTCAACAAATTTATGAGAAACAATTTTTGGAAAAATTTGCTATAATAAAGAAATATTTTAAAAAATTTCTAAAAAATTAAAAAGTTTTTGAAAAATTTTCTATAAAAATAAGAAATTTGTGAAAAAAGTTCCTATAAAAATAAAAAATTTCTTATTTTCATAAGAAATTTTTCAAAAATTTCTTATTTTTATAAAAATAAAAATAAGAAATTTTTCATTTACGATACTTAAGAAATTTTTCAAAAATTTCTTATTTACATAAGAAATTTTTCAAAAATTTCTTATTTTCATAAGAAATTTTTCAAAAATTTCTTATTTTCATAAGAAATTTTTCAAAAATTTCTTATTTTTATAAAAATAAAAATAAGAAATTTTTCATTTACGATACATAAGAAATTTTTCAAAAATTTCTTATTTACATAAGAAATTTTTCAAAAATTTCTTATTTTCATAAGAAATTTTTCAAAAATTTCTTATTTTCATAAGAAATTTTTCAAAAATTTCTTATTTTTATAAGAAATTTTTCAAAAATTTCTTATTTTTATAAGAAATTTTTCAAAAATTTCTTATTTTTATAAGAAATTTTTCAAAAATTTCTTATTTTTATAAGAAATTTTTCAAAAATTTCTTATTTTTATAAGAAATTTTTCAAAAATTTCTTATTTTTCAAAAATTTCTTATTTTTATAAGAAATTTTTCAAAAATTTCTTATTTTTATAAGAAATTTTTCAAAAATTTCTTATTTTTATAAGAAATTTTTCAAAAATTTCTTATTTTTGTAAGAAATTTTTTAAAAATTTCTTATTTTTATAAGAAATTTTTCAAAAATTCTTATTTTTATAAGAAAATTTTCAAAAATTTCTTATTTTTATCAGAAATTTTTCAAAAATTTCTTATTTTTATAAGAAAATTTTCAAAAATTTCTTATTTTTATAAGAAATTTTTCAAAAATTTCTTATTTTTATAAGAAATTTTTCAAAAATTTCTTATTTTTATAAGAAATTTTTCAAAAATTTCTTATTTTTATAAGAATTTTTTCAAAAATTTCTTATTTTTATAAGAAATTTTTCAAAAATTTCTTATTTTTATAAGAAATTTTTCAAAAATTTCTTATTTTTATAAGAAATTTTTCAAAAATTTCTTATTTTTATAAGAAATTTTTCAAAAATTTCTTATTTTTATAAGAAATTTTTCAAAAATTTCTTATTTTTATAAGAAATTTTTCAAAAATTTCTTATTTTTATAAGAAATTTTTCAAAAATTTCTTATTTTTATAAGAAATTTTTCAAAAATTTCTTATTTTCATAAGAAAATTTTCAAAAATTTCTTATTTTGATAAGAAATTTTTCAAAAATTTCTTATTTTCATAAGAAAATTTTCAAAGATTTCTTATTTCCATAAGAAATTTTTCAAAAATTTGTTATTTTTATAAGAAATTTTTCAAAAATTTCTTATTTTTATAAGAAATTTTTCAAAAATTTCTTATTTTCATAAGAAAATTTTCAAAGATTTCTTATTTCCATAAGAAATTTTTCAAAAATTTGTTATTTTTATAAGAAATTTTTCAAGAATTTCTTATTTTTATAAGAAATTTTTCAAAAATTTCTTATTTTTATAAGAAATTTTTCAAAAATTTCTTATTGTTATAAGAAATTTTTCAAAAACTTTTTATTTTTATAAGAAAATTTTCCAAATTTTCCTATTTTTATAAGAAATTTTTCAAAAATCTCATTTTTTTTTAGGAAATTTTTCAAAAATTTCTTATTTTTATAAAAAATTTCTTATTTCTTTTTTTAGGAAATTTTTCAAAAATTTCTTATTTCTTTTATTAGGAAATTTTTCAAAAATTTTTTTTTCTTAGTTTATAGAAAAAATTTCAAAAATTTCTTATTTTTATAGGAAATTTTTATAATTTTTATTGGAATTCTTTTTAAAAATTTCTTATTTTTATAGGAAATATTTCAAAAAATGGTTTATATTTTTTTATTTTTATTGGATTTTTTTAAATTTCTTATTTTATAGGAAATTTTCAAAAATTTCTTATTTATATAGGAATTTTTTCTTTAAATTTCTTATTTCGATAGAAAATTTTTCAAGGAATTCTTAAAAAATTTAATTTTTTTATAGGAAATTTTTCAAAAATTTCTAATTTGTATAAGAAATTTTCGTAAAATTTTCTATTTTTTATTAGATTTTTTTTTAAATTTCTTACTTTTATAGGAAATTTTTCAAAAATTAATTATTTTCATAGGATTTTTTTTTAATTTCTAGAAAATTTTTTACAAATTATTTTTTTATATGAAATTTTTCAAAAATTTCTTTTTGTAGGAAATTTTTCAAAAATTTCTTTTTTTATAGGAAATTTTTTAAAAATTTCTTTTTTATAGGAAATTTTTCATAAATTTCTCTTTTATAGGAAATTGTTAAAAATTTATTTTTTATAGGAAATTTTTTAAAAATTTCTTTTTTATAGGAAATTAAAAAAAAAATTTTTTTTTATAGGAATTTTTTCAAAAATTTCTTTTTATTTGAAATTTGCTTCATAGCTATTCAAAATATCAATAAAAGAAGAATATAAGAAATCATTTTACAAAACAAACACCCCCAATATTTAATGGGCTCATTTGCATGTCAGTTGGGCATAAAACATGCCACCAACTACTTTGATGCCATGCATTTTGTCTCCTCGTCATCGTTATCATAATGATCTTCTGACGATTTTCATCATTATCATGTTTATTACGCTTGGTTTTTTGAAAACTCAGACACTTTAGATTGGATTTACATATTTGTTTTTTTTTTTCTTGTGTTTTTCATAAAAAGACATAATCGTATTGGATCATTAAGAAAATTAGTTTTCTGTGTATTTGGAGGAAAAAAAACACGAACCAAAAAACAGTTGGTTCTGTTCGACATTTGAATGGAGGAAAATGAGAAAAATTGCCGCATTTTTTCCAGGAAAATTTTTAAATGGTTTAATTGAAATTAGTTAAGGATTTTATATAAAAAGATGCATTGAATATAAATATACATTTTTAAAGCAAAAATAAACAACATATAAAAAATATATATTAAAAGTATTTTTACAAAATAAAAAGACAATTTTAATTCTAATTTTATACCCACAATCAAAAAGAATGGGAGTATACCAGATTTGGCATTTTCTTGTAATTCCCCCATAAAGTTTGTATATCCTCCGGGAACTTGTGATTGAGCTATATCGGACTGTCTCTCACTACTGTAAAAAAAAATTGCATACACCTATGACCACTGGAACCCATGTCAACTTCATCGACCCATTTGAACGGGAAACAAGAAGAGTATTTTTTGTTTTAGCTAAACTTCAACTAATAAGAATTTATATTTTCAAGAAAAAAATTACAGAATCTAAGTCAGTTCGCGAAGTTTACCGCAAGCTCCGTCCATTTTATGGTCGACATAATCGTCCATCAGAGCAATTAATTCGGTTAACCATGGATCGTTTTCGCACTACGTTTACTCTATGTGATAATACGCATCCGCAGCGACGTGGAACAGTGCGCACCGAAGAAACAATTGCCGCTGTAGAGCAAAGTGTTGAAGAGGACCCGAATGAATCGATTCGCCACCGTGCACAGCAATTGGAGCTTTGTCCATCAACTTTATGGAAGATTTTGCGCAAAGATCTTGGCTTGCGACCTTACAAGATCCAGCTTGTGCAAGAATTAAAGCCGCGAGACCATGCAATGCGTCGTGATTTTGGTGTATGGGCCGAAAATGAGAATGATCTCGATGCTGATTTTCATCGCAAAATTTTGTTCAGTGATGAGGCTCATTTTTGGTTGAATGGCTACGTCAACAAGCAAAATTGCCGCATTTGGAGTGAAGAGAATCCACATGAGACCCTTGAGACGCCATTACATCCACAAAAACTGACTGTTTGGTGTGCTCTATGGGCTGGTGGAGTCATTGGGCCATACTTCTTCCGAAATAATGCTGGAGAGTCAGTTACCATAAATGGAGACTGGTATAGAGCCATGATAACCGACTATTTTGTTCCCCAATTGGATGGCATGAATGTGGATGAGTTGTGGTTCCAACAAGACGACGCTACATGCTACACAGCGCACGTCACAATTGATTTATTGAAGGAAACATTCGATGAGCGCACAATTTCGCGGAATGGACCTGTCAATTGGCCACCAAGATCGTGCGATTTGACACCACTGGATTATTTTCTTTGGGGATATGTGAAGTCGCTCGTCTACGCCAACAAACCAGAAACGTTAGGGGACTTGGAAGCCAACATTCGTGGCGTTATTGCCAACATACGGCTCCATATGCTTGAAAAAGTAGTTGAAAATTGGACCTGTAGAATTGGCTTTATTCGAGCCAGCCGCGGCGGCCACATGCCCGAAATCATATTTAAACATTAATGGCATAAAATTATCCTTCCAATAAAGCCAAATTGATGGACATTAAAACGATTTTCTTGTGTTTTATTTCAATTCGAAGTTCTATACCTCTAAAAAAACACCCATTATAACATTAAACTTTTTATCTCCGGTGTCAAAGATAAAAATTTGTAGTTTTTAAATATTTATACAAAGTTATGAAATTTTAGGAATTCAATAGAGGATTTCAATAAAAATACTTTCTTATAAACAAAGATTGAGTTTTTTGTTAAAAAAATATAATTTAACTTTTAAAAGACATGAAAAAATTGGGTCATTTTAGAGCTGTATGGGGGTAAACATCTATTTTTTACAAAATAACTTGATCTTCGTATAAAATAAGTACTTCAAAACATTTTTTTAGAAACTCGCTACAGAATTCGTCAATATTCCCTTATTTCGCCATTAAAAGTAAAAAATCTAAATTTTGACCTTTGACCCGGGAAAGGAAGGGTTAAGCTTATCCAACTTTGATTAAAAATTTCAACATACATTTTTCATTGACTAGGAAAATAAATATGACGGAAAATAACATTTTGATGAAAATCGGCTAATTTAAATTGTAGTTTAAGCATGGGACAGTTTTTAACGCTTCTGTAAACCTTTTTAATAGCACGGAAACCACTTAAATGCTATGTTCGGCTGCGTGGTTGTCTGGTAATCAGACTCATATATATTACTAGTTTCCCATTTTGTATCTAAGAATGTCTTAAATAGGTCAATATCTATATCAGCCAGATGGCCCCGGTGTTCAGCAAAAAGCCCCACAATTACAATAGTTTAACTATATAAAAGTGAAGGGCAAATGCAGAAAATATTTTTTTTATTCACTCGTCTTAAGCAATCTTATAACTTACCTCAATTACCTTTCCAATCAGACAGTGTCCTATCACAAGTAAGAAAACATCGGGTCTTGATAGTGACAATAATCTATGAAAACGATAATATATGAACGAGGATATATGAAAACGTTTCCCATAGGATAAATATATAGATCTGAACAAATATAATTTGTAGAATTGCTTTATCTCTCTCGCGGTAGAAACTGGCAAGCGGATAAAGGCATGTCAACAAAATCAAGTTTATCTAGAATTTGTAAGGTTGCGTTTCCTATGGTATAAATATATTGATCTAAGCGAGGTACAACGGAAGCCCAAATATCATTTGTAGAATTGCTTTATCTCTTGCGGCAAGAGGCATGTCAACAGATGCAAGTTCATCTAGAATTTATAAGGTAGCGTCAAGCCTTGCTAATACATCTGTTCTACAATCCTCCGGTTTTCCCCAGAGGCCCGGCTCCAATATAATATGGATACTGAACTGTTAAGGCGTCTAAGTTCTGCGTTCAGAGATCTGCTGCATTAATTGAAGTTTTATTTACATTAAAAAATAAAATCTGGCCATATCAGCCTAAAGGTAACCCCTTATGAAATCAAAAAAGCTGATGTTGAATTCAGGAAGACAGAATTCAGGGACCTAATGACAGCTTAACCATCAGATAATATATTTACTCCCCAATGTAGTGAGGATATTACATTCAAATAATCTGCTACTTTCTTAAAAGGCAGAATTTCGGCCTTCGTGAGTCCCATATGCGTTTGTTTGTTTACATTATCATTTAACATCCAATTACTTACTAACCGCAAATTTGAGCACCTTGTACTGATACATTGATTTTTTTAGCTATGAAATTTCAGCTTCTTGTCATAGTCTATAACTCCACAGTACCTGGTTCACCGAGCCTTGCTCGGAACTTTATGATAAGCATTTTGAGGCAAATTTTAAAGTTTTTATATATTTTATATTATAAAGTGCTAAAACAAATTTAGAGAAAAGACATTGTACAAATATTCAGTTAATTTTGAATTATTTTATTTATTTTGTCCGACCAACACATAGTTTGCATAGTTTACAGTTTAACTCATTTTGAATAATTTTGGAAATTATTCATACCAACAGAAACCTCCGTCGACTCATGCGCAACAACTTTGCTGAAGATTATAGTCTGATCGAATGCACAGTTTACGATTTAATTCATTTTGAGTAGTTGGCAGTGGCGCCACCTGAAGTTGTTCATAACATATAAGAAAACTTTGTCTGCTTATTCGTAACAACTTTGCTTATGATTATAACATGATCACTTTGAGTAATTTTCTGTGGCGCCACCTGTCGGACTTTGCTCATTCCAATTCATAAACCTTCTTCGGCTTATCCGTAACAACTTTGCTGAAGATTATTGCATGATTAAATGTACAGCTTACGATTAAATTGACTTTGAATAAATTTCAGTGGCGCCACCTGTCGAAATTTCTTCATAGCAACTAAAAAGCCTTCGCCGGCTCATTCGCTACAACTTTACTAAAGATCATAGCATGATCAAATGTACAGTTTACGATTTAATTAATTTTTAGTAATTTTCAGTGGTGCCATCTGTCGGAAATTAGTCTTATCAGCTTAAAAACCTTCGCCGGCTTATCCGCAACATCTTCGCTAAAGAGCATAACATGATCAAATTCACAGTTTACTATTCTATAAAGAACATACATACAGACAAACATTCATTTTTTTAAAATAATACTAATTTTTCCCTCTTTTATTCCCTAATTTCTAAAAGTTACATATGCATATTTGGTACTTTTTGGTGCCAATTGAATTCGGTACATTTTATTAAAACGCATTTAACATAATGTATAATGTTCCTATTCATATTACTTTGGAGATGTTAAGTTATCATTTTATCCCTTTTTACCCATTTTGGCTTCAAAATCAAAAAAGTGTTTCATGTTTCATGTTTCTTTTACATCTATTGATTGCAGTACCAAGTTTCTTTCTATATTCTTTAGTTTAAAATATAAGAGTGGGTTCAAAAGGTACCAAAAAAACTATTTTCACCCTTTTTTACCCCCTATCGGACATAGTTTCAAAAAAGTACCAAACACCTGTCCGCTTATTTTCATAGCTGTTTAAAACGTAATTTTAATTTTGTTTCTATACCTATTACTTTAGGAGATATAGTGTTTTCGATTTTTTCCCCTTTTTACCCGTTTTTACCCTCTTAGAGGCAAAAGTTCCAAAAGTCCCTTCTTCTTCGACCTATACATCAGAAAGGATACCCACTGTCCAAATTTTATCAAAATCGTTAGAGCCGTTTTCGAGATAGCCATTCTATATATATATATATATATATATATATATATATATATATATATATATATATATATATATATATATATATATATATATATATATATATATATATATATATATATAATACATACAATTATTGCTCGTTTAAGAATATAAGATTTGAATGTAAGCCCATCTCACGGAGACCCCCTAAATGTTTGAAATTCACTTAAAAGCTAACAAAATCTTAAATTACTACTATTAAAACTAAATGACGAACTATGTGCCGAAAAACCATATCTAAAATATAAATTCAACACCCGAAATTTCTTTAAAAACGAATACTACGAAAAGTATTTAAATGCTAATAAATTATACATTTTATCAGCTATGATAACCAAATTAGGGTAAAGAAGTTTTACTCTCAGTTGTTAAGTCCGTCGAAGCAAAACATATTAAATTGTGCCTGGGTCCGAGCCCCGGCAACATCAATATCTATTAAAATTATTATTTACAACAAACTCCATAGGCACTAACATGCTGTCGATGTAAAATAAATAAAAGTTTGTTATAGAGCAAAAGGTTAAGGTTAATGTCTACCTAACAACTAGGGTTGCCAGACACAAAACCTCAAAAAGCTGGACGTAAGGAAAAAAAGCTTGACAACCCAAAAATTAGCTGGACATTAATAATAAAAAACTTGCTTTAATAATTTGCTTCGTAAATCTTTAAATTTTTAATAAACCGAATTGCGAATACCGTCCGAGATCTGCAAAATTTTCCAACAAAAACACATGCTACTCGCGTATATCGATGACATTGATATCATGGAACACACATTGCGCGATTTGACTGTCGCCTTTTCAAGTGTCGAGAAGGAATCCTCAAGAATTGGACCACATGTGATTGTTGAGAACTTTAGCTACGAGGTTGTAAAATAATTTGTTTACCTTGGTACCGTCGTCAACATAAAACGACATAAGTTTCGAAATCAAACGTAGAATCATACTTGTAAACAGATGATATTTTGGCATAAGCAGGCAGATAAGAAATAAAGCTCTCTCTGTAAGAACTTAAACTACGCTCCAGCAACGAAAAACAAAAAAGAAGACGTCCGAAAATTCGATGGAAAGGCCAAGTAGAGGAAATCTTTCAAAGTTTGACCTAGGAATAGGAGAATATGCGCACATGATTGAAGCGCATGAAATTCTAAAATATGCTCGGCCTTTCACCTTAACAGGTTTTTGATATAGGTCATTTAAGTAAAGTAAGTACAATGGGGAATTTTGATAGAAGGTAATTTTATTACAAAATGAACTTAATCAAGTAATCAACGCATGAATAACATAAGTAGAAAAGCAAAAATAAACTTTTGCAAAAGTTTTTATTGCGTTCTTTTTCATAAAAATAGTTTTTCTTAAAAAATATTCAAAAAATTTCATTTTATCACCTTTCAGCTGGACAAATTTAATTTCAGCTTGACACTGGACAAGCACTAAAAAAGCTGGACAAACCGGTCGAATCCAGCCTGACTGGCAACCCTACTAACAACAGAGGGCGTTAAATCACTTCACACTTCGAACTTATGGAAAGTATTTGTCTGACTGTTTATTCTCTTTTAAATCGGATATGGACCAAACTAGTGGGTTATTTTAAACATTTTTACAAATTTTATAAAACTTGGGTTCATAAGATTCGATCACTATTAAATATATAATAACACTCTGACTCTGTTAAGGATCAAAAAGTCAAGTTTTTTGTTGTCAAACATATAAAAGTTAAGACCTAGATTATCTCCCAGATGGTGGTAATTCCTTTAGAATTTCTCATATTAAACATGCGAGTATCCATATGAGTGTCAGGGATAATCTGACATTTAGATTTTGACTTTTTGACTTATCGCATGCAAATCTCCAAGAATATCTGCCAAACAATAAGGACTTAAATAAGGAAATCTCTCATCGCTCCCTCTCTTACTCTGCAAATCTCCTTGGCCGTTAATAACCATAACCCTTTTGCAACTGTTTTGGCTTAAAGTGGAAGAAATCTTGAGAAATCCCTGCTAAGAGACATGACTAACAAAAAAATCTGTGCGTTAAACTTTTGACTTTTCCAAATATTTTGGCATAAATTTGCTGTAGAAAAATGATTTTGAGCTGACATGATTAAAAACATTACCAGAGGATAATCGCATTAAGTAGCTGCGCACTGATCAACAACAGTTTATTGATCAACATTTGTAAACGGGTTAAGGCGTTAACTTGGCTGAGCACTAACTCTTCTTTTATATTTTTGCTACCAGCAGAAGAGCTTCTATCTCTCTCCCTCTGCAAAAGATCAAAAGGTGGAGTTTTAAACTTAAAGCAGGTAAGAAAATTATTGTTAATTTATATTTCTTCTACTAAAACCACAGCGCAACGAATGTGATTAACCCTTCTTTATTTGATCTCGTTTATCTGCTGCTTATAGCATCGATATCATCAAGTTTTATGGTTCCAATGAGGGGCGTTATTTTTCTAGTCTTTTGTTTTTATTTTTTGTTCTCTTTTGAGGAAAAAACCATTTTATGTTCTATTGTCTTTAGGCTTAAATTTACTAGAAATTGAAACATGAACAATAGAAATCTTCCCACAGAAACAATAATCCATTGGTTGGCCACAAAATAAAAATGTATGGAAAATTATAAATGTTTACCCTTTCTCTAGCACAAGAGACATATGCAAATTTGCCTAGGGTATAATTTGCATTTTTATTGCTCTTGAAGTTGGTTGTTAGCCTTTTACCGCAGTCCCATCCGTATGTGGTTAACCCAACATATTATGGTAGTGGATTTTTCTAATTTTTTTTTATGCGAAATTATCACCAATATTAAGAAAAGGGTTTTAATTCATATGCGCTTCCTTTGGAAAATTCGCAAATAAAAATAGTTATTCGAAAGACGGCCTCAAAAAATCGAATGAGAAAATCACAAATTTCGAAACATAATTCATAATACACTACACCGGGCTGGTCCAACCAAATACAAAACATGACTTTTGGGATTATCCAATTTTTCGTCCGTCTTCTTCTTGACTCTTCCCAGTATAGCATAGGGCCTCAACCATCCGTTTATATCGAAATCTATTGCGAGATGTTAGGCATACGTCATTCCATGAATGATTTGCTGCTTATAACTCCGCATCAGTTGACCTTCTCCATATTCTAGCAGGTGCACTAAAACGAAAGACGGCCTCAAAAAATCGAATGAAAATCACAAATTTCGAAACAAAACCAGCAAATCTTTGGTAATGAGATGTACTTATGTATTATATTACCAAAGAATCTATAAAATAAAGATCTTGTACTTCCATACATTGATTTGCCGTATGGTCCCATTAATATACCGCTTTTACTATAATTCAGAAACAACTAATGGAGACGATTATCCAATGACCTCATGAAATGTATGTTTGAAACAAGTGTTAGCCCGAGGAATCAAGGTGTGAAGGGTAGGTGAGGTAGGACTTGTCATTTCAACGTTTCCTAGTATGTCTTATTGTCATGCTGTAAAATCACTTTATCATGTCTCCCCTCTTATTGCGGCCGTTTGTCAATGCTGGGTTCAAACGCAATAATTGCGTTCCATTATGATCGCCTGTGATTGTTTAAGTCGGTTTTAACCATTCATAATACACTACACCGAGCTGGTCCCACCAAATACAAAGCGAGACTTTGGAACCGTAAATATTCGGTTTGGCCTTCGACTTGGAAGCAAAGCCGGGATATCCCTATACGTTTGGGATTATCCAATTTTTCGTCCGTCGTTCAACATCTCTCGGCTTCTACTCGTCTTCTTCTTCTGTTATCCTTGACACAAAGTGGAGCTAGGGTCTCAACCATCCGTTTATATCGAAATTTATTGCGAGATGTTAGACATACGTCATTCCAGTTTGCTGCTTATAACTCAGCATCAATTGACCTTCTCCTCGTTCTAGCAGATGCACCAACACGATGGATTCCAACGAAGCGCTTGTCGAGCAATGTTGGTATTTGGCCTTCGAAATGTGTAGCCTATTCTGTTGACATACCTCTATAGAAGCAGGGATTTGGTTTGTAGCGTTTAGTAGTTGCTCGTTTCTTATACGATTCGTCCACCATATACTAAGGATTTGCCGCAAGCATTTGTTTGCAAAGGTTTGTAGGCGCTAATCGATGGCATTTGTGCGTTTCCAAGTTTCGCTTCTACTCGTACGTCATCCAATTTCCTTGTTTCTGAATCATTTCCATTCGAAGTGTGTGGCCTATCCACCGCTATTTCCGTTGACATACTTCTACAGAAGCAGGGATTTGGTTTGTAGCGTTTAGTAGTTCTTCATTTCTTATGCTATTCGGAAACCATATACTAAGGATTTGCTAAAGCATTTTTGTAGTCGCTAATCGATGGCATTTGTGCGTTTCCAAGTTTCGCTTCTACTAGTACGGCATCCAATTTCCTTGTCTCTGGATCATTTCCATATCTTTCAGGCATTCTGAAATTGCTTGTTCCGTCATCTGAATGATCCTGCCTATTTTTGTTGAGTATGACACGAGTCTTGATCAAGTAATGCCTCCAATTCTGTATCTTCCATAAAATTCTCTTCCACCGTAAAGCCGGTCTTCGAAGTCAATATCACCGTTTTTGAATAGTTGAAACCGTATAGCGAACATTGTCGATCCACTGCTTAGATGCGAACAAGCAGACTTTGGACTCAACAAATCATGTATCAATAACAGTTTAAGGATTGTTGTGGAGCAGGCGGTTAAATGGCGTTCCCCTCTTAATCTACTGTTTATAGACTTTAAACGAGCATTTGATACATTTAAAAATAGCACGATCTGAAAAGCTCTAAGGTGATTCTAATTATTAACTTAGCATTTATCAACTTTTTTAAGGCCTTCGACAGTGTCAATAGGAGCTATCTATTGAGAAGTTTAAAAAATCGTAACATCCCAATGAAAATTGTGAACTTAATTCGGGCAATGTGGAGTCCTACACAAGGGTATATTGTCGCTAGTGGAGTAAAACAAGAATATATCTTGTCACCTATTCATTTTATCCTTGTCATCGACAATAAAATGAGCAAGGCACTGAATGGTAGACACAATATCCAATGGACACCTTTTAACAACTCGAGGACTTGGAAAACTAATGACGTATGCCTTCTAAGCCAAAGCTCAGGTCACCTTCAAGAAAATACTAACGCATAACTGTTAAATCTCGGGTAGCTAGGCTGGAAATCAATACTTCCAAGACAAAGATTATGCCTGGAGGCTATAGAGCAAACCCGTCAACAAATAATTAAGTTTTTTCCTGCTATGAATTGGTTTCAACTTCAGCGGATTTTTAGCTTCGTTCAAATGATGATAACTTCCTACATCATCACTCCTTTTATTTTTCACATCCATTAAAGACCTGCTCTACATCCAGTTCACATTCAGCCCACTTGAGCTGTGTAGAAGCATATCATAGTTCATAAACTTCATTTTAATTTGAGTAAGCTTTTTAATCCCAATAGTCGACAACGCGGGGTTTTTTTTACATTTTTTACGTTACATTTGTGATGGTTTCCGCAAACATTTAGCTGTTGGAAAGAATATGTGATTGTTCAATTGCTCCCCTAGGCTGGTGTTGGGGCTGCTAGCTACTTTACAATGTCCATATTTTGACCCCATATATTATTTTTGAAATTAACTAAATCTATAGATAAAGAAAAAAGGGGCAAATATATAAACTTAATACGCTTCTAGAGAAATTTCTAGAAACTATAAATACATTTCATAAAAACAACTCAAAACATACATACCCAGCAAAACTTTGGTAATGGCAAGTACTCTGATAACTGGTTACCTTGTAACGACTACAATATGCCATCCGAATAAATAATAAGTTATTACAGAAGTACTTATTTGTAATGAAGATGGTAATTGAAACTGAATGGCCCCGTTTCAAATCCCACCAAGGGCAACAATTTTTTTTAAGTTTTTTTTTTTATTAAAAGAGTCTTTTTAAATGATTTTTGAATTTTAAGAACTTAAATATTATCTTCTGTAAAAAAATTTGTAAAACTAACTCACGTTAATGAAAAAATACCATCATGAGTCAATTTTGATTATGTAGGTAATGTTGAATACCAAACACGATTCTAATTGGTCTTATCTCTGTAAGCCCAACTTATCTGGGTCATCCTTCATCTCAACTGTGGACACACACCTCCTCATGGTATCACCCGGGAAGCTAGTTTAACACCCATTAACATTGTGAGTTAACATGTTCCGAGAGTTGTCCCATAAGGTCAATAAAAATGGTTACGGACTAGTAACCCTCTCTTGAAAAAAAAATACAATGAAGAGGATAAAATTAGAATTGAAATGTCCCACTACCTAATGTTAGAGGAGGATGTCCGAAACTTCGATAGAAAGACCAAGTAGAGGAACATTTTTCAAAGCTTGGCCTATAAAATTGGAGAATATTCGCACAAGATCGAAATCCATGGAATTCTAAAATATGCTCGGACTTTGACCTTAACAGGTTGTAACATTTAAGTAAGTAAGAGTCAATCTTCTGTAAAAACTTATACAAAAAAGATGATTTAAATTGTTTAAGTTTTAAAATAATTTTAAAAATGTTTTAAAATAATTACAAAAAATCGTATAAAAATATTTTTCCAAAAATTACCCAGCAAAACTTTGGTAATGGCAAGTACTCCGATAACTGGTTACCTTGTAACGACTACAATATACCATCCGAATAAATAATAAGTTATTACAGAAGTACTTATTTGTAATTAAGATGGTAATTTAAACTGAATGGCCCCGGTTCAAATCCCACCAAGGGCAACAATTTTTTTTAGTTTTTTTTTTATTAAAAGAGTCTTTTTAAATGATTTTTGAATTTTAAGAACTTAAATATTATCTTCTGTAAAAAAAATTTGTAAAACTAACTCACGGTAATGAAAAATACAATCATGAGTCAATTTTGATTATGTAGGGGATGTTAAATACCAAACACGATTCTAATTGGTCTTAACTTGGTAAGCCCAACTTATCTGGGTCATTCTTCATCTCAACTGTGGACACACACCTCCTCATGGTATCACCCGGGGAGATAGTTTAACACCCATTAATATTGTGAGTTAACATGTTCCGAGAGTTGTCCCATAAGATCGATAAAAATGGGTTAGGATTACGGGCTAGTAACCCTCTCTTGAAAAAAATACAATGAAGAGGATAAAATTAGAATTGAAATGTCCCACTACCTAATGTTAGAGAAGGATGTCCGAAACTTCGATAGAAAGACCAAGTAGAGGAACATTTTTCAAAGCTTGGCCTATAAAATTGGAGAATATTCTCACAAGATCGAAATCCATGGAATTCTAAAATATGCTCGGACTTTGACCTTAACAGGTTGTAACATTTAAGTAAGTAAGATTCAATCTTATGTAAAAACTTATACAAAAAAGAAGATTTAAATTGTTTAAGTTTTAAAATAATTTTAAAAAAGTTTTAAAATAATTACAAAAAATCGTATAAAAATATTTTTCCAAAAATTACAACAAAGCAAAAAAAACAGGGAAAAACAAAGTTATTTTCACATGATTTTGGATCTAAAAATAAAAATTGTTTATATTAATTATAAGATGCTAAGTTTTCAACATATGAAGTAGCTCAGTGGAAGAGTCTCTGCCTAGCAGTCGGAGGGTCTGGGTTCGAGCCCCCATGGGATCATAAAAAAAAATTTTGTATTTCGTTTAAAAATATATGTTTTTAATAAAACAACAACAAAAAAGTTGTTGCTGTTGTTGCTTTCAAATTGCTTACCCAAGTCATTACTTTTCTGCAATTGGTAAGTACTTGCTTCCAATGACATCCCCATGTTAATGTAATGACTTAAACAGCGAATGGGTAAGTAGTTCGTGTTCAATAGTTTAACTGTTTAACTCATTATTTGGTAATGAAAAGTTTTACTGGGTACAACAAAGCAAAAAAAATCAGGGAAAAACAAAGTTATTTTCACATGATTTTGGATCTAAAAATAAAAATTGTTTATATTAATTATAAGCTGCCAAGTTTTCAATATATGAAGTAGCTCAGTGGAAGAGTCTCTGCCTAGCAGTCGGAGGGTCTGGGTTCGAGCCCCCATGGGATCATAAAAAAAATTTTGTATTTCGTTTAAAAATATTTGTTTTTAATAAAACAACAACAAAAAAGTTGTTGCTGTTGTTGTTGTTGCTTTCAAATTGCTTACCCAAGTCATTACTTTTCTGCAATTGGTAAGTACTTGCCTCCAATGACATCCCCATGTTAATGTAATGACTTAAACAGCGAATGAGTAAGTAGTTCGTGTTCAATAGTTTAACTGTTTAACTCATTATTTGGTAATGAAAAGTTTTACTGGGTACATATTTAAATACATATATAGTAAATATAGGTTTTGACTTTTGCTCTAATGAAAGATTATGAGTAATTTTATGAATAGCATAACCGAAAGAAAACAAAAAATTCGAATGATCTTCAAACAATATAAGTTTTCATCTATGCTAAACTATCCTGCCAAGCGCAAAAAATCGCTAACCCCAGAAATAAAAGTACATAAAACCAAAATAATCGGTTTCGGAACACAGCAAGAAACAGCAGAATATCTGCAGAGTTTCTTGCAAGACTGTAATATCACAAAACTAGAAAAATTAAATTCGTTTCATACGGTCGATCGCAAATCTAAATACCCACAATACACATTTATAAAGCCTGAATATTTTGGTTAGAATATCATAGAGAGTTCGGTTGAATCCTAGAAAAGGTCACGGAAATAATGTGTCAAGGTTATAGAGAGACGATTAACGAACAATTATCACCCAAAATATTTACGATCATTTGCACATACTAAACGTGTAAATTGAATGCGGAGAGATACTCAGTTACGATAGGAGGAAACTTCTACGAAATCAATACATACAAACACACAGACACATATACTCAATTACTCCTTAGCAAGGACATGCAACAAGCTGAGCAAAATAAATAGAAAAATGTAAATTGCTGCGACCATAGCGACCAGAAATTTTAAAACCACACAAGAAAACCATAGGCTAAATGTTTAGAGAGGATTTTTCGAAGCCAAAGAGCAAGAGAGAAAGTGTTCAAGAGAGCTATTTAAATGCCAAACCATGAGGGAGTGATATTAAAGCATAACGAAGGTCACTGATGCCCTGTGGAGTTTTTTACGCCACTAAAGATTTTGTGTATAGAAGAAGATTCCTGTTAACCACCATCGCCACCACTATCTACATAAATCCATCCTCGAGGACCACTCTCTGTGTGGATTTTGGGTTTTTGCGGCTATAATATGGATAAAGTAAGAACTAATTTGGATACGGTTTATTTTAAATACACATAAATATGTTGTATTTAGGTTTTTTTGACGGAACTAGTCACTAGAGTCGCCCTTTTGTGTTTCGAGAGTTTTGAGTCCGAAATTTAAATCATTTCCGTCATTGGGTCTTTGAAGGAAGCTAAGAATGAATTTAATGTTGACCGAATATATAATCAAAATAAGTCATCTGAAAGCATGATAATGATAGCTCTATTCCTTAACCAAAACATTTGAAATGGTCGCTCATGAAATCCTCTTGGAAGACACCGCCGTCACAGGTTTTCCAAATCCCATCAATAGATGTGGCCGCAAGTCATTTGTAGAGTTCAGAGACAAGAATTCAAAACCCCATAGGGTTAAATAAGAAGTTCTACAAGATGGAGAACTCTCAACGATTTCGTTTAACTTCTTCCTATCTAAAATTCTATCAAAACCCGAAAGAGTGGAATTAATAACATATGCCAATGATTGCATAATCATGTCAAGGCGTAATAAAATTGAAAGGAATATGCAGCTATCTCCAGCAAAATCATCGGCAACGCTCTTCACCACTTGTACGAAGAAAGTATAGAAGAACTGAATATCTTAGAAGAATACCCTCAAAATATTGGGAGTGACATTCAAAAATTTATACTCGACACATGTCGACACATGTCACTGCAATATTGGATAAATTACGCAGTAGAAATAAGATCTTCAAGTCGTTAGCCCTCAGTACTTGGGGAAAATATAAAGCAATTCATCGGTCACCCGCGTGTTCTCTAAACGTAAGCAATACGAAATAGATAACATTTCAGAGCTGTTAAAACACAGCTCCTGACTGTATTCTCAGTTAACCATCTATTTACATGAGAAGACGAAGGACCTACCACTTAAGGAACATAGCCAAATGATAACAAGACAGTTCCTTCTCGAAAGTCACCCCTCCGATGACATTGGAAACACCATCTAATGAAATTAAGACGTTCAAAAAAATTAAAACCTTGTGCGGCAATGTCACATGCAGAATCTTGCACGAAAATCTATTAAGTGACAAGATTAGTAAAATTGTCTGTGTACGGCAAGGTTGTGTGCTTTCTCCTTTGCAGCAATGAAAAACTCTGGTGGAATACACTGAGAATCGCAAGGAAAACTTCTTGTCTTAAATTATGCGGATAACATCGCTTACTCACTCACAAACAACCGTTTATGACAGAAAGCCTAGGTGCTATCCGTTCTTACGAAAATGGTTTGTATCAGGATTTACTACCTTGCCTTGGATTTACATAACAAGGCAGACAAAACTGGGAATTTGTAACTTGAATGTGAAGTTTGTCTTCCTATACGGATAGGGAACATGAAACGCAGCACTTCTTCTGTTATTCTTGACTCCCGGTGGGGCATAGGGCCTCAACCATACTTTTATATCGGACTCTATTGCGAGATGTTAGGCATACGTCATTTCAAGAATGGCTTGCTGCTCCACATCAATTGACCTTCTCACGTTCTAGCAGGAGCACCAACACGTCGGCCTCTTCCTTATGTATACCAACAAAGCGCTTGTCGAGCGATGTTGGTATTTGGCCTTCGAAGTGTGGGAATCCCTATAGAAGCAGGGATGTGATTTGTCGCGTTAAGTGGATCTTCATCACCATATATTAAAGATTTGCCGTAAGCATTTGTTTGTAAAGGTTTGCAGGCGATGGCATTTGTGCGTTTCCAAGTGTCGCAGCCGTAATGCAGGATGGACTTGACATTCGAGTTGTATATTCGTAACTAGATGCCGAAATTTCCAAATAGCTCGGAGAATGCCGAACGCAGATTTTGCCTTGTTAATACGCTATTCAACATCGTTGTCGACGCCACCTTTTGTAGATACTAAACTTCCAAGATAATTAAATAATAACCTAGTTATCCACATTGAAATATGTTGAAGGGTTTGGGTCATAGCCTCCAGGCATAATTTTTGTCTTGCCCGAGTTTCAACAGTGATAGCCTTAGTATTTTCTTGAAGGTGGCCTAAGCTTTGGCTTAGAAGACATACGTCATCAGCATATTCCAAGTCCTCGAGTTGTTTACCGCTTCTACCATTCAAGGAAGTGCGAATTATATTGTCGATGACAAGGATAATAAGTAAAGGTGACAAGATACATCCTTGCCTTATTTTAGTAGTGACTTCGGATTGTTATACCCCTGTAGTTATTGCAGTCTTTAGAATCACCCTTTTTGGTATTTTGACTAGTATACCGCAGCCTACGGAGCTGAAATGTGTTTGCGTAAAACTATCAATACCTTAAGAAAGCCTAAAGGTTGCTTTCAGTAACTGGAGTAATAAACAAAATTCAGTAACTAATTTGAAACGCAAACAGACAAGGCATACAAAAATTCTTGCTGCTCCTCGGGGCAACAAGAATTTCTGGTCATTCGTTAAACGAGTTAAGAATAATGCTAGTTCTATAATTTCTTCTCTTTTAAAGAATGTGCAAGCATTCACAGACCCGGTTGATAAAGCTAAACTTTTAGCTGAATTATTCGCAAGCAATTCTCGCTTGCCGGAAAGCGCCCAAGCTCGAAAAAATATCTGTAACTATGCCAAAGATATTCTTTCGCGCTCGAGCCGGATCTCAATATAAGTAAGTCTAAAGGGCCGGTTGGCATTACAGCACTGGTCTTGAAGCAGTGCTGGCCTTCCTGTCGGAAAAATGGTGTCAATCAATATACCATTTCTAAGGCATTTGATGGAGTGTGGCACGGAGCACTTCTATCAAAATTTATTGCCTTTGGTGTAGGTAATAACTTCTATCGGCTTAAACCGTGCTTTCTCATAGATGTTGTTATGGATGGGTTCTCTTCAAACAAGTTCAAGATTAATTCAGGGATACCGCAAGGTTCTGTTCTTTCTCCTACTCTATTTCTTATCTTTATAAATGGCCTTCTAAGTCAAACGTCCAAAACTATCTACTCTTTTGCAGATGATAGTAACATTTGCCATTCATATTCATTCAATCGTAGGCCAAGCCTCCTTAAGGTTGGTGCTATGAGACAAAACATGAATTAATCATTAAACCGCGATTTAGAAACAATTTCAAGATGGGGTCGTGCGAATAGAGTTGATTTTATTGCGCGGAAAACTCAATGTTGTATGCTTACGCATAAACGCACGCCAAACCATGTAATTTCATCCGTAAAGGGTGTCCCAACTAGAACACAATTTTTAAATTTGGCGCGATTTGAAGTTTCATTGTTTGACATTTGAACAATTGTTATTGTTTGCTAGTAGAAGGCACGAGGTTATTAAAAATGGAGCGCTACACAAATGAACAACGCATTCTCATTGTGAAATTGTTTTACCAAAGTGGTGAAAGTTTTGCGGCTACAGTTCGCAAATTGCGATCAATTTGAGGTCACAATAATTCTCCAAAAGAGTCTACTGTAAAGAGATTATTTAATGGATAAATTTGCCGAAACTGGGTCTGTTAGTGATCTAAAGACAACAACGCGCATTCGACGAGGTCGATCAACCGAATGTGTCGCAGCTGTACGTGATGATGTCGCTCAAACTCCATCCACCTCAATTCGACGCCGAACTCAGCAAATTGGTGTCTCCAAATCCACTATGCAGCGAATTTTGACAAAAGATTTGCATCTGAATGCATACAAAGTTCAATTGACTCAGCAACTGAAGCCAGATGACCACGGACAGCGAAGGGAGTTCGTTAATTGGGTATTGGAGAGACAACATGAAAATGCTAATTTTGCCGATAAAATCATCTTCAGTGACGAGGCCCATTTCCATCTTGATGACTTCGTCAATAGGCAGAATTGACTCAGCAACTGAAGCCAGATGACCACGGACAGCGAAGGGAGTTCGTTAATTGGGTATTGGAGAGACAACATGAAAATGCTAATTCTGCCGATAAAATCATTTTCAGTGACGAGGCCCATTTCCATCTTGATGACTTCGTCAATAGGCAGAATTGACTCAGCAACTGAAGCCAGATGACCACGGACAGCGAAGGGAGTTCGTTAATTGGGTATTGGAGAGACAACATGAAAATGCTAATTTTGCCGATAAAATCATCTTCAGTGACGAGGCCCATTTCCATCTTGATGACTTCGTCAATAGGCAGAATTGTCGCATTTGGGGTGAGGAAAATCCTCGAGTGATTCACGAGAAGCAAATGCATCCTCAACGTGTCACTGTGTGGTGTGGTTTTTGGGCTGAAGGAATCATTGGACCTTCTTTTTATGAAAATGAGGCAGGTCAAGCGCAAACAGTCAATGGTGTTCGGTATCGTGAAATGATAACTAGTTTTTTCTTGCCTATAATTGAAGAAATAAATGTGGAGGGCATGTGGTTTCAACAAGACGGCGCCACATGTCATACAGTCGGAGAAACAATTCAATTGCTACATCAGTCATTTCCCAGTCGTGTTATTTCGCGTTTTGGAGACCAGAATTGGCCGCCTAGATTGTGCGATTTAACACCCTTAGATTTTTTTCTTTGGGGTTTTTTGAAGTCGATGATTTACGCGAATAAGCCGACGACGACTCAAGCCTTAAAAGAGGAAATTGGACGCTGCATCAATGAAATACCGCAGCATTTATGCAAAAAGGTCATTAAAAATTTTATTAAAATATCGCGTGTGTGCCAGCGAAACCGCGGCGGCCATCTGCACGATATCTTATTCCATACATAACCTTATTCTGTCTACTTTACGATATAATAAAGTTTCACGATTTTTTTTAAATATCTGTGTTTTATTTAAAATTTAAAAATTGCTTTCTAGTTGGGACACCCTTTAGTAATGGCTGGTGTACATATTGCGGAAACAGATGTTCTTGATGTTCTAGGCATGAAAATTCAATGTGATGTCCTTTGGACAAATCACATTTTTCAAGTGCCTCGGTTTACTAAAACGTTGCGAAAGATACTTCACTTCATCTAATCACCTTACTTTTACACCACCTACATCCGGCCGAAAACGGATTATAACTCTAATATCCGGCTGGCTCTTCAAAGTCTATTTTGCAGCTTCTCGACCGAGTGCAGGAGTAGGCGAAAGTGCTCATCGGTGTCAGTAGAGTATCCAACTCTATTGATTCACTGGAGCACCGTCGCAAGGTGGATGTTACTACTTTGGAATGTACTCTTACGCAATCAGGGAACTCGTTCCCGAAACACGGTCTTTGTTACGCAATGTACATCATTCTGCTCACTCCTTCGTGGTTGATTGGCCGATAGACCGAACTACAGATACTATTCGTTCTTCAGCCGTACAGTTCGTATGTGGAATTCGCTTCCCGCAGAAGTTTTCCCTGCCAGTTGCAATATTGGTAAATTCAAATCAACTGTCCACAAACAATACTCCATCTATCCTACTTCCCATAACCTATTTTCCTAGTTCTAACCCAATGCATCGCATAAGTAGGGGTCATCCCCTGAGTGCTGGTCCTAAATTAAAAAAAAAAAATATTTATGTAAGTGAGTGTATGAAATTTCAAACATTTATGCTTGTATTTGAAAGTAAATTTTAAATAAAATCTTTTTAAGCCTTAAAGTAGAAAAAATAAGAAAATTAACATTTGATTTTTGAAATACCAATGACTAACGTTAAATAGTCAAGGACACAGTCGCTGATCTCTATAAATGACAATTTCAAACCAAAAAATTAGACTAAAGGGTTAAAAAATAATAAAAATATTAAACGATTTTCCAGAATTCCAAATAAAACTTTCCAAAAAGTTAACATCTTTTGAGTCAAGGTAATTTTAACTCATTTTTTCTATAAATCTTTAACCCTTCGTGTGGTAAGTCGAACAGTAATGCGCGATAAGTCGAAAAGTCATGCAAATTTTTTCGTTATAAACATCATAAATCTAAGATAATGTCAATAATATTAATATTTCGTTTAAGATCGTACAATGACTTTTTATGATTTCGAAATATTTAGGAAAATAGGTTTATGAGTTTTTGTTGAAACAATTTGTGGAAAATGGATAACAATGAATTTTTAAAACATTTCGTCCTTTTTTTCGCCTGTAGTTTTGCTTTAGTTTAGTTTTTGGTTTTATGATCCTGTTTCCCTAACAGCCTTGCTCTAAAAATATTTAAAATGTTTCAGAAATTTAGTTCAACTTAAGGAAAAACTGTATCAACACAAAATTATCCGAGTCTCTTTTCCGATCACTGTCTCTCTTTCATGCGCTTTTTTGTTTTTTTTTTTCTTTTTGAGCATTTAAAAATCATGATCGATGTCAGACAGTTTTGTATTGAATTCAGCGAAATACCTGCTTGATAGCGTTTTTGTTCGCTACGAATTCGCAGAAGAAAGGTTTTTCTTTGGTTTTTTGTTCAACTAAAAGTTATTTGCTCTTTTATGGCTTTAAGATTTTTTCGCTTTTTTTTTTTTGTTTATTTGTCTTCTTACTACACCGTCATAAAGTCATTTTGTACATTATATTCCTCAAGTCATAAGATCATAAATTTAACTTTCCATTCTTAAGGTTTATAAAAGACCCTCCTACTCCTCTCTTTGCCTTTGTAAAATGATTATTTTTATTATTTTATTTTGAAAATGTTTGAACAATAAACGCAGGAAATAACAAATTTTCCTTCGTTTATTAAGATCCTGCTATAAAAATAGTAAAATTTCACGGTCACTGATCGTTTCATGATATCACCATATTTTCAAAATATTTTGTTAGTTTCTACTTCTAATGTTATGTCTATAACTACTTTCAAAATAATATTTTCATATTTTTATTCATTAAAAATCAATCATCGAAGTTCGAAAAATAATAAAGCTGTATACCCGTACAATTACGAAACTACCCAAACCAGTCCGAAATTACCCAAAAACTCACCCAATTGTGTTCCCATACTCCAGACTGGTTGAAGTCTTTGCTAAATTTTGTTACCCAAAGTTAGTCAAAGACAAAGTCTGTGTAGTTTTAAGTAAGAATTTAAATTAATATGGGGTTTATATAACTAAAGCGGCTGACGATTGAGTGAAATTTGCATGTTTTTTTTTCTTACTGTAACAAAAATAAAATACATATAAATTTCACTCAATCGTCAGCCGCTTTAGTTATATAAACCCCACATTAATTTCAATTCTTACTTAAAACTACACAGACTTTTTCTTTGGGGTAACTTTGGCTAACAAAATATTTCCATGAAAGTCTTTTAAAAATTTCGAATTTCCTAAACTTCGACTCTTTATTTCCCTTTAAATATTTCTTAGAAATCGTCTTTGTTGTTTTTATAAATTTAAAAATTGTAAATTTATTTCCTAAAATGTTTGCCTGTTTTTGTATATACTTAGGTAGTCGTGCATTTTTAGTTTAACTCAATTTTCCTGTGTAATTTTATGACTGGGTCATCATCATCGCTCATCATACTTTATAATGAGTCTTTAGTTAGGGCTAAAAGTCGCTTTGCTTTTTTTTCGCGTCGTTTGTAAATGATTATCGCTCCCATTGTTAAGTCATTGTAAAACGCGAATGCTAGTTATTGCGGTTTTTATTACACGCTCGTGCGATTGTGATATTTCCCAAGCGTGTGGAAAAGGGAAATTGTATAATTATTGCTAGTTTGTGATGTTATTTACTATTTATATTTGTTTTAAAAGTACTAAATTATTTGGAAATCACATCTTCAAAAACTGAAAATAGTTCATTGATTAACTGTCCTGTAAAGTACTTGCCCTATTATAGAATTTTTTTATAGCGTCTTCTGAGATTTATAAATTTCAATGGTCGCACAGTTGTAGGGTATTTTGGATACCAAGTTAAGCTTTTAATTAGTCCTAACTGAGTAAGCCTAGACTTATCTTGGTCTATACTTCATCTCAATCGCGATCCTCCTCGTGGTATCACTCGGAGAACTACGTTCACACCCGTTAATGCAGTGAGAACGATAAAAAATATGGCCTAGGAAGTCGGGCCCCACTCCTAGAAAAAGCAAATACTATGAAAAAGATTAAATTAGAATAAAAATGGCTTCCGCTAATGTTAAAAGAGGACGTCCGAAACATAGACTGAATCCCATTGTCGTTTTACAAGAGATATCTTTGCACAAATTTCAGAGAATATTAGCTTATCGATTGTACTATCGAATGGCATTTGTAAATTTACATACATGTTTTGGAGGAAAAAGATATTTGCTTTTAAAGTGCTGTGACGGACGCTACAAAAAATGGAAGTGACTTTTTTCAGCACGTGTTTCTGTAATTTTCATTAAATCGATCATAATAATAAAAAAATTATGAATTCATTGAAGATAGAAGAAAATCAGAGAATTACAAAACAGCTTTTATAAAATACGAGTATCTTAAAGTTTCCAGTTTCACCAAAAATTCATATATGAACTGTTGCGGACGCTACATGGCGGTCGATACAGTTTTTGTTTGAATGGTTTTTATTAGGAAAAATTCATATTTCATATTTTTTTAAATATGAAATAAATTAGTGAAAATGCGATTTTTGGGCACAATTTAATATTTCACAAAACTTTTTACATCTTATTTTTCGTCAAAAAAATGCTGCATTTAGCTGTTAGAGTGTCCCAAAGATTCAAAAAAAAAATCAAATTTCAAAAGCATAAAGTTTGCCCACTGTATATTTTTTAACGTCTTATATCTTAAATTTAATCTGTGGATATAAACAGTGTTATTGCTTTATGAATAAGGCAGACATGTGTTCGTAAATATTGTATTTAATAAGTATCATTTTGTAAAAATATATACTGTGACGGACGCTACACACTATGCTATATAACATATATATGTTTTTAGAATAATGTGAAGCATACTATAAGTTCTCTTTACGAACCAAGTTCAATTGTAGAAAAAAGAAAAAATGCACTAGTAAAACTAAACAAACCTTTATTTCTGTGACGGACGCTACACACTGTGAGCCCTTTTTTATGTGACGTTATTTCACTCCAATTACTTTCGGGTCTTTTACATCTAATTTTATAAAATTAAGTAGACTTTTAGCCCCTACTGAAACTTGTTACCTAAATGGATGTTTTTGCGATTTTTATGAACTTTTAAAAAACCTATTATTTTAAAAAATGTATAAAAATTCGAGACGGGTCGAAATAAACCCCTGCCATTTACGAAGAGAGCAATGAAAAATTGTATCCATTATATATTCTAAAGGATCAATATATGGTAAAATTTTCCATAAACACAAATACGTGATTTTGGCAGTTTTAAAATTTTGTCCTTAATTTAATGTTTTGCGGATTTGCCCATATGTTCTACTAAGCAACAAAAATATAGAAAAAATAGCAAAAAAAAAATGTAAAATGACATTTCTTATATATACATGACGTCTCTTAAATGTACCTTGACGTCTCTAAAATGTATTTTGACAGATCGTCCACAGTCTAGTTGTAGTTTATGGCCCGAAACTTCGATGAAAAGATCAAGTAGAAGAAAATCTTTCAAGATTGACTTACAAAATTAGAGAATTTGCGCACACGATTGAAGCGCATGGAATTATAAAATATACTCGGCTTTTGACCTTAACAGGTTGTAAATATAGGCCACGTAAGAAAGTTTAAGTAAGGGGTTCGGTTAAGTAAAAAACTAAAAAATAAGAAGTAAAATGGCGACCTTAGCCGTTAAAACCTGAAACATCCAAAGTCTTTACAGAAATGCTCTGATCCAGTTGATCGATGTTCTTTAACATAATATGGGATGTGTCTGCTATACATGAAGTAAAAGGTGGCCTGTACCAAAGACTCTATAATATAAAGATGTTGCAATTCCATACATTGATTTGCCGTATGGTCGTTTTTAAAAGTGCCATAAAAAGGAATCAAAACGATTATCCAATGGGAGAAAGCTAAGGCACACACACGTGCTCATGAAATATATGTTAGTTTATTTTTACTTTATTTTCACTTTTGGCAGAAAAAATTTATGGAGTCCCATATCTTATAAAGTCTTTGCCTTAACTCTTTACAGAGATTCTCTGATCCAGTTGATCGATCGTTCATAAATGTAATATGAGCTGTAACTGCTATTCAGGGAAATGAGATGGAATGGCCACTGTTGCACTTTATATATCGAAGTGCAACAGTGATCCTACAACGATGAAATTTTGCATACTTGTTCAGTTTTATATAGATAAGAAAAAATAAAAGTTGACTCCGTGGGTACCTGCCTTGGACCCCCATTATTTACCATTTTTTTTTTTTTTTCAATGTATAAGCCACAATTCTCATCAGAATTTGCAAATATTAGGCACACGTCCATTAATTAATCCAAGAAAGAGTTATAATCATTTTGGTTGAGATCCCTTGACTTTCTGAGGTACCTGCCTTGGACCACCATTTTTTCACTTTTTTTGTTCTCAATGTATATGCCGGAATTCTAACCAAAATTTAATGAAATTCAACACATGTATATTAATTTATCCAACAAAGAGCTCTACTAATTTTGGTTAAAATCCGTCTATTCCTTGGGGTACTTATTTTGGACCTTCATTTTTTAACTTATTTTTCTTCTTAATATACATATAAGCCGTAATTATCAATAGAATTTGATTAAATTCGGCACACCTTTATTGGTTGACCCAAAAAAAGAGCTCTACTAATTTTGGTTGAAATCCGTCGACTCCTACAGGTACCTTTCTTGGACTTACACTTAAATTCAATTTGATTAAAAAGTTAAGCCTAAACGACTGCAACACTTTTTGCTTAAATTATGCGTAACAATTTACGTGACTTTTTTCCGAAAATTTTGAACTTTGTTCTACGATTGGTAAATGTCGGTGAATTTTTTTCGCTCGATCTAAAGAAGAGATTTTCGCCTTTCAGGTTTTGGTAGGAGCATCTAGCAAAACCGTGCCAACTTAGTTTTAGTCCAAATAAAAAAGAAAACACTAAATTTTTTAGAGCTTTTTTGATTTCCTGATATCTCCTAAGCTATATACGAGATTAAGTTATTTGCTTCTGCAGATTAAAACCATGGTTCTGTATCTTAATTAAATCGGCATTAAAATTAAAGCTGTGAAACTGCATGAGCTACTGAGTTTGATCGAAAAAATATCATCACTCTTCGTTTTAGAACATTAAGCACAACTTTTTCTTGAAAACAATTTTAGATCCTAGACTCTTCTTTATAGAACTGCATCATTAGATTTTTCAAAAGCGGTTTTGCAGCGCGGTTTTGTAGTGTGTCTTGAGAGTCATTTTTCATACGAACATTGACTAAGTGCAGAACTGTGCTCAGAAGTCTCATTACTATCCAAATTCATTTTGTATTTATTTTAAAATACAGAGATGATCCCATTACTTATATGAACTTTAGATTTTTTACATTGCACTTCTTACAAAATCATCAAATAAGGCAAGGACTGTCGTTAATGTCGCCGCAGAACAACATGAGCCGAATTAAAACTGAATACTTGAAGCAATTTCCTTTGATATATCCTTCAGAAACAACAAACTTTTTTTGTCACGTGGTTAGGTTTTAAAAACATATCCTAAAAAACTCCATAGATCGGCGTAATAACAACGATATTGAATTTCCTATACATGTTTATAAATTTGTGTGTAGATCCTTTTTCTAACAACAAAACATTTACATAAAACACATCATTTTTGCCAAGTCCTGTCATTATCCTCATCATCATCGATATGTTTATTTTAAATGAGTGACAAAAAGTTCAACATCTAAAATTTTGAGTTTTGTATCGCATAAAAATAAACGCGCAACATTTAACGAAAAAAAATTATTTTTAAAGTATAAATAGCCATAAGTGCAACATTAGTAAAACAAATGTTTTCTCAAAAAAAAAAATTTAATATCGCGCTTAGATAACTAAAATGTTACAAAAACCCAAACACACTCATACATGGATACAAATATCCTGCTGAGCATTTTATTGTCTTAAAAATTTTAAAAAATGTATAAAACGTTCAGGATTATTGATGTGATAATTTCTTTTAATAAATTTTAATAAGAGGATGTCTACTTACGCTTAAAATCTGAAATGTTCGCCGTTCGTGTGTTCCTTAAATCCTTATTTACAAGAGCCCAATACCATTTCACAGGATGAAGTTCTAGTTTGATGAATGGAACAGAACGAATGTCCCTTGCTTTCAGTCAGGTTCTCCTGCATCTGACTATCTAGTCAAGGAACTGATGTTCAGTTCTGTACCAGAGGTCGTTATTCCTAATAGAACTAGCTGGGATAATCGTCAATCGCTCGATCTTCACAGATGGTTCTAAAATGGAAATCAGCACCGGTGCTGGTGTTTTCTTAATGAATCAGAATATTAGGGAATGCTACAGTCTTAGAGATGAGTGCAGTGTTTGCCAATTAGAAATCTTCGCCATTCTGAAAGCCACCGAACTTATCTCACACAATATTCCTGTGGACAGCGAGGTGACAATATACGTTGATAGATTGATAATCAGCCTGGCTGATACTTATAGGGTAAGACTTTGCTGGGTTCCTGGTCATTGCGACATCGAAGGCAACGAAATTGCTGACGAAATTGCAAGACTTGGCTCGAGTCAGGACCTGATACTCGCAGTGACAGAGATAGCTCACCTATATGTCACCTTTTTATGGGCATCAAGTCTTGGATCGGTGAGGAAACAGCTAAGAACTGGCATAACTTGGACACTTGCACGATATCTAGGACATTATGGCCCAACTTAGCAGAACCAGTCTTATGAAATGCATAGGTGTTCTAACTGGACACTGCGCCCTGAATTCCAGACGTAGTAGATGGGATGGAGCAATTCAGGACATCTGCAGACTATGCTCAGACGCGGACTCGCCCGAAACGGTCGAGCATATCCTTTGTCATTGTCCTATGCCCCAAAACCAGAGACTTAAATTTCTAGGCAATAGATTCCATGAGGAACTGGGAGACACAGCAGTGCAAACTTTTTCTATAGAAAAACCTTAACACCAAGACTTTTTCTATAGAAAAACCTTAACACCAAGACTTTTACTATAGAAAAACTTAACACCAAGACTTTTTCTATAGAAAAACCTTAACACCAACACTTTTTCTATAGAAAAACCTTAACACCAAGACTTTTTCTATAGAAAAACCTTAACACCAACACTTTTTCTATAGAAAAACCTTAACACCAAGACTTTTTCTATAGAAAAACCTTAACACCAACACTTTTTCTATAGAAAAACCTTAACACCAAGACTTTTTCTATAGAAAAACCTTAACACCAACACTTTTTCTATAGAAAAACCTTAACACCAAGACTTTTTCTATAGAAAAACCTTAACACCAACACTTTTTCTATAGAAAAACCTTAACACCAAGACTTTTTCTATAGAAAAACCTTAACACCAACACTTTTTCTATAGAAAAACCTTAACACCAACACTTTTTCTATAGAAAAACCTTAACACCATGACTTTTTCTATAGAAAAACCTTAACACCAAGACTTTTTCTATAGAAAAACCTTAACACCAAGACTTTTTCTATAGAAAAACCTTAACACCAAGACTTTTTCTATAGAAAAACCTTAACACCAACACTTTTTCTATAGAAAAACCTTAACACCAAGACTTTTTCTATAGAAAAACCTTAACACCAACACTTTTTCTATAGAAAAACCTTAACACCAAGACTTTTTCTATAGAAAAACCTTAACACCAAGACTTTTTCTATAGAAAAACCTTAACACCAAGACTTTTTCTATAGAAAAACCTTAACACCAAGACTTTTTCTATAGAAAAACCTTAACACCAAGACTTTTTCTATAGAAAAACCTTAACACCAAGACTTTTTCTATAGAAAAACCTTAACACCAAGACTTTTTCTATAGAAAAACCTTAACACCAAGACTTTTTCTATAGAAAAACCTTAACACCAAGACTTTTTCTATAGAAAAACCTTAACACCAACACTTTTACTATAGAAAAACCTTAACACCAACACACTTTTATAAAAAAAAGAACCGTTACACTGAATAACTGATCATGTTAGAACAGCGACGTTTTTTGTGTGCTGTAGTTTTTTGACTAAAAAAGAAAATAGTACGAAATAATACAACCTTGTAATAAAACAAAAATAAACAATAAGAAATTCTTTCCGCTTATAAAACGGAAATTCTAAATCAGATACAATTTAAAAGTTAACTTTCTCGTAACGTAAGAATTTACAATGGAAATAGAAACAAGAAGTACTCAAGTACCATTGCAAGATCTTTGCGATGACATGGAAGTGGAAAGTAATACCTCATCACTTGAAAGTGATTGCAATTTGGTGTCTCAAAATACCGTTTTGCCAGATTTAGTGGATTTAGATTGGGCCCAAATAACATATGCTCTCAAATATACAAATTTGCTTTTTATTACCAACCACCGAACATGGATAAATTTCCATACAAACAATTCTGAGAATGTCATTCGATACAATGACTTCAGTCCGGAAGAGCTAAGAAATCGTTTTCTGAAGCGAGTATTACCAAGAATTTTCCAATATGAATTAACACAGGAGGAGTTGCATATACTCAACTTACTGCATCTACATCCCAGTTTTCGTAGAACCCAAAATGGCTTTGTTTTGTTACCACAAAATGATAATCTTGACTTAAACCACCAGGAAGCGGTTGTAGGGAAACTTTTGTTGCGTAGTAGCCCTCTTCTAGAAATTGATTCTGCTGCAGTAAATGTAAGAAGTAATCAACAAATTGTTATCGAAAACTTTAACAACGAAAGCACTGTACCTCCTAAATTTAGTTTTTCTGAAGAAAATGCTACTTTATTATCAGTCGTTTTAAGTTTGGACTATGATTTAACCTTTTGCCGACTTTTATCCACTGAAGAAATACATAAGCGACTTAAGGCAGCTAAAAGTCGCTTTGAACTCAATGGCCAGCAGCTGGAAAATATTAATATTTCTATAGTCGATCTGCTTAAGAAACTGAAAGCCGTAAATGAACTCAAGACTGTCATTAAAGAGCTGGTGTACAAATCTTCACAAATGGAAATCTTCACAAATTGACAATGTTTAAAGTTATTTCATCTAGATTTATTAAAAGTATTCTTTATCTATATATTAAAAATGTGTTTTTTTTTATTTGTCAACCACGCCCAAACGATTTAACCGATCCAGTCAGCATTTCTGTCATGTATCTTTTATCAAGTTGGTAGATTTCCTCCCTGCAGTTTTGGCACTAGTAGTTTGTTTTTGTAACTGCGATATTATTATTAAAAAAGGAGTTGCATTAAATACCTACTTCCAAGTCTATAGAAACAGGCACAGACTTAAGAGCCGCATAATACGGGAAACAGACGACCTGTGGGTATGTAGGTTTTGGACAGACCTAAAATCAGGGTTTAGAGATTTAATATAAACACAATAAGAAAGACTGTAGAATGAGGACATAGAGTTCAAACTGGCCGCCCAATATGAGAAGCAGATGCAAAGTTGAAAGGGAGGAATGCGTTGTTCTTTATAGAGCACTGCCCCCAAGCCTGTCTGGTATGGATTACCCTACCGGTAATAGCAATATTACCAACTCCCCCAGCATATAAATTCTTTTTTATGTGGAAGAATTATAAGTAGTCAGTAAACTTAGTTGTCGGTTGTACTAAGTTCAGTAACTCTTATATACAGAAAAATTTAATTCCGGGCAGTCAGATCTATATGAAGTATCAAAAAAAAAAAACTTACCAAATTTAATATTATTCTATTGTAATTACAAGCTTTTATGGAATGGTTTTCGGCTATCCAGACGAACGAACATCGTTAAATCGACTCAGGAATTAATTCAGAGTATATCTGTATTCTTAAAGGTGGGTGTTTAAACAATACCTTTATGCATTTTGCACATTAGGGTTTTACCATGATTTACGAACAATTTTGTTTTTGAATCGAGATATTCTTGATGTTGATATAAATTATAACAAAATTAAACATACACATTTTAAATTTAGAAATTTTAATTTGGTTCACCAACTCCAAACGGATTCTGCACTATCTACATGTATAAAAGCTAACAGAAAAAATCTTTATGATTAATTTAAAAAAATTTTATTTAAAAATCAAATTTCTTGTTTAAACTTAAAAATCAAAAACTTGTAAAGTACATAATTTTTCCAAAATACTAACTACAAATGGAAACGACGTCTAGAAGATTCCAAAGCATGTCGCTTGTTCGTTATAATCCAAGCATAATCGCCAGTCTTACTATCAAAGGTACCTTCTTGAAGAGAACGTAGTTTCAGAGTAAAACGTGGACCCATTTCACGCAACTTAACTCGTTTGCCTTCCTTGGTAAATTCATAACGATGATGACGGAAAAATATGTAATCACGTTGATTGTGGAAAGTAACAGCTCGACGTCCCTTGAACTCAGGATCATGATGAAATAGAGCACCTAACATACGACCAACCGTAAGACCTAAGCGTGTCGTAAAATTGTTGAGAATAACCTCGGGACGATGTTTTGTTATTTCCTTATGATCCCTTTTCATATCTGAGGTTAACTTTACATTGGATACTTTAAATAGCGCCGTTGGGCCATTGGGTAAGTGAATAACTAATAAACCATTTGGTTTACGTCTGTCTTCATTGATAATAACGACATCGGTATATTCTTCACGGACAGCTGATTTACAAATTTTCTTAACCGACGATTTGTTGCGAATCTTCACCAAAGCATTAGGAAATATACGTCCCAATTCTAATCCGAATTTACGAGTTTTTGTTACGGGATTGTCGGCAAAGGTTATTAAAACTTTGGGTTCATAAGTTCTCTCAAAATAAGAACTGAAATCATCTAATTGCAGCTCTTTACGCAATTCTTCATTATCGGAATCATCCAAATTGTTTACAGTGGTCTGATCTTTTTCTCGTAAACTTTCTATAGTATGTCCCGGGTTGACGGGTACTCCTGCTTTACGTCTGGCTCTACGCTCTTGCATTTTCTTTTTGTGTTTTTCCTTTTTCATTTTACGAAATAGAGCCATTCTCTGTTCCTTATTACGCATCAAACTTAAGGGATTTAGAATTGGCATTCGCACCTCAGGTTCTTTATCATCTTCATCGTCATCATCACCTTCCTCATCCTCTTCATCGTCGCCACTGGTTTCTGCGTCTGATTTATCTTTTGATGATATTTTTATCGCTTTTTTACTTGTAGTAGGCTTTTCATCATCCATTTCTTCATCATCAGAGCTGTCAGTAACCGGACCGTTCTGTTCTTTTTCATCATCCATCTCTTCATCATCAGAGCTGTCAGTAACCGGACCGTTTTCTACTTTTTCATCTTCTTCTGAATCTGTTAACATGACTTCGGTTTGTTTACCATCTTCCTCCTCAAGACTGGAATCACTATCCGGTTCAATAGGTTTTTTCTGTTTTACTTGTTTAGTTTTCATTGTATTATGGTTTTTATATTTATACAAAAAAAGAATTCTAAGCAATTTAAATTATCCTTCCCTATTCACAACCGCACGTGTTGTTTTTCCTAACAATATGATTCGGCTCGGTATGTTCAGTGTAGAATTGTAAACAAAGTTCATAACAGAGTTGTATAAATAGGTAGCAAAGTCTTCGAATATGTAATGCCAACTATTGTTAACAAAAAAAAAACGCTACAATTATATAATGCAGATCAATAAATTTCTGTAGAGAATTTAAAATAATGTGAAATCTACAAGTCTTAAAATTTATTAAGAATCTTATAAAATACTTTAAACATATTTTAACAGAAATAAATTTAATAAAAAGTATACATAATTATAACTAATTCGATAAATGGAAAATTTAGTTCTAGTGGGTATAGCGTCATTAAATTCAGCGGCAGGTCATTAAATCCGTGTTTAAATATACTTTAAGGCCATGCAACCATGATACTTTCTTGACTTACTTAGTTCAAAATGATAGCCAAGCTGACATTAAGTCTTTGGATTTTGTCTTCCTGTATTCAACATCAGCCCTTAATTATTGCAGATTTCTTAACGAGATGGCTCGGCAGTTTCGTATCCAACTTATATAAGTACCGGTCCACAGGAGCATATCAAGGAACAGTACAGCAGAATTATATAAGACCCGATATATCTTTAAGGAAGGCTATAATGATTTTTTTTTTTGGCTACTTACCAAATTATTGAAAAATTTTCGATAAAAAATTGAAGTCTACAAATTTTGTTTTTAGAAAATTTAAAATTTATCTATAAAAATTTTTCTGAAAAAAACTTTTTTCTATGGAAAATTTTTGATATGAAATTTTTCTACAAATATTTCATTTTTTGTGAGAAATTACTACAGGAAATTTTCGGCTAAAAATTTCTCTATAAAAAATTTTTCTATAGGAAATTTACAGTGTAAATTTTTCTATATAACATTTTCGGTACAAAACTTTTTTATAAAAGTTTTCTTAGAAAATTTTCGAGATAAAATTTCTTTTTAGAAAAATCTCGATATAGAATTTTTTTATAGAAATTTTTCGATATAAAATATTTTTATAAAAAATATTCAATATAAAATGTTTCTATAGAAAATTTTCGATACAAACATTTTCTATAATAAATTTTCAACATAAAATGTTTCGAAAGAAATTTTTAGTTGAACCAAGATATAAAATTTTTCTATAGAAAATGTTCGGTATAAAATTTTTTTCATAGAAAATTTACGATATAGAACTAATTTATAGAAAATTTACGATAGAGAATTTTTTATAGAAAATTTGCGATATAGAATTTTTGTAGAAAATTTACGATATATGTAGTTTTTTATAGAGAATTTACGATATAGAATTTTTTATATAAAATTTATGATATAGAATTTTTTATAGAAAATTTACGATATAGAATTTTTTATTGAAAATTTACGATATAAGATTTTTCTATAAAAAATTTTCGATACAAAATTTGATAACGAATATGTTCAATACATATACAATTTTTCTGTATTTAATTATTTAATAAAAAATTTGCTAAATAAAACATTTCTATAGAAAATTATGATATGAAATAATTCTAATGAAAATTTTCAATATAAAATTTTTCTATAGAAAATTTTTGGTACAGAATTTTTCTTTAGAAAATTGTTGGTACAAATCGACATTGGTCGACTTGAGCCTTTTCAAGCGAATGGTTGAACAGGGAAACGTTCCTACTGCAGTCGGTTCTTTGTACCGGAACAATTCGGAAATCTTAGCATTCCGACCAAGGACTGCGGTGATGTTGGATTCCGACCTAGGACTACAGTGATGTAGGGGATATTGGATACCAAGCAACGATTCTGATTGGTCTTAATTAAGTAAGCCCAGACTTATCTTAGTCTATCCCTCGTCTCAACTGTGGTATCACCTGGTCAGCTACCTTAACACCCTTTAAAGTAGTGAGCAAACAAGTGCCGCGAGTTCTCCCATGAGAACTATAAAAATATGGGTTAGGACGTCGGGCTATTAACCCACTCCTGGAAAAAAACAATTACTATAAAAAAGCTAAAATCAGAATAAAAACAGACACCTAAATGTAAAAAGTTGACGTCCGTAACATCGATATAAAAACCAAGTAGAAGAAAATCTTCCAAAGCTTGGCCTACGAAATTGAAGAATAGCGCAGAAGATCCAAGCGCATGGAATTAAAAAAAATGATCGACCTTTGACCTTAACAGGTTGTAAATATAGTAAGGCTAATGGCTACTACTTCTGCTGTATTAACGATAATATCGTAGTTGCAACAACAACATCAGGTTAAGGCATCCGTGGCAGCGCAATGGGCTTTATAGTCTAAGTGAGTCTGATTATCTATGAACTTAATAGGTTCTTGGATAAATATTGTCGAAATTGCTTACAAAATGATAAACTTAAAAAGAACCTTCCTTCTATACAGCTATCTTCTAAATGGATACACCTTGATTCAAGTAAAAGTGCCTGGCCTTAATTTAGGCAGAGAAATGGCAACACCTATAAAATTATCAGCACCTTCACAGAAACCAGAGCCGATGTACCGCATGAAGTGTTTGATTGGCCGCGCGTAATTAAAAAACAACGACTTTGAAATTTATCATATATTAAAATAAATTATACTTTCATGCATACTTTTTTATCATTAAATTATTATCGTTATTTAATATTTTTAAAATAATTCTTTATACTAGGATTTGTTTAAATCTTATACAACTCCGGTTTAAGGCCGTTGCGTAAGTGTTTACTTTACGGCGGTAAAACTGTTACTTTTGATTGGCTTCGGTATCTTCAACCGGGGGCGAGTGCATGACAATAATTACGCACCACCACATTTTAGATTTCCCTTTTCTGTAGTCAAAAGTAAATTTAACCAAAAAAATAAAAGAAAATTATTTGGAGATAGTAAGAAAGGGAATCTGTTACAATATTTTTATAAATTAGAATAATAAATAGTGCAAATAGAAATCACGTGCAATGGCCGAACAACAAAAACCCAATGACAATGAATTAAATGAATTGTTAGACAGTAAGTGGCTAATACTATACAATAAAATATACATATTAATTAAGTAAATACAATAAGAAATAAAACTATAAAACCCAAGTCCAACGATCATCAGTCGCACTTATAGTGGTATCAATTTTCTTTTGCTTGTGTGATGATGATGAAAAAAATTAATATGTATTTAAAAATTATGTAACTAAAATTTATATCTTTTAATTAGATGCTCTACAAGATTTTGCTAAAAACGACAAAAAGTCCGACAGTGAAGCAGCAAGTGCAGCGGGTAATGCAGTTGCACCTGGAGAGAATAGTGAGCAAGATGGTGATTTTGAGGAGTTCTTCTTGTAAGTTTACATAAGATTCTTCATTAAAATGTTTCCTTAATAAAAGGCCTAATTTTTAGAGAACAAGCTAAATTATTGTCTGAACGCATGAACACATTGTTTGGCGGCCCAGATGCCCCAACCGGTGCTGTACCACCTATGCCAGAAGATCCTGATCAGGTCATGGCTGGTTTCAAGAAAATGGCCATAGCGGCAGCCATGACTTTGCAGACTGATACCTCAGCCAGCGCTGAAGAAGTCGAAAAATACTATTCTGATAGTATAGATCAAGCCTTAAAGGGACTCCAAGAGGGCACCGACAATTTAAACGCTCCTGCTTCAGAAACTGATATCGCCCAAATGTTCGGAGGTTTAAATTTGCAAAATGTAAGTAAACAAATTATTTTATGTCAGTGTTTAGTTCATAAGTTCTCAAGTTGTACTACGCGACACACTGGTTGTCCTTAAGAAAATTCCAGGGGGCAGCGAAGAATTCTAACTACATACTAATTACACTCACGTTCACTAGAATAGTTTCACTTTTTAGTAATAAATTTAACCTTGCTACTTTTAAGATAATTCATGAATAGAATTGTGATTTACTTTTTCTGAAAGGCTGAATAGTTGAAAAATAGAGCGTAAACAAAGAAAGCTCGAAAAAGACTTGATAGTTAAAATATTGGCCTCTTTTCGTAGTTGGTGCAGAACATATGAATTATTTTTGCGTCACTTGAATAGGTTCACTAAATTATTTTCAGTTTTGTAGTTATTTGTTTAAATCTGTGGCAATATGGAAGAATAGCTCAAGTCGAAAATTTAAGTTTTGAGATATCAATTTTGTGTAATTTTTTGCGAATAATTTATGAATTAATATATTGGTAACACGTTTATTAGAGAAAAAGGATTAATATTAAAAAATATTGTTAAATTCAGAAGATTTTATGTTTTTCCACTTAAGCTCTTTTTTCGAAACTGAAATTTGCGTTGAACAGGACCTTAGGTAACTTTAAGCGGTTCTGTTTAAATAAAAAGTATATATTGTGTAGTTGTATGTAAACATAAGTTATTCGAAATTTTCAAATTGAAAATAATGACGTTTATTTTTTAAGGTCAACATTTATACCGCTTAAGTGAAATTAAGCGAAATCGTTATATGATGAAAGAAAAATATGAATATGTACACAAAGATATGTGTACATAAGTTGTTTTGATCAATGCATTATTGATTCAAAAAACTTAAGCTAAAAAGTAAACGTACATAATTGATAAAAACACTAATTTTTTAAAACGGACTAAACACATTTAAGCATTCAATTCTCTTATGTCGAATTAAGCTACTTTTCCATATTGCCACAGAAATATAGACCAATAAATAGCTAAGCGTTTAGTAAAATAGAATCCTAGAAGAATTTCCCATAGGTTTTAATTAAATTTGGTCCGTGTTAATTAATAGGATATGACAGGGAAGACAAAAATTGATGCCTGTGAAGATTAAGGCCTGTAATTCCGTGAAATTTCTTCAAAAATTTGATTCACTCAAGAAGTAACAAAAAATTAGGAAAAAACTCTAAGCGAAAGCGAACTTTAACCCCAAAGTGTCACCAAACGGCAAAAATATAGTGATTTTCCTCTAAAAAATCTGAGAAAAAATTGTTTCTGTGGTAGTATTTCTACAGATAGATACTAATAAATACACCTTAAATCCTAATACTACCTATTTGGATAACATTGTGTTATTCACCAACAGTAACTAAGTCCTTCAAACTGCAATTAAAATTGTAAATTTCGTTAAAAAATTCTAAACAAAACTTGGCTGATAGTAATTTAGTTTTTTATTTTGCTAATACGAGGGCAGTAGTAATCAGATTTGAACAATATGTTTCATTTAGTTTGTGCATGGTAGCCGATGAAAGAATACTACATAGTGTAATGAGAAGCAAATGAGAAAAAGTAGTCATTAAAAATCATTTTTGCGAAAAAAAAGTTTCCTTAAAAAAATCTATTTTTGATAGATATTGTTTGGATTCTGCACCATTAATCCCCATGGTTAAATTTTGTTTTTTTTTTTTTTTTTTTTTGTGAACCGCCATGGTATAGCAGGTTAGTCATCCGCCTAGCATACCAGAGGTCCGAAGTTCGATCCCCGGCCAGACCCAATTGAAAAAAATAAATTTTCAAAAAAGCGGCGGTTTACCTCATAACTCAGCTGGTTATTGAGTATTAGGCTATATAAAACTTCTCTAACTAATGCATTTGCCGTTCGAAACCGGAGGTAGGTCCCTTTCAATGAGTCTCAAAAAAAAAACAGAATCGGATGCAGCTCATTGTCTGAGCGTCTGTCTCATTGTTCCAATTGGAATGTTGTCGGACAATTATATATATAAGTAATGGTTTTAAAACATCGATGTGGCCCTACACACACACTGGACGCCCAGTTGAAAGGTCTACATACTAGACCTCTAGAGCCGATCGGAGATTACAAGTTAGAGAGATTGTCATATTCGACATTTGAATGACTGAAATTAATAGAAGTATTTCTCGTACTTTATCAATATTAAAACATCATTTTTTAAAAACTGTTTTATATTAAGATATTATTATTAATACTAACTAGAACCAGCGTGATTTATTTATTTTATTTATCTAATTTCATTCAAATATTAATTTGAAACAAAAAAATTACGTTTCATCAATTTTTTGCCTTTACTTACAGACTGGCAGCGACGATGGCAACATGTTTTTACCCGTCATGGAAGGTATGATGCAATCTTTACTATCCGCTGAAATTCTTTTGCCCAGCATTAAAGAACTTTTGGAGAAATATCCAAAATATTTGGAAGAAAATGGTGATAAAATATCTGCCGAAGATAAAGAACGTTACGAGAAACAATTGGAATTGTACAAAGTTATTGAAGGACACTTGGAAAGTGAAAATCCCAATGATTCGGCTAAAGAAAAACGTGACAAATTTAAAATAGTATTAGATGATATGAGTAAACTGCAAGAGTTTGGCCAACCACCAGAAGAAATTTTAGCTGCTACAGGGGGTGCTGCAGCAGCGGGTGCAGCTGCCGGTAATCCTCAATGTCCCATGATGTAGTAGCCAATGTCTTTTTGTCTTTGTTATAATTTATGGATAAAATTATTTATTTTCAAAATAGATTTTTTAAAAAAATTCTTATTCTAATTTTATTGCATCTAGATGTAGTATTAGTCTTCACTACTTGTTATGGATTTATGGTTTTCCTTTAGGCTCATTATTATTTTTTTCCTAACCATTTTTATTTAAACTTATACACACTTTTTAAAGTTATTGTAAAAATGCTATAAAATGCATTTATTTAAAATTTACTTTTTGCAATGGAATTATTTCTGCTGGAATAAAATTAAATTAAATAAAGCTTTCTATTTTGTTAAATAGAATTAATACTTTTAAAACCCAAAACAAGTGGCTTTAAAAAGATTTTTTCTTTGTTAAAATTGTTGTGAAACTTCGTTATAACACTTTCTAGGTCTTGTTTGAACTCAACTCCATGATATTTGATGAGTCTTTTACTTCGATGGTTAAACTATTCGGCTTTCAGCTTCTTAAGCATATTCTGATCATGTGTAGCTACTTTTACCATTTTTTTCACTGTATACAAGGATCACATTTCGACGATATCAAGTTAATCGCTTTCAATTTCGTATCAAGTTTCTTGTGCCACAATCGATCCGGATTGCTTAAGACCATAAATCTCCCTCGAAAGATAACATACCTTATTGACTTATTTCGATTTATTTCAATCTTCTCTAGGACATTGTGCAGATCATTTGATGTTTCCCTTAAATTTTTGTTTTTATTTTGTAGTTTAAATAAGCGCCAACAAAAACAAGTTGATTACCTACTAAACCAAATTCAGCTGAGATTGCTATTAGAACACAAATTAAACTCATTCGCTGTGTGAACTCATTTCGCTGTGTGATCTCATTTCGCTGTGTGAACTACAAATCTAGCCTTGTTACATAAAATTTTGTATTTTGTTCGTAGCGGTCTATTGATTGAACTATCTATCTTCAATAAAGTTTTAAATTTTTTTCAGCCTTGCCTCAGTTCATTCTTGTGACTATTGAGTGCTTCGAAACTAGTTTTCGTTGTGGGAACCTAGAAAATCGGCTTTTTCATCTTCGTTGACATTATTTGATGGTGGATGATTCAAATCTTTCGGTAGACGTCCTCTTTTTGTTTCGCCTTTGGGACTGTTGTTTTCCGTTACATTATCTTCATGATTAGTCAGGAGGGTTGTGTAGAATTTTCGAGTGGAGTTTCGTGAAATTGGAGCTCTATATCATTACGGGTAAACTCTTTAATTTCGTTCATGTTTGTCGTTGGAGCAAATACTACTCCATGGCTTCGAAGGGTCACACAGTCCTTACGTCTATGTTATTTCAGAGTATCCTAAAAAATCACTTTATGGATTTAGATTTGAATTTACCTAGTGTTTTATAGGGTAGTATGTAAAAACATGTCGTCTGATTAGACCTTAACAATATGAATCGGCTCAGTATGTTCAGTGTAGAACTGTAAACAAGTTTATAACAGAGTTGTATAAATTGGTACTAAAGTCTTTAAACATGTAATGCCAATTATTGCTAACAAAAAACGCTACATTATTAAATCAATCTGAATTTCTGCAAAGAACTTAAAAATATACGAAAGTCCCAAATTTATTGAAAATCTTGCAAAATACTTTAAATGTATTGGCTTAAGTCTAGTTCAGGTGAACTGTACCGATCTTAAAAATTTGTATAGCTCATAAAGAACTTTTCATTTTAAAAACATTAGTATACAACTTTTTGACAAGAAACTTCTGGTTTGGGAGATATAATACTTTAAAGTTCCGAAATATAAATCGATATATCACTCTAAATTTCGGACCAATAGTAGCGATATGTCATGTGAAAGTGCTCCAAAATATCTTTTTTTTTATATTTTGTACTTTTCATTAACACATTAAGGAACTATTAAACAAAATTATACCCTTTGATTTTCTAACGAAAATGTTTCTATCTCGAAAACTGACCGATATAAAATAATTCAATCATATATAGATTTAAGTAGTCAACCTTTTAAGCTTTCATTTCATAATAATAATTAGCTGATATCTTTGTAGATAACAAAGTTGATTTTTTTTTTATCTTTCAGTTTCAAAGTCTAGTTTAATTGAACTGCATTGATTTTAAACATTTTAATAGCCCATAAAAAACTTTTAATTTGAAGAACTTTGGCATAAAAATGTTTGGTAAGAAACTTTTAGTTTATTAGATATAGTGCTTTAAAGTGCTTTAAATTTCTGTTTCACTATTTCGAACAAGTTACCAGCAATACGAAAGCAAATGTCAAAATGAGTCACTTGATATTTTGCTTTCGAATAGAAACGAACGAAAGGCTTCGAAATAGTGAAACCAACATTAATTCGAATTCGAGTTACTCACTTTCTTTCGAGTATATTTTCTTTCGAAATCGTGAAACAGGCTATTTTTTATTTTTCATTAACCCATTAAGGAACTATTAACAAAAATATTGAATTGTGCTATTGGTTTTTTTTTTTTTGCAAAAATGTTCATATCTAAAAAACCCATCGATATGACGTAATCAAGTAGTTAACTTATTAAGCTTTCATCTGATACTAATGGTTGGCTCATATCCTTTAAGATATAGATATTAAGGAGATACAGTGCTTTAAAGTTCCGAAATGTCAATCGATTAATCACACAATATGTATGTCATATGAAAGTGATCCGAAATATCTTTCAGATGAGCTACCATTTCAGAGCAGAATTATATAAATGTACTAAAATCACAAACAATTTTTGATGTGATTAAAAATTCTAAAGTTAAAATTGATCAGAGATATGTCTCTTAGAACACCCCTCATCAAAAATAATCATAAAATTAATATCAAACCAAAGCAAATACAATTAATTAAAAAGTTTTACTGTAGTGTTCAAATGATAATCTTCGCTTTATGTTGATATTTGTTGGACACAATAATAATTTATTCTGTGACTCTAAGAGCCACTTTTTGAGTTCGAGATCGGAGATTAAATTAATGTTAATCTCCAAATTTTGTTTTTGAGTGGTCGATTATCTTATTTTGTTCTCTAGTTTAAGCCGTCAATGTTGGTGGTTTAATCTTCAATGAGAACTCTCAAAACACACATGCACAATAAACAGCTGTTAAAAATACGTAAACAAACAGAAATTTATAGGTATTTTTTGGAAGTGCAGATGAAGATTTTATCGACTCCGAAATTTATGAAAATTTAAATAAAACAATTATAAGAAAGTTAAGAACTATTAGAACACGGCCAAATCATTTTTATTTTTATAATAACTATGAAATTTGCGAAATGTCTTCTTCTTCTACAAAAAAAGTTTTCATTTTGATAACACATTTGACACTTGCAAAAAAAGGTTGCCATTTCTTGTTGATCGATATGGCCACACCATGAAGTTTAAACCACCACCCAAAAAAATCAAATGCAAATAATATTCACTTTTAGATTAGTTAATTAGAGAATAAATTTAATTTTGATCTCAAACTCAAAAAGTGGCCCTAAATAAGATATGTGTGGTTTTCGTCCTGTCTATAATTGGCCTAACCAACCATCGAGGAAAGGTTTTCCCACTAACATTTTTTGGTCCTATCAAAAAACTATTTATTACAATAATAAATAATTGTAATAAATTAGGGTCTTAGTGCAATACACTACAGTAAAACTTTTTAATTAAATGTTTGATGTACCAAAATTTTTGATAAACCTTTTTAACAAATACAATTAAATTTTTATTATTTTTTTTTTCACAAAATTTATTTAATATTTTTCTTTAATATTTCAATACAATTTCACTATTAAAAATGTTTATTATTTTCTTTATATAATTCCATAGATTTAATTAAGTCATTTATTTAGCTTAATTTTATGTTTATTGTACTTATTTTATATATTAAAAAAAATAAATATCAAAATATTAATGAAAAATTAAAACAAATTTATACAAAAACATTAAATGAGAAAAAAAAGATACAATAATCTATATAAACAAAACACAACCATTAATTAGTATGTAAATATTCAGAGTTAAAAATAACCGATTTTAAATTTATCTAAAAACTAATTTAAGGACGAAACGTAAAAGGTAAATTATAAAAGATATATTTGTATATGTATATTAAAAAAAAGGAAAAAACAACACCGAAAAAATCTTAAATAGCTAAACATAATTTTAAATATGTATATAAAAAAGTGAGATTCTTAGAAAATTAAGAACTAAAGGGAGGGAGATAGAGAGTCAAAATAGGGCTAATATTAAAATAGATACGCATTGAGATTTGAGTTTAGAAAGATAATATAAAATTTGAAAATATAACAGAGATATGTTTTTTTATATATTGCATACTCTGCCGGTCATCAGTTTACGACACTTATTAAATTTAACTCTAAATTCACCAAATATTGTTAATGGTAACCGAATTTAGTGTACCAAATTGTGTTACAATTGACCCTTATTGGTCATATACATCCCATTTAAAGGACGTTTGCCGACGTTCTAGAAGATAACATTATTAATCCCTATTCTACTTTGCGTTGGTATCAATAAAACTAAATTAAAAAAAAAAACAAGTAAGAAAATGCTATAGTCGGTCAAGCCCGACCATACGATACCCTTCATCACTAAGGTCAAAGGTGTTCTTTTTCCTGTGTAAAGACAAATATTTGCTAAATTTTGCCATCATACAAACACTTTCTCAAAACTTTTATATTTAAGCTGTTTCCGTCATTTGGACTTATATGAGAGCTAGGGTAAAAATGTGGACCCATGAAAAAATATTGATATTTGTGGCCAATATATAAATTCCGGGCAGTTTGATCTATGGGAGGTACCATTAAAAATGGACCGATTTTGACAAATTCAAAAGCAATGATCCCACTATCAAAAAAATGATCTGTGCCAAATTATCAAATTATCTTCAGAATTGCGACCTGTACTTTGATTACATGGTTTTACATGGTTCAGCTTGCCACCCAGATTTCCAGCCAGACGGACGGACCGACTGACATCGCTAAATCGAATCAGGAAGTTATTCTAAGCCTATTGGTAGACTAAAAGGTGGGTCTTAGACAAATATTTCTATGCGTTAACTTATAAAGGGCATTGAAGGGTATAAAAAAGTATGTTTTTCAGGAAATTCACTTTCTAACCTCAAATTAATAATGAATGAAGTGGTTGCAGTTTCTTATTAACCCTTTGAATTCAGCAGTTGTCGTAAACTGATGACCGGCAGTGTAACACTAAATAATTGTTAAAGCACAAAAACTAAAAACTAAATAATTTTTAAATTACATAAAATAAAAATAATACATTTACAAAATTCATATTTTTGAGCAACTAAATTTTGTTAGTTTTTTCAAATTTTTTTCTTTTCTGTCATGTTCAGTTCTTATTAAAAGTTATACATATTTTACAAAGTTTATTATATTAATTAGTTGTTATTTTTGTTCATGTTTTTGTTCGAATTGTTAATATTTTATTTGTATTAATAAATTATTGTTATTGTTATTTGAAATATTCATTATTCTTAAGTTTTTCTTTTCTTTTATTTCGAGTACAATTATTGTATTAGTTATATTTTTTGTGTTTTATTTAGTTTTCTTAAAAAATTGTGTTCTTAATATTGATTGATTTATATATAGATTCATAGAATTGACGAATTATATTGTTAATATTTGGATTATTAAACAGTATTTTCTTTTTTTTAGTTTAGATTGCACTTTTAAACTTATATTTAGGGAAAGACTTTAGAAAATATTGATTGGTTTGCTGTCGAAAATAGAACAAACCATAAATAGTAATTCTTTATTTAGAAGATAAAGTTTAAACAAGCACCTATTCCACAATGTATTATATTGGATAAACAAAAATATCAGAATAAAATAAAGGGATTAAATATATATTTTTGAAAAATATTTAATGAATGAATGATTTGATAGCTGCCAAAATTAGAAATTCAATCTCGAAATTTTTCAATTTTTTTATATTCTTTTATCAACCGGAATTTCACAATTTTTTTTGAACTTTCTCAATTTCAATCGAAAATTTTTAATTTCATTTGGAATTTTTTCAAAATTAACCGGAAATTCTCTATTTTATTCTTAATTTCATTTGGAAATTTCTCACTTTCATTTTGAAATTACTCAATATTAAATGGAAATTCTCAATTTCATTTGAAATTTTGTCAATTTCAACCGAAAATTCCAATTTTATTTGTAATTTTCTCAATATCAATCGGAAATTCTCAATTTCATTTGGAATTTCTCGATATCAACCGGAATTTCACAATTTTATTTGGAATTTTCTCAATTTCAACCGAAAAATTTTCAATTTCATTTGGAATTTTCTCAAAATCAACCGGAAATTCTCTATAATATTTGGAATTTTGTCAATTTCATTCGCAATGGTGTAGAATTTGACGTGGTAGTAAAAAACTATCAACGGGAGAAATGTAGTCCTTAATAAGCGGTGAACACCGTTTTAAAAAATGTCGGACTAAAAATGGCGACAAAGTGAACAAAATAAAGGGCTGTATTTGTAGGAGTGGCAAAAAAAAATTAAACATTGACACATGACACAAACCGGTCTAACATTGTAGTTACAATAGCTCAAGAACTTATTCTTGAAGCGTTAATTTTCAACAGTATCTTAAAATATACTAATTATCAGGCCTGTCACAAATTCCGTTCGTAATTGAAACCGTTACTTAGTTGAATTCCGATCGAAGTGGTTTTAGTTTTTAAACACAATATTAAATATTGAATAAAAAAAAATAATTCAACTCCACTTTGAACATACAGGCATGTCACAAATTCTGTTTCGAATTAAAACCATTCCGCAGTTAATTTTTGATCAAAAAGGTTTTAGGTTCTATAGATTTCGAACAAATTTTACCTAAAACAGTTTAAAACGCATTTTTTCAATTGAAATCACTAACTCTACTTTTGTTTCAACAAATAACACGGATTAATCGAAGAAACTGTTCAAATATTGAATAAACAAAGAAAAAATGCAAATGCAATTCTACTTGAAAAATAGAAAGCGGTTTCATTACGAAAAAAAATGTTCGTTTTACTTTTTGTATAGAAACAAAATAATTAATTCATTCCACTTCCGAACGGAATTGAGTTCTGTGACATGGCTTTATCAGGAATGTCACAAATTGCGTTCAGAATTGAAGTTGAATAACGATCGAAATGGTTTGAGGTTCTATAGATTCAAAAAAATCGCTTTACTTTTTGTATAGAATCAATATACGGAATCCATTCCACTTCCGAACGGAATTCATTCCATAGAAAAGTAAAAATTTCTTTTTTCTTTCTCTATGGAAGCAAAAACGGAAGTGGAATGACCACTTTCGAACGAAATCGGGCTTGGCTTTATCAGGCATGTCATAAATTCCGTTCGGAATTGAAACTACTCCGCAGTTGAATAACGATCAAAATGGTTTGAGATTCTATAGATTTAAAAAAATCGCTTTACTTCTTGTATAGAATCAAAATACGGAATCCATTTCACTTCCGAACGGATTTGATTTCTGTGACATGGCTGATAGAAAGTGGTTTAACTCCCAAAAAATCGTTTTACTTTTGTTCTATGAAAGCAAAATACGAAATTCATTTCACTTTCGGACGGAATTGAGTTCTGTGTATCATGGCTTTATCAGGCATGTCACAAATTCCTTTCGAAATAGATGAATTCCAATCGAAATGGTTTTAATTCCCATAGATTCCAAATATTTTAATAAACTCTAAAACATTTTGAAATACCACTTTTTCAATTGAAATTTGTTTCACTTTTGGAAGGAATTGAGTTCTGTGACGTGGCTTTATCAGGCATGTCACAAATTCTATTCAGAATTGATGAATTCCGATCGAAATGGTTTTAGGTTCTATAGATTCCAAATATTTGAATAAGCTCTAAAACATTTTGAAACACCATTTTTTCAATTGAAATTCGTTTCAACAAATAAAACTGAGTTTCATTCTGAAAAAAATTGGTTCAGTTATTTTCTAATATTTTAAAATATTTAATTTAAATTAAAAGATAGAAAGTTTATGTTGAACCCCTATTTTTCAGAATTTTCGACTTGTATTTAGAAACTTCTAATGTATTCCTTATTGTAGTTATTCCTAATTGTATTTTAGAGTTTTCCCTTTAAGCCACATAGCCGGCTTAACAATTCAGTAAATGCATGAGAAATTCCCTGGAACCGTAATTTCTCGATGTTAATTGTTCGCCTCATTCTTGTGATTTATTATTAATTATTAATTTTAATTTTTCTGAAGCCACTTAAAAGACCGAGTTTACGTAAAAAAACTACAAACAACTGATGCTCTGAAAGATGAAATTCGCCTCTGCATTGTCGAGATAAGTGAAGTTTTCTTGCAACTTTAGTACTATAGGTAGACATTTGTTCTAAGTTATATTTCATTCTTTTTCGTATAACTACTTGACATTGGTATCAATAAAACTGAATTGCATGTTAAAAAGTGTGTTTAACGCCAATTTACTTCCTAACCTCAAATTTACCCACCCTTTGCAACATAGACGAATTATTCAATTTATATCACTTTTTTGTCCAGAGTAATTAAATTTTAAATTATTGAAGATTATGATCTTAAGGAATAATTGGACTTTGAAAGTTTGTTTGATTTGAATTACACATGAAAGTGATTTTCAGAATAGGCCTGATAAAATTGAATTTTGAACATTTGAAAATTAATTCCGATTATTGGATTGGATGGTCTGGAAACCAATTTTTGGTTTTTCAATAATTACAATAAACTAGCAATTAGTCTGGAATTCTAAAACATTTTGCGTGGACACATAAAACGTTTAAATAGAAAAAAGATATTAATATGAAATACTAAGTAGGGAATATAATATACTTTTAAAGTATCTAAATATGTACATACATTTATAAATGTAGTCACACAAATATGTCAAAAACAAAGACAATAAAAATAACGTTGTGCACAATTTGAAATTTGTTTTGAGAATAAATAACTCTAACACTGGTTGCACAGTAGACGTACACTTACAAAATATTTACTTAAATCTAAGAACAAATAATAAAAATATACAAAATCAAAAATGAGAAATTGGTTTGATTACTTACATAATATTTAAAAAATATCATTTCACTAGATTTACTAAAATGGGAGATAAAGAACGCCACTGACTGACTATACAATTAAAGTATAGTGTTTGTATAGTTGGTAATTTGTTCATCTGCTTCAAATATGAGTTGTATTTGTCCTATTTTAAATTCCTTTGCTTTAAATTACTACTACGACTACAACTTCTTGTTAGCCAAGATTGTATACTGGCAATGCATCATCAATGGCACCTGGCCGAGCTTGTCTGGGAGCAGCTGCTGCGGCAGCTACCACGCCACCGCCGACACCTGTGGCTGGCGCTGAATTACCTCTTGGTGGTCGGGTATAATGTCTATTGTTAACTTGGTAAAGTCGTGGAGGATATGATATTAATGTTGAGCCCAAAGCCATGCTTAGAGGGGCTTTATAGCGTCCTGGTAAACTTACAAATACTGTACCAACAGCAGCAAAATTATCTGATGTTGGTTCAATGGCAATTAGTAGTACTTCTGGCAAATGGGAATGGTTTGTGTTATGTTGATGACGAGAACGAGCTCCTGTAGCACTGCGTACAACACGATTGGAAGAAGAAGATGATGACGTAGTGGGATGTGGGCTATCAGTGTCAAACGAGTTGGAAGCAAGGAATACATAGGCAAATGGGCGTTTTGCTAAATGCAATAATTCTACAACATGTTGTCGTCTGGCTCTTCGTATATCGGCGGTCTGTTTTACTTTCCAAATTACAACACATACGGCCAAGAACAAAAAGAAACAAGAGAAAAACACTGAGAAAAAGACGAATAAATCAATATGCAATTGATCCTGGCGAAATACAACAGATCCGTAACTAGGTTCAGGCCCAGAACTAGCTCTTAGTGCTATAAAAAATCGTGTAGCACTCAAGTTGTGAGCGTGTTGTGGCAATGTTAAGACCAAACGATTTTTTAAACCAAATAATCTCAGCAAGGTGTTGCAGTGATTTAATGTCACATGTGTACTCAAATCCTTGGCATGTTGATCCTTTACCGAGAAACTATGACCACCGTGGCTCTTGCAATCTTGTATGTGTGGCATATAGTAGCTATTGCGTTTGTCAGTCAACACAAGTTTAGAAAAGCTGGTGGTCGTACTTGAATTATCATACTTTTGTTGAGCTACATTTAGGGGATGCGAACGCTTCATTTTTGGACCCCAATTATAACGATTATCTAAATAGATCTCATGATATCCTGAGGTATCGTTAGTTTCCACTATAAATGAGTCGTCTTGAGGCGACATGTAAACGTCTAATTCACCTTGAGTGACATCGATAATGACGCGTATGTCAACATTCATGAAACGTGGTTGTATGACAAAGAATACAGTTTGTCCTGGTTTAAGAGCGGCCGGTTTTGCTTTACATTCTTCTGCAAATTAAAGAAAATAAGTCAAGTTTGCAATTCGACTATGCCGAATCTTATATACCCTTCACCAATTTTTATGATAAAAGCTTTTAACGTTAATAACTTATCTAAAAAAACTCAGTCCAACTAAAAATTATAAATTAAATATATGACCCGGAAAATGACGCACTATGCCCTATAAAAATGTGTATAACATATATTTTTCTTATTTTGTTAACACAATTCGAGGTTAGGAAATAAATTGACTGTCAAATGACATAAAGTCAAGAATTGATTTGTCATCTTTCAACCATGAAAGGGCCGGACGTTTATTAACATTATTCCCATATTTTTACTTTACATGGGTATGTATAAAACTAAAATTAAAAAAGTGTATTTTTAAGCCAATTTACTTCCTAACCTCAAAAAAAGTTTGGGATATTAGGTTAGGTTTTAAAGGTGTGACCCTTTCACAATAGATGGAAAAGAAGAGATTGAGGAAAGAGGAAGGGAAAATAAAAATACTGAGGAAGAAGAAGACTACCCTATCTTATAAACATTACAATATCATGCAGTTTCCGTTGCAGATCCTGAAGTTTATCATGGAATCTACTGCCTAGATGTCTGTCTTTATTCTACCGATTCAGACGAATTCTCATCCAGACATAATCTGCAGAGGTCCGGAATTCTACTATCTTACCTGTTGATGTAAGGCACAATGTAAAGTCAAGATCCCTATACATCTTCTTAAGCTTGCCCTATTTAGACCTAGTAAAGTTTTGGTTCGACTAAAGTCCGTTTTAGGCCATATAGCTCTCGATGTCCTACACGTAACCATGTTTCTCCATGTCCATATGGTTTCCTTACAGATCCAAGACTTGATGCCCAAATAAAAGTGACAGATAGGTGAAGCAATGTTCGTCCGCAACTTCGTTGTCGGCGATGTCGCAATGACCCGAAACCCAGCACAATCTAATCCTATTGCTGAATGATAGATCAAATAAAACTATTCTACATTTTTCACTAGTTTGGAGATGATACTATGTCCTCGTAGTCGCCTAGCTATCGAATTATATATGTAGTCACCTCACTATTTTCAGCTATAGTACCCGAGATGAGCTCTGTAGCCTTTCATATGGCAAATATCTATTTATCTAAAAACTGATTTATACAGACGGACAAAAATCAATTATTCTGTGGAACCTAAGTCGGTAGGTGTTATTTTAATTGGGCCTGAGGTGAAAAAATTACTTACTAAATGACAAACTTATTGGTGAAGGGTATAAACAAAACAAGTTTTCGCAATATAAAAAATTTAAAGCCAAGCTATAGCTTATTATAATCATCCACATCACTCAGGAGACGAGGAGTAATCGGCTTTTTCAAATATATTTATATTCACAACACGAATTTAAATAAATTTTCAAAAACCCTGAAAAGTCAAGCAAAAGAAAATTAAAAAAAAGTATTTTTGTCATTGTGTTTTTGTTTGTTTGTCAAAAATAAGTAAATTAAAATATTTTTTTAAAGTTCATAAAGATTCGTGAAGTTTATAAAAGGTCCAAAAAGTAAGATTAAACTACGGAGTTTAAATTTTGCGGTGCAAATTTTAAATTCAAGTTATTAAATATTTTCTTGTTTCTTGACATAACAGGGTCTAAAAAATTGACAACTCTCCCTACTGAATATTGTCACAAATTTTTAAGTTATCTAGAATGTTTCTGTTGGTGTAGTTGTTGTTATGTTTGTGTCTATAAGCCCGCGATCGGCAAAAGCTAGCCCGAGGGCATTTATCTTTTTCATTTTCACACATATTGCTCACACAGATAGGAAAAAGATAACAATTGTTTATCTTAAAATACATCATTCTCTCATGAGCATTCAAATGAACAGGTTGTGTTGTTAGTGTCTTACTAGCAAAACAACTTGTTTGTTTGAATACAGTGCAGAAATAAAGAGAGGATTACAAAAATAACCAACACAAACACAAGATGCGATAGTATTATTTTGCGGGACACTGCTATAAGCAGAACAACATTTTTCTCTTACTGTTTTGCTGTAAGAGAATAGTTACATTTTTCTCTTTATCTACACACTCTCTCTGCTGCTGTTACCTTCAGATAATCCATTTGTACAACGTATGTGTGAGTGTGTTCTTGATAATTGGAGAATGTATTGCAACATGCATGAACATTCGTAAGCCGCATTGTTAGTGTAATCGATAATTTGTATAATGTATAATTCCCCGACAACATTCCAATTGGAATGTCTTTATCTACACACTCTCTCTGCTGCTGTTACCTTCAGATAATCCATTTGTACAACGTATGTGTGAGTGTGTTCTTGATAATTGGAGAATGTATTGCAACATGCATGAACATTCGTAAGCCGCATTGTTAGTGTAATCGATAATTTGTATAATGTATAATTCCCCGACAACATTCCAATTGGAACAAGGGGAACTTCTCTCAGACAATGAGCTGCATCCGATTCTATTTTTAGACACATTTGACGCATTAGTTAGAGAAGTTTTATATAGCCTAATACTCAATAACCAGTGGCTATCTGAGTTATGAGGTGAACCGCCGCTTTTTTTTTGAAAATTTATTTATAAGTGAGTCTGGCTATGGATCGAACTTGGGCCTCTGGTATGCTAAGCGGATGACTTACCTGCTATACCACGGTGGCTGCAGAAAATGCTAGTAACTCTATTCCCTACTATAAAAGGCTGACGAACTGAAGAGTTTTAATTAAGACGCGTATAAGAGAACAGTGAGACTAAGAATATTTGTAAAACAATTTTGTGAAGTATGTTTAAGTGATTAACTCTAAAGTTAATAAAAATATAAATTTGTAAAACGACATAAAGTGTTTTAATTTTGTTTTCCGTTGTTTGCAAAAATAATTCCTTCCACGTTTTTAAAGGAAAAACGTAACAATATTTTGCTTAGTCTCTTAGTCGCTTTTAATAAAGCACAACTTGTAAATGTTTAACCCACAAACATACTATTATTTTAGAATTTCGTCTTTCTTTTTCTTTCATCTTTTCTTCGAATGATCCATATAAATTAGTTTTAATAAAAATAAAATATCTTTCAACTTACCTATAGGTTTAGCATCAAAACACATGCGTGATTCCACAGTTATTTGTTTGTAACACTGATGACCATCGATTGGATTTCCGGCATATGAATCGCGACATTTCGAGCACTGAACACTCCAACAAAGATGGGCAGAATTTTTGCCTCCTCCAGCCGTACATGTTGCGTCACTTTCTGTATTATTGCCACAATTACATTTTTCACCAGTAACGGGATCACATATATTACCGTGACCATGACACTGACATGGTCGGCATTCTTTACGATGATCTTCTGAACCGCGGAAATAACCAACAATACAAGTATCACAACGTTCACCGGCAGTATTGTTGGCACAACGTAAACAGGTGGCATTTGCCAGCGGTCCCTCTGGCAGATTTAATTCCAGCTCTGCTCGTGTCATATTAAAGAAACCTGGATCTGAATCATGTGCTATGCAAGAATCGGTGTGTCCATTACAATATTCATTACATGGCACACATGCTCTGCCCTCACGCGGATCACCCACAAATAAAGGTTGACATTTTTCACACTGGGCTCCCATGGTGTTATTGTGACACTCAATACATTCATCTAGAAGATTAGGACCTTTACAATTCGAGTGGCCATTACAGAGACACTGTATACTGCAATTGGCTCCCACATAACCGAAATCACATTCACATTTATTGGGTGATATGCAGTTGCCACGCACACAGCCCTGAGTACATACTGGTATACAAGTATCGTTTTCGGGTTTGTAGCCAACACCACACTCACAGCGATAACCATTGACCGTATCTATACATCTTTCGGAAACGTTATGACAATGATGATGCCCGTTCGTACACTCATTTTCTATGGGACATTTTACATAATTCCATGTAACCTCATCGGCCGGTGTTAATAAAGAATCATTCCGCAGTGAGGCATAAATAAGATCACAGGTTGATCCAGATGGATATTCTTGTTTATTTTCCAATGAGCCTTCGGTACAGATGCCATCACCATTGAAGCCTTCTCTAGCGCACCATCCACAATGAGCATGCTCTAAACAGGTGGAACATTGAGTATACACATGGCAAGGCTCGGGACAATGGTCAGTTTCATTAGTTTCCAACACTAAACCGCATACACCTCCGGCACACAATAGAGGCTGAGTTTGTGGAGACAGACAGGTATTGAGCATAGTAGACCATTTACAATCCTTTGGTTGTTCGCTATCCATATTTGTTAGACAATTTGAACAATTGGAATAATAATGACATGGTTGTGGGCATTGTCCTATAATTCTATATTGATTTTGTTCCACCAGTTCTTTTGTAATACATTCTATAGTACCCAGTTCATTTTGAGCCCATTCACAGTTTTCATTTAGTACACACGACTCACAGTGGAGTGTGTGGCATTGAGGTTGTGGACATAAATTTAGTAAGCCTACACTTACTTCTTTGGTGCACCATGTACTGCGTCTTTCGCAGTCCACTCCAGCAGGCACACACCTTCCTTTAATGCCACATTCATCGCACCATTGACACACGGGCGTCGTCTCTACATGGGAAGGCCACGAGGCTAAACAGGCAGTGCAAGTTGAAAAACTAGAACAATTACGTCTAGCCATCCAAGCATCATCACAGGCTGCTCCGTGGTTGTATACAAGAGTGCCATTACCATTATTGCAGATACCACTTTGTCCATGAGAGAAGCAGAAAGATGATGTTACAAAATTTGCAGATACTGTGCAAAAACTACAGCCCATATAATGACGACATAAGTATTTTCCAGCACTCCATAATTGGCAAATATCATAGGGCAAGACAATTTTTGTTACATGGCTTTGAGCAGCACTTCCATCCCAGCCACCAATAACGTAGACAGCATTGTTGTCATGATCCAGAGAAATGTCCTCGGCATATGTGGATGTTTGTAGACTACCAACAATTTGCACATCTTCCGTCAGTCTTATCCACTGGTTACAATTATAGACATAGGCAATTAAAACATCACTGTTGTTATATGGAAAATTACGTCCTCCATAAATAATCATATACTGATCTGTGGTCACAGCAGAATGGAAATATCTGGCTCGAGGTAACAGAGAATCAGGCCTATTAAGATCCCTAAATGGAGGCAACTCGGTCCAAGTCATTTTTTGTAAATGCAATGCGTACAATTTATTTTGAGGTTCTGTGGAGTAACCGCCAAAAACGTACATTATGTGTTTTTCACTGTGATATACTGTGGTATGACCATATAGCACTGGCATTCTAACACCCAAAGCCAATAATTGCTCCCATCTAAATGTTTCCAAATTAAACTCCCATAGCTCCAGCTGTCGGGATTTATTTAAGCTCGTTCCACCAATTAAAATCAACGACTCTCTTTCATTATTGCGTGTATAGGTAAGAGTATGACCCGCCAACGCCGGAGGTTTAATGCGATGACCCGATAAATCGATCTCTGACCATCTTTGATTCTGTATTGAAAATTGCCAGAAATCTGACAAAATTTCGGGCTTAGGGGCAGATGATATACCGGTGGTGGTTATGCCGCCATAAATAAATATCGTTTGTTTCTTAACATAAATTTCGGCTGCATGGAAATAGCGACCCAAGGGCATTTTGTCTTCTGGTGTAGATTCCACAGTTACCTGCATCCAAGTACCATTTTTCGTATCGAACTGACGAAAATCGTTAAGAGGTCCATGAGAAGGAGAATAGCCACCGAACATCCATAAGGAACCTCTACGATCAGCGCAAACTGTATGCCCAAAACGTGGTATTGTTTTTCGTAAATGTTCAAATGATTCCGATAGCAACATGGTGTTAAATAGTTCAGTAACAGTTATTTGATTTAATTTAATAGCTGTGCCACAATCTTTACCGCCCCATCCTTGGTTACAAATACATCTTCCGTAATCCGTATCACAATAACCTTGCATACGTTTAGCATTACAATTACGCGGACAGATTTCAATTTCGCATTTAGCACCCACATAACCAGCTGGGCACACACAACGCTGCTGATCATCGCAGATGTGTGGATGTAAGCAAGTATTGGCCACACAATTCTTGACAGTGTACAAAGCATTAAAGCCAAAGTGTTTTCTAAGACCACCACCTTGTTTATAGTAGACCGTAACATGACTGGATCTAGCTTCAATGATATGGGATGAAGTGTAGGGGTTGCATACTACCGATATCAATTGATTTTGCTGCGAAACTCCTGTTAAATCTGGCAAACTATCATAGATATAAACAGCATTTTCGTCACAGTCCATCGCCAGGGAATTCCATTCAAATTCTACTTGTAGGAGCGATTTTTCAGCATGCAATGTTTTAGGTTCTAAAATCCATAGGCATTCCTTAACTTCCAACTTCGCACCCCAGGGAGATTTATATGCCTTATAAGAGCCTATACCACTACGTCCTATATCACGCAGCATGCCTCTCGATTCACAGCGGTAATAGCATTGACCTCCATCTTTGGGGTCACCGTAAAAACCGGGAGAACAACGATCACATTTAATGCCTACCGTATTATCTTTACAATAGCATTCACCATTATTAACATTACATATGCCTAAATCTTGATTACCATGACCATTGCATACACAAGAGGTACAACCCGCCGCCGATGTAGCATTGCCATAACTACCTTGTCTGCAACGTTCACAGCGATCTCCCTCTGTCCAGGCCTGACAAGAATCACATTTGCCCACCCGTTCATTGCAGGTCGAATGATTGTGACAGCCACAATTTATTGAACAATCCGCTCCCGTCCAACCTAACTCACAGCGACATACATAATCCGGCGCACCTGAACAGTAACCATGAACACATGACTCAAAACATGTACGTAAACAAGTCAAACGACCATCACCTACAAAACCTCTGCGACAGTGACAATTGTACGAGCCATGTGTATTTGTGCATTTAGCTTCTTTGTGACAATCGTGTAAGCCCAAACCACATTCGTCAACATCTGGGCATTGAGCATAAGCCCATTCAGCGTCATGAGAAGATGTACTATTCAAGGCCAAAGAACAATTTCCAAAAGGACGACTAAAGTCACCCTGCATACATTGACCTTCAATAGGGTTATCACGATCGAAACACCAACCACAGCTCAGTGTGCGCAAACAAGTTGTACAGTTCCTATATTGAGCACAAGATTTACATTGTTGTTTTGGTGGGGGCGTTTGGTGATGTATTGGTATAAGAGCTGATGGTCTAGAATGCTGTAAACTATTTGTATCCTCCGACTGATGTAGATTAACGGACTGATCTAACCATTCACGACACATGCCAAATTGATATTCACTCGTATAGACGGCAAAGCTAAAACAGGCAGATCTTGCTTCGCACCATACACATCGACCTCTTTCATTTAAACAATCATGACAGTTTGTTCGTAGTCTACATTGCACTGGACACTGTTTAAGAGACCTTACACTGTTTTCGGATTTCCCCAGTCGGGCACAACGTGCTTCTTCTGCCCACCATTCACACAAATTCGACTCAACACACTCCTCACAAGAGACATAATTTGAACAATTAGCGCAATGACTGGGTTGATTTATTAAATATTCCCACTTAATTGCTGTTGTTGTGTTATTGCTGCCACCATTGGGCTCTTGACGAAGCAAACTACAAGCCTCAGTTTCATTAACAGACTTGGTCATACATTGAGATTTGAGAGAACACCAGGCACAAGCATTATCAGTTAAGCATTGAAGACAATTTGTATATTGACTGCAATTCTCTCCCGAATAGTAGGGTTCTAAGTATTCAAAAGTAAATGCATTAAGATTACCATGAAAGATATGTTGCAATTCCATTTTAGTTTTTTGATAAGTATTGTAAATATTATTTAAACCAATTCTACGACGTGCCTGGAAATCAATTAGGAACGGCTGTTCAGTGCTAGGTATTTCTACATTACTACAATACGATTGATTTGAGGATTGTTTGGTCAATTCCTTTAGTGCCTTCAAATCACGCCCAAGTCCTGCTTTTAAGACGGCATTTGAGTAGCTTGTACATACTTGTATTTCCGTTGGCTCTTCCTCCCATTGCTTTTGTGGTCTTACAAATCCTAAAAGTCTGGCTAACATTTCACCTTCCAGTTTCTGTTCGTATTGGGTAGTGGGGGTTGGTGAAGAAAAATCTACCATTGTAGCATTGACAATAGCAACAAAATCAGGCATAGTTAAATTTACTGGGAAGTGATATTTGATGTAAGTTAAGCCAGGTCTGCGATCGTTTTGTGTACACTGTGAAGGCTGACGTATTTCAGTGCCCTGTTCACCCCACCAACCGGGACTGTGAGAGGGTGTATCTTCTCCACATATTCCATAGTTATCGTCACGATGATGGCACTTTGCATTCTGTACGCACCACGTACATTCATTGAGTCCCAGCTTGCTGGCCACAGATAGGTAATTGTCGTTTCCTTCTGAAGTTTTGAGCCATTGGGTACCGTGCACTAGACAAGAATGACAATCTCCTAATGAAGGACATATACCCGGACATCTGGATGTTTGCAAATTACTTGTACAATTAGCACCAATTGTGCGACCATAACAACTGCTATCCGCCGAGCACCAGCCACATTCCGGATTCGATAAACAGGCTGTATGTGAATTGTGATAACGGCAAGCCATTTCTGGATTATAACCAAAAATGCCATTTGATCTTAGAACTTGTGGCAACTCATAAGCAAAGAGATCGGCATTAACATTGCCATGGTAACCGCCTACTATTAGCAAAGTACTATTTTTGCGCAGAGCTGCTGCATGCGCAAACACACCTTGGGTCTTGGGATATATATTATCCTCAGCTGAAACTTCTTGATTAATCCAGATGTGACATGACAAATGATACCAATACATTTGGTTATCATAACAAATTTCATCCTTATTATGACGATGGGTATAGCCACCAAAAACAATCATATAGTTACCACTAACAGTTGCTGTGTGAAATGCTCTTTCTCTGGGAATGTTTGTATCTCTTAATGCTGTGCGCGGATATAGAATTTCTGTCCAATGTAGCTTGTCCAACTGAAAGGCAAATATGCGATCAGATAGTTTTGAAAATCTCGCGAGACTGGTCATTATGCCACCAAATACTATTAAAGAATTTGTGGCCTTATAGTACACTGTTGTATGAGCTGCTAAGCGAACGTCTAATTTTTTACCACCTCTGGGATGAACCAGTTCCCATTCTGCTTCAGCCGTTTCATTATTCGTATCTCCTTCAGTATCTGATGTTGCGATAGGCCAAAGAATGCGATAAATACTTAAAAATAATAAATCGGAATTTAATAATTGAATGACTGATATTTAAAGCAATACTTACTCGGATGAAAATTCTCCTGTTTGTAGACTACCACCAAACAAGTACAAATAGTCACCGGCATAAGTCAAGGTATGTCTGGCCACGGGTTCTGGTTTTAATTTCGATTGTAGGGCCAATTGTTTCCATTTGCCACCATTCTCAGTTCGATTGTAGAACCACAAATCATTAAAGAAACTTCCATTTGCTTGCTTACCTCCAAAGATAACAAAACCTCCTGGTACTACTGTTGCCGCATGCCCATAACGACCATGAGGCTTATGATCGGTAACTTCTTCCAAAATATCTTCCAAATACTCCGATAATTCTTCATCGGTGGAGTTAACATTGACCGTTGTCAATAGTTGTGAACTACGGGTACGACGTTGATGCAAATTCGATTCGGCTAAAGTGTACAATATATTTCGAAATATTGAAACGTCACTGTTCAATCCCCATAATTTGGCTTCCTCCTCGTTTTTGTGCTGTAAGACAGCCTTCAACAATGTATGATCTATTTTCGGCTGATGGTAATAATGTCGACGATTCTGCAATGCTATACCCCATTCATCCACCCACTGGCTCGTTTGAAAGCGATATATCTGCAGATTGTTTTCAAAATAAATTATATTTTAATTTCACATTAATTTAATTTTAGTTTTTATATTTACCTGTAAAGTGCTAATGACATTATTAAGATCATAACCACCAAAGACATAAAGTGCATCCTCTTCTTCAATATAAACAGCAGAATGCGCAGCACGTGCGGTCATGCCTTCTGCATCGGTAGCCATCCAACGCCAATTACCACCTGGTGGATTTTCATGTAAATCACATAATCTGCCACTGTAACCCTAAAATTAGTTTATACATTTTTAATTGATATTTTCAATATAATCGAAATCTCAACATAAAGACATTTTACAAATGTCTTTATACAATCGAACCGTATTTTGTGACGAAATTAAGAATTATTAAGCATTTCGTTACTAAATAAAATCATTCAAACTTTATTAGATCAGGTTTATAAAACAGATAGGCTAAAAGTGAAATATCAAAAATTTTAATCGAATTCTAGAATGAGGACTATTTATTTTGCCCCATACAAATTATACCAATCAGTACAACACAAACTTTATAGAATTTTTACTTGAAAAATCGCATCCAAAACATTAGTAAAGAGTATTCCGAACGAAATATCTATTTACTATTTTAGCTAAAACTTATTACCACGCGAGTTTTTATAAATATGTCATTGAAAAACAAAATTGTCTCAATTAATGATATGAAAACTTTCGCTTAACTTACATTTCCACAATGACAAACTCCTTTAATACACTTTCCTCTTCCTTGCGATTCACCACATTTATTTGGACAGGCTTCATCCTCACAATCAGGACCAACAAATTCACCATGACACACACACTGATGACCAACGCACTTGCCATGGCTATGACAGTTATTTAAACAATTCGATATGAAATATGAGGCTCGAAATCCATCCAAAACATAATTGGTGTCACTATACATAAGTATGAGCATCTGCAATCAAAAACAAAGTTAAAGTTAAAATCATTAAAATATGAAATTTTCAGTTCAAGATTTACACTTCCACTACGTGCTACCAATCTTTGAGGTAATGTACGCCCACTGAAACTGCCCAGCAGTGTTGAGTTAAAGGAGTCACCGTCATAAACATAAATATAATCGTAAGAGCACTCAGTGCCCATACTATGAAATGTTAAGGTAATAAACTGGCTCTCATTACGAGCCTTTATTAGCCATTCACAGTGAGAGTCCTGGGTATAATTAAAGCCGGCCGGACCGTCGCTTATTTCACCATATTCAGCTGTGAAAACTTTTCGACTACGATCACAGGGAGCATGGTAATTCATTTGTTGTTGACTGGGCACTAATGATATACGTTCTGCCAGCACTGTTTGTTGTTGCTGTTGGACTTTTAACAATGCTAGCAGGCATATTAATACTAAGAGTCTAATTGAACGCATTTAAAGCGTTTGTTGATTTGTGAAATTTTTGTGTTTCAGTTAATATATACAATTTGTTTTGTTAAACTAGTTAGGCAAAAGCAAAAACAAGTTATTTGGAAACATTTTTTTATCACTGTATTTTTTCAATAACTTCTTTCAGATAGCGAAGTACCCCTAGGGGCGCTTTATGTGTATAAAATTTTTGGGCAGAATTTTTTCAACATATAATTTTTAGTTGTTTCTGCTATTAGCCATACAAAACTTCATGCTACCCTATAACTCTATGATATATACAACATTTTTTTAAGGTTTATTCGAATTTTTAATAAGTTTATTTTATTGTAAAATGTAAAAGTTTTCTTGTTTACTGGAGAAATGAAAAATTTTTGTGCTTGCTAAAAAAAACTCCCTCAACTGTCAACATTTTTTTTTGCATTACAATTATTGTGAATAATAATAGACAGAGTTGCATTTCATATAATGACATATATAAAAGCTGAAATTTATGGAATGTTATAATATGCATTTTAGAGATGACAAATGTAGTTTATTTTTACCACCCATGCATGGAAGGTATTCCTTCTCACTTATTTATGTGGCCGGTGTCCCATTCTCAGAAAATAACAGTTGACTTTAATTTTTGATCATAATGTTATTTTCTGCCGTGTAGTATAACGAGCAAAAATATAATAAAAGGAGAATTTATTATATTTTTGCCGGTTTATTTTTCATTTATATTTTTTCGCTTAATGCGTGTTTTTTTATTTGAATTTTTTTTATCAATGTGTGCTCGATATTTTGTAGTTTATTTTTTTCAATCAAAGTATTTATATATTAATCTACTTTTACATTAGTCAGGTTTGGCTTATCAAGTCTTGAATTTGTATGAGAAAAAACTGACAGAATTAAAATTGAGCAAACCTAACCGTACTATAAAGTTTACGAAAATTTTGAAAACTTGTATGAAATTTAAGGAAAATAAAATGAAAACTGATAAAGAAAATGTTTGTGTGTGAACGTGAATGCAGGTTCAAAAGAAATTTAAAGAAAAACTGATCAAGTAAACCTGATTCGTGTGAAACGGTACTAACTAAGCTTTTAATATATCTCTAAACAATGACCTATAATTTTATTTTGTTCTTGTAAGAAATACTAAAAACAGTTTTCCTAAAAAAGGTTAAAACTTAATTTTTTTTTAAAAGAAGTTTGTAGGAAATTATAAAAATTTTCACAATTTTCTATAAAAATGGAAAATTTTTAAAGTTTCTTATAAAAATACGAAATTTTCAAAATTTTCTGAGAAATTTGAAAACTTAAAATTTTTCTAAAAAAAAAAAAATTTGTAGGAAATTATGAAAATTTTTATCATTTTCTATAAAAATGCAAGATTTCAAAGTTTCTTATAAAAATGCGAAAATTTCAAAATTTCCTATAAAAATGAATAATTTTCACAATTTTCTATATAAATAAGAAAATTTTCACAATTTTGCTATAAAAACAAGTAAATTTTCACATATTTTTTTAATAAGAACATTTTCACAAAATAAATAAAAATAAGAAAAGTGTGAAAAATTCTCATTTTTACAGAAAATTTTTTGCTTTTATAAGAAATTTTAAAAAAATTTAATTTTTATAGAAAATTTTTAAATTTTCCATTTTTATAGGATAATTTGAAAATATCCCATAGGATGTTTTAAAAATTTTTAATTTTTACAGATAATTTAAAAAAATTTTCTAAAAAATTGGAAATCTTAAAAGTTTCTTGTAAAAATGGGAAATTTTAAATTGCCTAAAAAGTAGTAGTTTTAAAAATTTTCCTATAAAATTACAAATTTTTTTTTATAAAAATGGCAAATTTTTAAAATTTTCTATAATATTGGAAAATTTCGTAAAAATTGGAAATTTTCAAAATTTCTTATAAAAATGCGAAAATTTCAAAATTTCCTATAAAAGTTAAAAATTTTTAAAACATTATATAAAAATGGAATATTTTCAAAATGTCCTATAAAAATGGAAAATTTTTTATAAAAATTCCTATAAAAATGGGAAATTTCTTAAAAAATTGAAACTTTTCTTTAAAAATGAGAAATTTTCATATACAAATGATAAATTTTCTATAAAAATGACAAATTATCAATTCTCAAAATTTCTGTAAATATGGAAAATATAGAATACTTTAATATAACAATTTTCCTATAGAATACTTTTATATAAACGCTTTTCTATAGAGAATATGTTTGTTTATTTGTTTTTGTTTTTTCTATAGAGAATACTTTTTTATAACAGTTTTCCTATAGAGAAGAATTAATAACAGTTTTTTTAACAATTTCCCTTTAGAGAATACTTTTGTTGTACAAAAGCATTCTTTATAGAATGCTTTTGTATAACACTTTTTCAATAGAAAATAATTATATATAAGATTTGTTTTTGTAGAGAATGCTTTTGATTATGGTTTTTCTGTAAAGAGTATATGAAAATTATAGGATAAAAAATATTTTTTAATGTTTAATGTTTACGCAAAACATTTTGGTATTATTTTAGAAAAACATATATATCGCTCAGACTTTGCTTAAAAAAATTGAAATTATAAAATAACGAGCACACATGTATTTAAAAGGTATTTGTCAAAAATAACCGACACACATTTAGCAAAAACATATTTATAAAAAAAACTCACACTGAACTGACTTTGCTAAAAAATCAAAATTAACTGCAATTTTTGATCAAAATTATGAAGAACTTACGATAAAATGAAAATATAGCGTAAATATAAAAAGACAGGAGAAATAGTATACCTTAAAAAACTGGTAGAAATCATTTGACTACCTTTAAGTTTTTGTAGCAAAAATATACATATAAATTTCAAAATTTAATTTTAAAATTGCTGCTTAATTTAAAATATAAAAAGAATGTACATTAAAAGTAACGAAGTAAGAAATCTGTAATATAATTCAAAGATAAATATTAGCAGTTAGATTTGTAAATGGGCCAAAGACCCCTATCCGTCTTTCTAGTCTTTAACGATTCAAAACAATGCATTTGAATTTCAGAGCAGATACATTTTTGTAAGTGTTTTTTGTTTAAAAAAATAACTCTACTTTTACATTAGTCAGGTTTGGCTTATCAAGTCTTGTATTTGTATGAGAGAAAACTGACAGAATTGAAATTGATACAAACCTGATTGTACTATCAAGTTTACGAAATTTTTGAAAATTTGTATGAAATTTAGGGAAAATAAAATGAAAGAAAATGTTCGTGTGTGAACATGAATGCAGGGTCAAAATAAATTTAAAGAAAACCTGATCAAGTAAGCCTGATTCGTGTGAAACGGGACTAAAAATAAACTTTTATTTTCACTTCCAGCTGACAATGTTGCTTTTATTGAATCCAGTTGTTTTCTTAGAAATTATATACAAATGCACCGCAACAATAACTAACAAATATTAAAAAATTGTTCCTAAAAGACCAACTTTACTTATTTTTGTAAGTGTATTTGAGAAAAAACGCATAATTCGCATTGTAGAATACGGAATTGGCAACATTACAATTGACCTTCGTTTGACATTCAACCGTTAGCAATTTTTCAGAAAAATTTTGTATTCTCTTGATAAAGCGGTGGATATTCAATTGTTATCCTTAAAAAAGTCAATAAAATATTGTTAAGAATGGCTTTAAACAAATTAAGCATTGAAAACTTAGATTTGGCCGGTAAACGGGTTTTAATGAGGTAATTTTATTAGTGGCAACATATTTTTAGAGTAAAAAATTGTTTTTGATGTAATCACCTTTTTTTTGCTATAGAGTTGATTTCAATGTTCCCATTAAGGATGGTAAGATCACTAGCAACCAACGTATTGTAGCCGCTTTGGACAGTGTAAAATATGCCTTCTCTAAGAATGCCAAATCAGTTGTGATGATGTCCCACTTGGGTCGCCCCGATGGCAATAAGAATCCCAAATATACCATGGCCCCAGTTGCCGAAGAATTGAAGAAACTTCTTGGCAAGGACGTTACATTCCTAAATGATTGTGTTGGACCTGAAGTAGAAGAAAAATGTAAAAACCCTCCAGAAGGCAGTGTAATTTTGTTGGAAAACGTGCGTTTCTATGTGGAGGAAGAGGGAAAAGGTGTTGATGCCAACGGCGCTAAAGTCAAGGCAGATCCTGCTAAAGTTAAAGCTTTCCGTGAAAGCTTAGCTAAGCTGGGTGATGTCTATGTTAATGATGCCTTTGGCACTGCTCATCGTGCTCATAGCTCAATGATGGGCGAAGGTTTTGAAAAACGTGCTGCCGGTTTGTTACTAAACAAGGAACTCAAATATTTCTCACAAGCTTTGGACAACCCACCAAATCCCTTCTTGGCTATTTTAGGCGGTGCTAAAGTAGCCGATAAGATTCAATTGATTGAAAATCTTTTGGACAAAGTGAACGAAATGATTATTGGTGGTGGCATGGCTTTTACCTTCTTAAAGGTATTGAACAACATGAAAATTGGCGGTTCCTTGTTTGATGAGGAGGGATCTAAGATCGTAACAAACTTGGTGGAAAAAGCCAAAAAGAACAACGTTCAATTACATTTGCCAGTCGATTTTGTGTGTGGTGACAAATTTGCAGAAGATGCTGCCGTAAGCGAAGCCACAGTTGAAAGTGGAATTCCTGATGGTCATATGGGTTTGGATGTGGGACCTAAAACTAGAGCAGCTTTCGCTGTTCCAATTGCACGTGCCAAACTTATCGTTTGGAATGGTCCTCCTGGTGTATTTGAATTTGCTAACTTTGCAAATGGTACCAAAAGCATTATGGATGGTGTAGTAGAAGCTACCAAAAAAGGTTGCGTATCAATTATTGGTGGTGGTGATACTGCATCTTGCTGCGCCAAATGGAATACTGAAGCTTTAGTATCCCATGTTTCCACTGGCGGTGGTGCTTCTCTTGAATTATTGGAGGGGAAGACTTTGCCCGGTGTTGCTGCCTTAAGTAACGCTTAAGAACTAGGAAACCTACATATTAATTAAGGAAATTTATTAGACACAAGTATAGTAGAATTGGCATGCACTACTATCTAAACAACAATAAAATCTTATATCAACATGAAAAATAAATATCGACGGCCTATATTTAATAACCTCGATAACCCAATCCTATCAAAAGACATACATCAATGGTAAAAAATGTAATGCAAAGAAACATATATTTGGGATTTTAAAACCTATTTACGTCACAGTGAGTTTTTTCGTAAGTAAAACCCTCTTCAAACCAAAAAAACATTCAACTAAACATTTAAATATTCAATGTAATCCTCAAATAAAATAATTTGTATTACTATACAAAACCCTCTATAAACCAAAAATGTTTATATTATAAAACTGAGGAAACCACGACATTGAGTCGTACTTTTAAAACTTGTATGTAGAAGAAAGTTTGTTAAATACCTTTTATGCTCTTCTGAAAAGTTGGGTTACTGGTTTACAGAAGGTAGATATGTATGTAATACTATTATTATATATTCGTTCAATAAAAGTTAGAAAATGTATATATTCATGTATTTATTTTAATAGATGACAACAAATTGCTTTTAAAATAAAGTTTATTTCCGCGCAAAGTTTGAATTCATTGCATGTGACGTTCTTTGTATATTGTTTAAATTTGCGCGTAGACGTGAACCCACAGACGTTTGATTAGCCATAGCTTTTTTGACTTCCTTATTTAGGAAATTTTTATCGAACTCACGTGCAGTGTGCTTTTCTTCTTCTCGGGCATAAGCTTCCCGATGTTTACGTACCACCTCAGTACGTTCCTCTTCCCGCCATGCAGCATTCGACATCATCTCTCGTAATTTTGCTTGCTTTTCTTCTTCCGTTAGTTTACCCGGCCCATCACGTTTGTTTTCTCTTAAAAATGTACTACTTTTCGAAGGTGACTTCGAGTTTGATCTATTAATTCTTCTTCGAACTAATGAATTTGATTTTTCGTTATTTCGATACTCTCTCGAAGGCGATCTTCTACTTCTATTAGAGATTTTGCGATCTCTTGAAATTGAGCGTTTTATTGCAACATGTTTACTGGAATTTTGGTAATCTCTCGATGGCGACCTGCTAGTTTTTTGCTTACGATCAGGAGAGCGAGAACGATTTGATGCTTGCAAGTTTAATTTCTTATCCCTTTTTCTGGGCAAAGATCTGGATCTTGAACGTGATATTGTATATTTTCTGGAATTTTGGTATTCTCTTGACGGCGACCTTTTGTTTCTATGATTACGATCACGAGATCGTGAACGATTTGATGTTTGTAAGTTTGTTTTATTATCCCTGTTTCTGGACTTAGATCTGGACCGTGAACGTGATCTATTATGTTTTTTGGAATTTTGGTATTCTCTCGACGGCGACCTTTTAATTATTTGCCTACGATCACGAGAACGTGAACGATTAAATGATCCAATGTTTGCTTTATAACCCCTGTTTCTGGAATCCGATCTGGATCTTCTAACTTCTGTAACGTAAGAAGACTTTTTTAATTCTTTGTTGTTACTTTTGCCACACGGTCTTGAAGTAGATCTTGAACTAGGACGATGTCTTTTTTCTACAGGAGATCTAGATCGTTCATATCTAGATCTTATATCATTTTTGACAAACTTTCTACTTTTCGATAAAGATCTTGAACTACGTCGCTGTATTTTTTCTGGATAACTTTTTGTTACCGGAGATCTAGACCGTTCACTTTTATATCTAGATCTTACATCCTTTTGGTTTAACTTCCTACTTTTAGATAAAGACCTTGATCGTCTTCCTTTGCCTTGGTGTTCCTTATCAGAATCGGTATCTGAATCATAACTTTTAGATTTGGTATTCTTTACATGCTTTTTGCTTTTCCCAGCTGCTTTATCCAATTCGTGGGCGATCTTTTCAAATTTTGAATCCAAAAGTTTTGTCAAATTCAAGCCCATACTGGAAGCTTCATCCTTGTCCAATAAACCACCTTTTAGCTTTTTCGCCAGCTTATTGTCCAAATCTGATTCGGAATCACCATTATCACAACTATTAGATGACGATGAAGATTTGCTTCTTTTCTTATGCTTCTTTTTGGATTTTTTACTCTTTTTGGACTTTTTAGATTTTTTCGATGCCTTTTGCAGCTTTTCATCAGTTTTTAATATACGATGCAGTTCTTTTAACTTAACTGGATTTTCAAGGATTTTTCTTCGAGACTCCATTTCACGTTGTTTAATAAGCATCAACGGATCTTCCATTACTTTACGCTGCAGATCCACTTGTTCAGAATTTTGATTGTTTTTATAGGCTCGTATTGAAAATGGTACACATTCGTGTTCAACATGATTTAAGGGCTGTTTGACGCCAACCAGATTTTGTTGTTCTTTTTGCCTTTCCTCGGCCTGTAAAACCTCAAAGGATTTATCCACTTTGCGTCCCAACAAATACTCATCACGATTGATCAATTCAGTGGAATCTAAAAAAGAACTAATATTAATTCTATTCTCTGTATATGGTGAACTTTTGTTCATCTTACTTTTATACATCCAGTCTAGCTTCTTATCACCCTCATTACTTCCTCCAAGAACTCCACTTTCTCTTCCAATACGTTTAAGCTCTTCACGATTTTTTTCCTCTTCAATTTCTCTGCGCAAATCATTAAGTTTCTTTTCTTCCTGTGTTTTTGCTTGTTCCGCTTTCCAAACCTTTTCTTGGTTTTTCATTGTGTGCGGATGCCATGATTTTTTTAAATTCTTTGAAGTTTATAAGAACATTAGTAAATGATTAAAGTATGATAATTTTAGAAATACTTACCAAATCTCCTCCTCCCATTATACAAAATTTTTAAAAGAAACCTAATTTTTCTTCAACGATTGCATTATAATGTAAATAAACTATTTTTGGCAGCTTGTTTTTAAAAATCATTCACAATGGAGGGCATAGTGTTGCATTGAATATTTAAGACAACATGGTCTACCGTTAACGTTAATAACCTACTAGACAACAATGTTGAAGTTTTATAAATTTATAAATTAACATCTAGACCATTAATCATATGCGATGATAAAAGACAGAATATCTCAAAATTTTGCACGTGTTTCGAAATCTTTGAAAATGGTTTTTGTATGTCCTCACCTAGCCTATAACCCCCACTAGGTCCCATTCCTAGTTTTTACAAAAGATGATTATTTGCAACACCGTGTTATCCAATAACAGAAAGCTAAGGCACACACACGTGCTCATGAAATGTATGGAGTACAATACTTACTTAAATGGCCTATAGTAACAACCTGTTTAGGTCAAAGGCCGAGCATATTCTCCAATTTCTTATGCCATGTTTTGAAAGATTTTCTTCTACTTGGTCTTTCCAACGAAGTTTTTGACGCCCTCTTCTACAAGTTCCCTCAGGATCATTATCACACTTTTTCTTGCCGGAGTATTTTCATCCATTCGCACAACATGTCCTAGCCAGCGCAGCCGCTGTTGCTTAATGCATTTTACTATGTCTATGTCAGCGTATAACTCATAAAGCTCATGGTTCATTCGATGTCGATACTCATTGTTGACGCAGACTGGTCCAAATATTTTTCGTAGGATTTTCCTCTCAAACACTCCAAGGATAGCTTCATCTGCCTATGCAAGTACCCATAGGCAGATGGGTTTTATAGAGCGTAATTTTAGTTCTTACGTTCTTCATAGCTGTTTGCTTAGGACAAAATAGCATCGATTGGCAAGTATTATTCTACTTTGAATGTCAAAGCTTATATCGTTGTTGATGTTCACAGCGGTACCAAGGTATACAAATTCTTTTACAACTTCGAAGTTATAGTTTCTACGGGCACATGTGATCCAATTCTAATGGTCTGTCTGCCTGAAGAAACCATCAGTTTTTTTTTGATTCATTTACAGCTAGACCCATTTTGTTTGCTTCCTTCTCGATACTGGAAAAGGCGGCAGTTACCTAGCGTAAAGTGCGTCCCATAATATCAATGTCATCGGCATGCGCGAGTAGCATATGTTTTCTAATGAATATTGTACCAGTTGTATTAACTGCTGCATCTTGCAAGATTTTCCCTAGCACAATATTGAAGAGATCACATGATCGTTAGTTATGAAAGACTCTGATAGGTTATTACATATCATAACAGATGATATTGTATTAGTAAGTGTCATCCTGCATAACTTTATTAGCTTCATGGGGATGCCGAACTCAGACATTGCTTTAAACACCTTCTTCCGCATCGGGCTGTCAAAAGCTGCTTTGTAGTCAACAGAGAGATGATACATATCAATTTGTTTCTCTTGGGTCGTCTCCAGGATTTGACGTAGAGTAAATATCTGGTCAGTGGTTGATTTATCTGGTCTAAAGCCACATTGGTACGTCACAATTATTTCGTTAATTTTGGGCTTAAGCCTTTCGCACAGTATGGTCGATAGAGTCTTATATGCAATTGAGAGGAGGCTTATCCCTCTATAATTTGAACATACGGTTTTATCTCCTTTTTTGTACACAGGACAGAGGGTACTAAGATTCCAATCGTCTGGCATGTATTCTTCCGACCATATTGCTTCTATAAACTTTGTTATTTTTGAGTCGATTTATTGCAATATCTTTATATTATATTGTCTTTGCTTAGGCTATTGTCTTATGACTTTAGCCTATTTTAACAATTAATAGTGAAAAAAAATGATTTATGATGGAATTATTACGTTTTGGTGCAAACGTCTACAATTTTTTTTTTATTTTACATTAATTTACTAAAACATTTGAACTCTGCGGTGCAGGGTATCATTGATACGGCTTGAACGGCTATAATATTGTCTTAGTTGTTTGAAGTTGCCAACTTCTTATTACGCATCCGTTCGTATTTTGTTAACTGGGAGCTTTTAGACTATCGCTATTCACATTAACCATTCACAATAGAGGATTTAATAAAGCTTTTGTTTTTGCTTTTGCACACAAAATCAAATAACAGATAAAGGAAATTTCATAGCTAATAAATACAAATTTATTTATTAAGCAAAAAAAAAAAATAAAAATATTTTACTTATTTTTTTACTTTATTATTTTAAATGTAATTTTAAGGTTATTTCAAAACTCTTACAATGTTGTTGTAGCCACCAATGAGCATAACAGCAGCAGCGAAAGCTTTCTCTTAGCATAAGTTCTTAATATTCCCTTAGTATTCTTCTAATCACTGACGAAATAAGTGGCTAATCGAGGGTCGTGCTGTTGGATTTAACCAAACGCACATCGAACGGGAATTCAGAAAAACAAAAACTATTTTTACTTTAAATAAATTACATTTTTTCTTGTGTTCTTGAGTTTTGCTAATATGGCCAATATTTGTGCAAAAAGTTTTATGCCGGCGAACCGCATTTTGGGAGCAACAACAAAAACCACTGTCTGCAGTCAACGTGGAAAGTAAGTGATGGATGCTCTTAACCTATTGTTTTTTGAAATATCGTTTATTTCCTACTAGTCAATTTGTTTATGATTATTATCCCATAAATGTTGTGAAATAGTCTTAATGATATTCACTAAATCCGGATTTATGTATTAAATATTTAAATTATTTATTATAATTTTGTTTTCATATTATTGGTTTTGTTTTAATACATTTAAATCACACGTATTCCCATTTATTAAGCTAATAAACATACATACATATGTAAGTATGTATATTTGTTGGGGAAATGTTCTAATGAGATTTTCCATGAGCGTTTCAATTCGCAATTTTATTCTGTCGCTTTTGCTTTTTTGTCATTCACCGCAAGGTCATATAAAGTGCAAAATAGGAAAATAAATATTATAAAAACATTTGTTTTGCTGGTGGTGTTTGACTACTGGAATGATGTAGTTAATTATAGTATATAAATTATCTCTTTAAGACTCTGTATATGAATACTAGCAAATTTATTTTTTAATCGACTCAAAAACAAAATCTTTAATGAAAAAAAAAAACGAATTTTTAGACGCTTACCATCTCCGATTTCGATATAAGTTTACACTCTAAAAGACCATTCAATTTTCAAAATTTAAGAAAAAAATTCAGATTTATTTGTAATTAAAGTACAGGTCCCAATATTTATCGAAGTAATCAGGTATGTGATGGAAAACGATCGTTTTCAAATCGATCGATTTCAGATATATTTTTAAGATAATTTCCGGTTATTTTCCCAAAAAATTCAAACCAAATGAAAGATAAAATATCAGTCAAAAGGATTAAAGCCAAAATTTTAATTTTTTTGGGGGAAATAACCGAAAATTAGCTAAAAAATGTGTCTGAAATCGATCGATTTGAAAACGAAAAATGTCCATCACATACCTGAATAATTAATATCTTTGTTATCTTAACCCTTTAAGTTCCAAGCTAAAAGATTGTGCGCTTTGTCTTTTTTATCTTTTGTACATGTATGTATGTCAGCTCAATTGTTAGATTCATTTCAAAAAATTTGAAATGGGTAAAAAATAAAGATATATGGAACAAAAACCTTTAATCCGAAAAAGGGAGTCAAAGTTTATTTTTTGGTGCTCCTGGAAAAGGCGAAAAATTTAGTATATCGTCACCCAAAATGCGAAAGGGCGTAACTACACTTCTAGTTTTTTTACAGGAGAAGCAAAAAAAAAAACGTTTTACTTTGAAACGAAAAGGAACATTAAATCCAAATTTTGGAATTGGGTCAACAAGCCAAATGGTAAAAACGTTTAGTCTTTGAGCAATTGCGAAAAAACAAAAGGGCTTAACTACAAGTTGAATATTTTCCGAAACCAAAAGGGCTTAATTACTTTACAAATTTAAACCTTTGGTTTTTAGTGAATAAAATCGCTGTTTTTGGCCGTACGCATAAATTTTGTAGCTTGATGTATTTTGAGCTGCTGTGTCATAATTAATCAAAAAATCGATTGTAATTTTTGTGTTAGTTACGCAATATGGAAAATTAGCTTAAGTAGACATATGAGAGAATTGAGTTATGGCGTTTATTGCATTACAGAAGAAAAGGCGGCTTTTTGTCAATGTTATGTACGTTTACTTTTTAGCTTATGTTTTTTTTTTGGATCAATAATGAATGCATTGATCCAAACAACTTATGTACGCATTCTTTTGTGTACATATTCATATTTTTTTTTCATCATAGGAGCTGTTCACATATTACGTAACGCTATTTTCGCAGATTTTTAACCCCCTCCCACCTCTGTGTAATACATTTTAATAAAAATACGCATACATAATACCTCTACCGTAACACAAGTCATAACCCCTCCCCCCAAAGAGTGTTACGAAATATGTGAATAGCTCCATATAACGATTTCGCTTAACTTCACCTAAGCTGTATAAATGTTGACCTTAAAAAAATAAAGTTATTATTTTCAAACAACTTATGCTTACATAAAACTACACAATACATATATACTTTTTATTTAAACATAATCGCTTAAAGTTACTTAAGGTGCAGCTCAACGCAAATTTCAGTTTCGAAAAAGAGCTTAAGTAGAAAAAACATAAAATCTTCCGAATTTAACAATATTTTTCTTAAGTATTCATCCTTCTTACCTAAAAAACATGTGACCAATATATTAGTTCATAAATTATTCGCAGAAATCAAGCAGAAGAAAAATTACACAAAATTGATATCTCAATACTTCAATTTTCGACTTAAGCTATTCTTCCATATTGCCACAGATATATATCGTCGGTCTCATAAAGACAGGCTCTAACTCACACTTTTCGAAATAGTTTTTTTTTGTGATTCCAATTCATTTTACGCAAATACATCTCCTCACAAAAATTAAGGGGCACTTTTATCAAAATTAGCGGTAATTTAATTATTTTTTTCAAAAAGCCCTAAAAACATACGTAATTTATAAAAGCCCTCGCCAAATTGTATCGTTGCATGGACAAATAATAGAAAATTTTTAAATCTTAAAGCTTTCAGTTAGATGTATAATGATTTCTTACATAAAACTTTTGTCGACAACATTTTTCGAATAGAAAACTTTTTAGTAGAAAGCTTTAGAAATGAAAAGTTTAATATAGGTGTGTAACTTTTGATATAAAAAGCTTTGAACTGAAAACATTCCGTATCGAAAGCTTAAAAAAAAAGATTTCCTATATAAAAAGTTCGATGTCGAAAGGCTTCCTAAATTAAACTTTTGAGATTTTCTATAGAAAACTTTTAATATCAAAAGATTTCTTATATAAAACTTTTGTTTTCAAAATATTTCGGATTAAAAACCTTTTATATCCAATATAAAACTGCCAATATCTAAAGTTTTTTTATATAAATCGATGTCGAAAGGCTTTCTATAATAAACTTTCGATATCGAAAGATTTTCTGTAGCAAACTTTTGATTTCCTCCGTAAAAGATTTCATATAGAAAACATTCGAAGTCAAACTTAACTATCGTAAGCTATCCTATAGAATGATTTCCTACAGAATACATTCGCTATCGAAATCTTTCCTTCAGAAAACGTTCGCTATGTAAAGCTTTTCTTAATAAAATTTGTTTTGATCTCTACAGAGAAAAGCCCTAAGTTAAATTTATGCTCTAAAATGAGCCTACAAAAAGCCTTATCTCAATTTAGGTTTTTAAATGTTTAAAATTAAATTTGAAAACCACCTTCATTTAATAATAACCTGTATTTTCTTTATTAAATAATAACGTGTATTTTAATAATAACATGTATTTAAAATTTTGTCAATTACTGTTTTAAATTTATTTTCACCTTCTCCGGTAAAGTTTTAAATATTCGCGTTAGTGCTTTTTTACACGAAAACAAAAATTACTCTCACAAATTTTTCTTGAAATTATATTTCCAAATCATAAAACATTCCGATTTGTTAGCAATGCGGAGACTTTCATGCCGTTAAGTGAATTTTTAACGTAGGGCTTATATGGTAGCTATAGTCAGATATGGGTTAATTTCAAGTACAACAAATTTAGCTTCTCAGGTCAAATGCTCCTTTGGTACTAACACAAGAAATAAAGTGTTTCAGGTCAAATGCACTTTTAGTACTGATAAATGGTTTTAAAATATCCAATATTTTAGAATTATTGCACAATTTAACAAGATTTACATAAGAAGAATAGTTGCATTTTGCATATAAACTATCATATGTTGCGTTTCTTATTTGATAACGAAAAATTTTAACTATTAAACAGTTCTTAAAAGCTTAAGGTATAAACTTCAAAGTAGAAAAGTGCATTTTAATCAAAAAATTTATAAAAAGATAAATATAGAAAAGTATTACCGGGCAAGTGATATCAAACACAATGAAATCATATATAGATCGATTATACTGTGCGCCAAGGAATTTTTTCCCGAATGAGACCAAATGGAAGTGAAAGTAGGCTAGATTCCGAGAGTACCAAAACTGGTTAAACTTTTTTTGAAAGATTTTAATAAGTAAAATAACCGGTTAAAACCAAATTATTAAAAACCTTAATAGGGGTCACTTTGTCAACAAAGTTTTCAGATCTGAAATTAGAACAGTAATTCAAAATTATGTCTGGAATATACATAAGTTGCAAAATGCAATATCTGATATTTTGTGCAAATTTTTAATCAACAATAATAAAAGAACACGTAACTGATTCATGTTTATTTAAAAATAAAAACAAAATATTTTCAATATTCACTCGTATCTACGTCATAAAATATTTTCAAAGATATTTACTTATATGAGGAACATCAATATTTTTCTTGATTTTTCTTATCATATTGCTGATTTATATGAATAGTGTTATAACTTTAGACTTGACATATGTACATATTTCAACTGTCTACCACCAAACTTCTTTTTCCAATTCTTTTTTAACTAAAATCCCAGTTTAAAAATATTTTGTTATTTCTTAGTCTATATTTCTGGTACAAATTGTTATACCCTTCACCACCATAGGTGGAAAGGGTATATTGGGTTTGTGCTAATGTTTGAAGATAATTTGATAAAATTTGGCAAAGGCCTATATGTTGGTCCAAGGACGATCCCTATTCTTTTTGGGTGAAATCGGATTACTATTTCGGGTACCTCCCATAGGGATGCCTTCCCGAAATAGAGTTTTTGGTTCTTCACAGCCACAAATTTAGTTGTATTTTAATAATATTCAGCACAAATATTGCTTATCATAACCTTAATCAGTGTTTTTAATTTTGTAGAAATCGGCCCATATTTGACCATACCTCCCATACAAGACACATTCTCAATAGACATTTATATACACATAAAAGCACAAAAACTTTAATAACTCTAAAGATAAATGAATTTAATTACTTAAACTTTGCACAGATAAATATTTTATAAATATTAACCAATAACTAAAATTTGGTAACAATCGGTCAACAATTGACCTTAGCTCCCATATTAGGCCCTTAGCCGGAAATGATATAAATCTCGAAATTTTTAAAAAATAGCACATAGTATATATATGTATTGAGGCCCTATGCTCCACTGGGAGTCAAGGATAACAGAAGAAGAAGAAGAATATATATGTATGCCTCTAAGGCTTAAGGAAAACTTGTTTAATTGTTGGTCCATATTTGACCTTGGTAGTGAAGGGTATTATATAGTCGGGCTTAACCTATAGCTATAGCCTATAGACTATAGCTTTTCTTACTTGTTTTTATATCGAACAGTGCCTATCGCACTGTTCGACACGCATATTCGTTTAAATTGGGTTCATGCCTTAAAATTGATCCATGCAATTTTTGACCTCTTTATCTTAAGTAAAGGTTTCATTGTCTTAAAAATTTAAAAAACATCCTTTAAATTAATTTTATTATGCCTATTTTTAGATCATGGTTTAACGACGTTAAAATGGGCCCACCCGATGCTATTTTGGGTGTGACCGAAGCTTTCAAACGCGACACAAACCCGAAACGTATTAATTTGGGTGTTGGCGCCTATCGTGATGACAATGGCAACCCTTGGGTACTACCCAGTGTTCGCAAAGTAAGTTTTAAATATATTTAAATTTATTTGAATTTGTTAATTAATTTTTCCATTTTTTAAGGCCGAACAACGCATTATTTCTAAAAATCTAAACAAGGAATACGCTACCATCTTGGGTATACCCGAATTCTACAACAAAGCCATTGAGTTGGCTTTAGGCAAAGATTCTCAGGTTTTACATGAAAAACGCAATTCGACCACCCAAGGAGTCAGTGGTACTGGTAGTTTGCGTATCGGTTCTGCTTTCCTAAGCAAATTCTGGCAGGGTAATCGTGAAATTTATGTGCCTAACCCCACATGGGGCAATCATATACCAATTTTCGAACATGCCGGTGTGCCAGTCAAAAAATATCGTTACTATGATCCAAATACATGTGGTTTGGACTTTAAGGGATGTTTGGATGATATCAGTGTAAGTATAGCAGAATGCAATCAAATGAATAAGAAAGCATAGAAGACTAAGACATGTCATGAGATATCCTAAATCGCTGAGGTAAATTAACCAATTTTCAATTATTGCAGAGAATTTGCAGTGGTTTTGGTAACTGTTTTAACTTGTCATTTCTTCTTCTGTTATCCTTGACTCCCAGTGGAGCATAGGGCCTCAACTTGTCATTTATCGAACAGTTTATTGACGCTATGATCAACAAGCAGCGAAATTCTCATAAACGCTCCCCCTAATTCATAAACGATATATATATATATATAAAGTTGCGACTAACTTATAAATCAGATTTTTCATACAAAATTCCTACAATAAGCCTTTAATAATTTTATAATTCGTTTATGAATTAGGACTTATTTCGAAAAAATCAGTCCACATTTGACACTATCTCCCATACATAATTATGTATTTCCACTTAATTTACTTTATTGTTATGGTGATAAAATGTAACGAAAAAATTTGAATTTTGTAAAGTTCGAATATATAATCATTCTTATTACGAGAGTCATATTTTCGACTACGACAGTTTAGTACTAATTTAGTACAAATTAAGTACTAATTTAGTACTAATTTAGTACTAATTAAGTACTAATATCTAATCGTTCTCGTATTTTCAACTACGACATTTTAGTACTAGATTAAAGAAAAAAATACAATTTCTTTAATCTAGTACGAAACTGTCGTTGTCAAAGATACGACTTCGGCTCTCGTTATAAAACTAAATAACTCCCGAAAATAATACATACTATCAAAAAGCCCAGATCAGAATCCCTTGCAAATAGTCAAGCATCGTAGCATTTGCAAATCGGTATAGGTAATAAACTATTAGAAAAGGATTGTGGACTGGTATCTGATATAAGAATTTCCACAACAAAAATTTATTTGTAAAATATGACCGTATTGGCCAGTCAAATGCAAACGAAGTTGTTCAAACACGAGCGCAAAAGTGTTCATGTATTACTGCACTGCCTCTATGACCTAGAAGTCAACTTTAAACATAAACGATATTGAAATAGATTTAGTAATCAAAATTACTTTTTTTTACAGAAAATTCCCGCTAAATCCATTGTAATGTTACACGCATGTGCTCACAATCCCACTGGTGTCGATCCCACCAAGGAACAATGGCTAGAACTCTCCAAGTTAATTAAAGAAAAAGACTTGTATCCCTTCTTCGATATGGCTTATCAAGGTTTTGCTTCCGGCGATGTAGACCGTGATGCTCAAGCTGTTCGCATATTCGAATCCGAAGGACATCAATACTGTTTATCACAAAGTTTTGCCAAAAATATGGGTCTCTATGGTGAACGTGCCGGCACATTCACAGTAGCCTGTGCCACCAAAGAAGAAAGCGATCGTGTTACTTCACAGATCAAAATCTTGATACGTGCTTTATACTCCAATCCACCCATTCACGGTGCCCGTATAGCAGCTGAAATTTTGAACGATGATCCCTTGCGTGCTGAATGGTTGAAAGATGTCAAAGTAATGGCCGAACGCATTATTGGTGTACGTGACCAACTGAAGAGCAATTTGATTAAGAATGGATCTACAAAATCATGGAATCACATTACCAATCAAATTGGTATGTTCTGTTATACCGGCATGAAACCCGAACAAGTTGAACGTTTGGCCAAGGAATTTAGCATTTATTTAACTAAGGATGGTCGCATTTCCATGGCTGGTGTTACCAGCAAAAATGTAGAATATTTAGCCAAGGCTATGCATGAAGTTACCAAGTAAAGTCTTTATTTTAGGTTAAGCTAAAAAAATAAATAAATACCTTGATAGTTTAAGACTAAATTGCACTTATTTTCTAAAAATTTTGCACTTACCACTTACTGTCTTACCATTAAAAAATGATAATTGAAACATTTACATACATATTTAGTAATAAAATAAAAAAAAATAGAAAAAATTCATATATGTCTAGTATTTTTATACCCTACACCAACATATTTGGGATGGGTATTTGTAAGTTTTTTCTAAATATGGAAAGATATTAAGTAAAGAGTTTAACAATGTCCGGCTCTATAAAATTAATTAACCGATTCTGAAATTGGTTAATTAAAAAACCTCCAAGGACTGACTATCCGCTTACAGTCATAAACTTCATTGCATTTTGATAATATTTATTAGAAATATTACGGAAATCATTGTACCAAAGTTTCAAATCTAGAACTCATTTTAGACCAATTATTTCTTTGACAGGGTAACGCGAAAAGTGTAAAAAATTACCGGAAATTGTAGTAAAAGAAGCGGGGAAGAGGTAAAGGAGATGAGTGACTGTTTCTTCCTTAACGATATTATGATCCAAAAACTCAGTATCCTGTGAGCGTTGATATCAAGTTCCGAAGTCGGTTGCGTGGCAAAGATACAAATCAAATTAAACAATTGTTATCGTAAATGGGCCACGTTAGCTTTGAAACTGAACAAGTGATTTCAGGGGACCATGTATTCTGGATTGACCCTTATAGAGATTGCCTTATTTGTAGACGGATAATGGCAAGCCAGTAAATTGGTCAACATCTTCCTGGTTGAGGAGAGCACCAGTATTAGCAAGTTTATTCGCAAAAGTGTCACCAGATATATTGTTATGACTAGGTACCCAGAAGAGCTCAATATAGCAATATCATGGCGGCCTGAATAAGGGAATATCTCTTTCGTATATTATGCAGTATTTTAGCCATTTGACTACCTTGCCTATAGCCAATATCTCGACCTGAAATGTACTACAGAGATCAATGAGCTTAAAATATGTTTCCTTCCCTAATAGATGGATAAAAAGGCCTCCCTCAGCCCCTTCTTTGACTTAGATCCATTCGTGTATACCTTAAGACACCCATCAGCATAGGAAGTAGGATATTCAGAGATATTATGCATGCTCTTAGTTATATTGCGTTGTTTTCTGAAAATATTGTCTATAATTTGATATATGTACACTTAAATCAGTCAATAACAAGTTTTGTAATTTTTGGTATACCTTTTGTGGAGTTTTGGCGATATCTCGGTTGTTTCAACACTGATTTCAATGAATTAAATAAATGATAATATGGTACATAAGTCCTTACTCCATGCAAATATCTGATTTCAAGTGACTGGCAGACGAAAACGACTTACTGACTTTCCTGTGGATTCTGAGGTGTGAGGTCTGAGATGAACAAAATTACAAACAGTTTGACTAACTTATAATACTCTTATCACCTATTGGTGAAAGATATTGACTTTATAGTTTTATTAAATAATGAACAATTTTTTTATGATATATGTATGTATGTACGTACATAAATTTAATATGTTGTAGAGCATTAATTCGGAAAGCTAAGTATTTTTTTTAATATTTTACAATCTAGATTTTGTTTTTTTCTAAATGAACTAAACTTATAGCATTTTTCCAAACAATTATTTGCATTATTTCATCTCAACAAAGAGATCCAGGTAATAATGGATAAAAAGTAATATTTTAACCTAAAATCACGGTTTATTATAACGATATCTTATTTTATCAGAGGGTTCACAGTATTCCTTAATTATTAATTTACACAGAAATATATGGAATACTATTATTATTGCACATACAGAAACCCAGAATAGAGTTGGTAGACCACCTAGCTGGTGTCCATGTCTATGTAAAGCTATGACATGTTGTTCGTGAGCAGGTGCTAAATAGAAAATTTATATTAACAACAATTCCAAATAAAACTAATACAGAACAACATACCTTCAGCCACCTCTTTAACATGCAAAGCATCATGTAACTCCACCATATGTTGTTTGTCTTCTGTTATATAAAGAATAGCTGTCAATGGTTCTGTAAGTTTTACTGGAAATTGACGACGATTTTGCCTAGAATACAAAAATATATTAGAGGAATTTAAATTTTTTTATATTATTTTAAAGCTTACGTTAATAAAACTGGCTCATCGACACATCCACCATCACAAGCATAATAACTACGATCGGAACGATCTAATGCTACATTAATTACGGCTTTATTATCATCAGTTACCGTGATGGTTACATTAACGTGAGTTCGATTACCATAGTTTAAACGGCGAAAATGAAAATCTCGATGTAAATATTTCGGATGCATATTACACTCCAAATGTTGATTGCTAAAGCGAAAACTGCCAAAACTCAGCACCATTCCCTGAATAACTCCAGAAGATCCAGCACGTATAAGGTTGTGACAACCTTGCTTCTCTAAAGTAAGCATCCAAGAAGATACTAACTTGTTTAATTTATCCAAAGTATCCATTGGTAGCCACAGATTGTCTGCCTGTAGGGTATGATATGAATCGTAACAACCCTCAGCATATGTTAAGGCTTTTGCAATATCCTGTTTTGAAGGAGCCGATGTAGAAACGAACTCCTCAAATTCATAACTGCGCGTTTGAGAGAGAACAGCATACATAGTGGCGTTAATACGATCTCCGTTTAAGCTATTCTCTGCTTTAGAAGTACTAATTGTAAAACCAGTAGCCCAGAGATCAGACCAAACATTTATATGCGATTGCCGATAATTATGCACGGCTGTACTAGAAGATTCAGACTTACTTTGCAAGCTCTGCAAGGCTTTTGTCATTGCCATAATGGCTTTCTGCTCGGTTTCTTCTATGGCAGTGCTAACTTGTTGCTCTTGTTCCTTTTTCAGTGGCTTTGAGTAGTGAACAGCAATAGGTATTTCCATTTTAACGCTACCACGTTTTTTTAATTGTATATTACGTGCAATTTGGGGCTTAACTATTGTTACAACTATTATGCTGGAATCATCATCGGGATTGGGGATGATAGTGCCAGTTATAACATCAAATTGTTTAGTCGTTTCGGTTGAGCCCAAATGTATGTTTCGTGTACTAGGATTTTGAAAGTGTACTCGTGGTAGTATTAAGTTTACCTCTTCCAAACTGTTACGAGTGTTTGTAATTTTGATTTCTTGCATAAGGACGCTTGGATGTGTACGATGTGCATAGTAAGAGTATGAGATGAACATATTTGAAAAGCACTGGAATCTGAAAATTTATGAAATATAATCAAATAATTTAATATTGTTTGAACATTAAAACCATTACCTCCATGCAATGCCTGTTAGATATTCGACTACTGTCGCTTCTCTGCCAGCTTCGTCGGTTTCTTTTACCGAGACGATAGGATGGAATTGAGTTGGCAATTGCATGGCTCGTCCATATTTTATATTTAAAGGTGCGTCATGGGCTATTTCTAAACCTATATAACCATTACCAACATAAGGGATGATATTACGTTCCTCTGCGAGAGCTGGCACGTGACGTATATTGGCATCAAATTCGAAATTTTGTAAGAAAAATGGGGTCAAACGATCATCCATACATTGCATTAAAGGATCTAATAATGCATATTATTAAAAAAATATTGTAATTTATATGATTATACACAAGGAATTTTTGACAAACCTTTCTTTTCCGGTGCACTCATAAACAGATAACGAAAGATGGGTGGCAATAGGTAAAAGAAGATACAAACTCCCAACATCACCGCAAAGAGCCGACGATAGGAAACAAATAGTTTCCTAGTTACTTCAGTAACATCGAATTTATACTTAGCTGTACGAAACATTTTGCTTAAAATGATTTTTAACAAATTAAACTATGTATTTAATTATCTTTTTCGGCACCGGTTATCATAACTTCATTGTTTATCGTAGATTTTATTCTTCTTTTACAGCAAAGCAAAGTTCTTACCAATACCAACACAATTGTCATATGGTCATGTAAACATTACACTATAGTGAATGATTTATTCTAATAAGTGATGCCAGATGGAGATTTTTGGAAAAAAAATATATTTAATGAAAAAAAAATTGTAATGTTCGGAACTCAAATAATATACCAAATTTATTTTTAATACTCACGGTTTTAAATTTTAACGGCATATCTATTTAAAATTGATAAGCCCTATTATGCTAGACCCTATTGACAGACTCTATTCTTTTTGCCATTTAAGCTTTTTTGTGAGTGATTTATATCAAAATATTAAGAATATTATTGCCTAGCTCTATTCGTTGTCCTAGCTCTATTCGTTAAGGTTCTATCGTGTTTTTAACAGACAGCTTGTCGTCTCTCAATCGACTTAGAGTTGCATAAGGATCCAAAATATATATTTTTGGGGATTTAAAGCCAATATTATGGAAAATACAAACTAATTGACAATCTCAATATACACCCCAATCTTTTTGATTGTTGGCATAAAAACCGACCTGGTTTCATGGCACCAAATAAAACCAATATTGATGTTTAAAACAGAGAAATTTTCAAATCAACTTGGATTCTTTGACGAACCCTTAATAATTCAGTTTTAAAACAAATAAATTTAAAAACAAAATTGCTTTGGGGAAGAATACAATTGTTCTGGCAACGCTGTTACGTTTACTAAAAAAGAAGATGCGTTTTGTAAACAAACATTAAACTAACCTTAAACAAATTGCTTAACTTTTATTTCAAGTAATCTTTTTATACGTTTATAAACAAAAAATATAAATTAAATAAATAAATATAAGTTAAATAAAATGTCAAATGACAAACGCACAATATACGTGGGTGCATTAGCCGATGAGGTGACAGAAAAACTTTTAAACGATGCTTTTATACCATTTGGAGATATAGCTGATATACAAATTCCAGTAGATTATGAATCGCAAAAACATCGAGGTTTTGCTTTCATAGAATATGAATCTGCTGAAGATGCTGCTGCAGCAGTAGATAATATGGTACGTATTTAATTGTATAAAAATACAGATATTGTGTTTAACAATTGATAGTATAAAACTTAAATTAGAATGATGCTGAACTCTGTGGAAGAACTATACGTGTAAATTTAGCTAAACCCGTTCGAATTAAGGAAGGTAGCTTTAAGCCAGTTTGGGCCGATGACGATTGGTTGCAAAAACATGCGGGTGCGACGCTTAAAGAAAATGATAATGGAGAGTCTATTAGTGCAACAGAATCATCCCAAATGGAAACGGAAGAGAGTAAAACTCCTTCCACCGGTCCTGCTGTTATTGAGAAATCGGAAAAACGCAATCCTCAGGTATTCTTTGACATACGCATTGGTGGCAATGATGCAGGTCGTATAGTAATGCTTTTGCGTGCAGATGTTGTGCCCAAAACGGCTGAAAATTTCAGAGCTTTATGTACCCATGAGCATGGTTTTGGCTATAAGGGAAGTACGTTTCATCGTGTCATACCTGAATTTGTAAGTAAAAAATATTTTGTTGGTAACTTATATAGATCAATTATAAACCCAAAACAGTCCGAAGTTGTTAGAAATAACTTAAAAACAATTTGTATTGGAAATTTTGTACAGGAGTAAGTTGGGGTTGTTTCGTTAAAGTAAAGGAACAAACGTAATGTTTTTTTTTTTATTGGGGGATACATTCGGCTACCTCAAATGAACATGAACATAAGGGTCTCCCCTTATTTATCCGTTGTCTGAAGTGTAGTTATATTTACTTATTTTTAAATTTAGTAATTTTTTATTATAATATTTAAAATCAATTTTATTTCATTTTGGGTTAAGAAATTTGTGAAATCGGCTTTTTTAGATCCCTATTATTTTACTGGAATGTACAGTTATTTTGACAATTTTATTTTTCGTTTATCAATTCGTAGTCAAATACGAACCTATTTGAGAGAAATACGGTTTTTATAACTATTTATTATTCTTCTTAAAGATGTGCCAGGGAGGCGACTTTACTAACAATAATGGTACTGGCGGCAAATCAATTTATGGAAAAAAGTTTTGTGATGAAAATTTTACTCTGAAACATAATGGCTTTGGCACTTTATCAATGGCCAATTCTGGACCCAATACAAATGGTTCACAGTTTTTTATATGTACAACAAAGTAAGTAAAGTTATAACTAAAGTTTAGTATTAAGCAGGAATGACAATCCACAATTGTTTTAACGATAACGAACACTTATATGGCAATAAACTGTTTTAAAGAATATCCCAAATTTTCCTTAATAAATATAAAATTTTATATATTTTCGCTTTAGAACCGATTGGTTGGATAACAAACATGTTGTTTTTGGACACGTTATAAGTGGAGCTGATGTAGTACGAAAAATTGAACGTTGTGGCTCAAAGGCTGGAAGTCCGTCTCAAAAAATTATCATATATTCTTGTGGAGAACTTAAATAAAATTCTAAACAAAATTTACCAAATATTAGTTTTAATTTATGACGAATGAGAAAGCAATTCGTGGAATAATTCATAGATTTTTGCCATGGAAACTTTTTCTCTTTCTAGGTGAAAGAGAAAAAGTTATTTCTTGGTCAAATGAGGTCGTTTTTTTAAATTCTTCATTCAAGCGATGCAATAAGTTAATAAGTACTCGATCACTGATTCCATCTTCCGTGCTTGTACGAAGTTTATAAACCAATTTTTTATCATTTAAATGATAAAGTAGAGAACATAAAAATTGGACCACTGATAACTGGAAGAGAGTCATTTGGTTAGATGAAACTAAAATCAATCGCTTCCAATCCGACGGAAAGGAATATTGCTGGCATAAGCCCCATGAAAGACTTAAAAAATATCAAGTTAAGCAAACTGTCGAACATGGAGGGGGCAGTCTGATGGTGTGGGGCTGCTTTACTTGGTGGCACACTTGGCCACTAGTTAAAATTGATGGTATAATGCGCAAAGAGGACTACCTTCATATTTTACAAACCAATTTGCCAGACTTTGTTGATATGAGTGCCTATCCCGAGGAAGAAATGATCTTTCAACAGGATGTAGATCCAAAGCATACGGCAAAAATCGTCAAGTCATGGATATTTCAACAGAAATTTAAGTTCCTAGAATGGTTAGCACAAAGCCCCGATCTCAACCCAATTGAAAATCTCTGTGCTGTAGTGAAACGACGGATGGGTAAACATCAGAGAGCTCCTAAGAATATTGATGAGTTATGGGACCGAGTGCAGCATGAATGGGATAATATACAGCAAGTAATCATTGAAAATTTAGTAGAAAGTATTAAATGCATTTATTTGATTTTCAACTAAAAGTGCAAAACTGAGTTTATGCAGCTTCAATATTTCAAATTTTTTTTCTGGTAATTGAATTGCTTTTAATTTTTTTAGTTTTATAATTAAATTTTAAATAAAATGCATATTATATTAAAATTTTGAAAGAAATTGGTTTTGAATTGGCGAAAATTTTAAAAAGTAGGTAAAATAGACTCGGTTTTGCTCCCCACTGTACATTTTTTCAAAATTTTGAATAAACTTGAAGTACATATTATGCTAAAACTATCCAGGAAAATGTTTTCTATTAACAGAAATCGATGCACTAAATGTTTTTACAAATGCTCCTGAGTGGTGTAGGATATTGGTCTGGCTTGATCAACTCTACTTTACTTAATGGCTTGCATATTGATTCTGACTGGATTTCTATGCGGGGATGGCAAATGTGGTACAATTGTACTTTTTTTTTGCACATTTTAAACCTATTCTACAAGAAGCTGTTTAAAATGTTATTTTTTACTATATAGGAGCCGACAGTTTTATCTATAAAATAATAGTAAACATATGATCCACATAACACATTTGAACTTTTTTTAAATTTATTTTCATTATAATTTTTGAAACCAATCTGTTAAGATGGCTCGATTAGAGCTTTCGTTTTAAAATATATGTATATTAAAACTTTTCGGAATTAGTTAATATAAAGGGTAGTATATGTACATATATCACAATAAACAAGCCAAACAAAAAGGCTATAAAGTACTTTTATAAAATAGGTTTTACTCCTTTTTGTTCCCTACTTGAACACTTTCTAAGAAGTTTCTAGCTTTATTGTTTTTTTACAATTTTCAATGCTTGATTTGAAATGATGTATGGCATACTTGGAATGACTGTGTAATAGAAAAGTACTTTTCCACCATGCCATGTATGATAGTTCAATAGTCGCTTTACAAATTATTTGGTTTTATTACTTATTATATAAAGTTTTGACTTTCAAAATATGTTTGTTTGGTTGTTAAAGACTGTTTTTTATTTACCTTTGTAAAAAGTTTGTACCTTATTTAATGCTCGAAAAATTTTTAATATAAAAAAAGTTTTGTTTTATGAAGTGTAAATAATTTGTGAACCTCAAAACAATAGCTTTTTAATATGGTACAAAAAAAAAAGAAAGCCATTTTCCATCCCTGTTTCCAATTGGAATCGAAATTTGAAGATGCATATAAGAATAATAATTTAGTGCTTCTTTTTTAGCTTGTATGCGGTTTTTCCTATTGATAGCACCGACAGTTGAGCACAAATCGCTTCCGAACACTTCCGAAAAGTCTTTTTTGTACATTTTTTTGACAAATAAACATTAATGGCTGCCAATCCTCTCGAACGAAGAAGCAGCAGTGGGATTTTTTCCATTTATTCGAAAAATTTCGCTCCAATTTGCAAATATTAACAAATAAAGAGGACATTAATTGGTTAAGAAGTGCATAAAGTAATAGTTTCTTAAAAGAAACAAACAAAAAACAGGCATTATGTGGCCACAAGCATTGCAAATGACCAGGGACGAATGTCGAGGCATATTACGGAGACTTGGTAGGTTGTCGTTCGTCGTGTGCTGTACATAATGTGAAAAAGTGGTACTGTAGCGAGTGTATTAAGTGAAACGTTAGTCAATTGCGAATGCCATAATTGTTGACGAAATGTGGTTATGGAAATTAATGAAAATCCACACAAAATGTGTGCAAATGTTTAAAATGCATTGAAATTAATTTCTGATTTTGTCTTAACAATTCTAGAGCTGGAATCATATTCTCAAGTGATAAGTGTGTTTCGCGCTCAGGGAGGTCTTAGCGATGCCAAGGCCAAATTACTAGAAGAATTGCGTGGTATTTTTCATATTTCGAATGAACGTCACCGTGCGGAAGCCAGACGTGTGGCCAATGACGAACAATTGGCTACCATTGCAGAAGCGTAAGTTATTAATTTATTAAGATTATTGCAATTCATATTAAATATTGTTAAAATTTTAGAATTTCTGGTCCTAATACATGGCAAGAATGGTCACGTGAAGGCAGACGTCCTTATCCAATGTTGCCACGTGTGGCTCCACAGACAGCATTGGCACTATTAGCCAACAATGTGGCCGAAGACACCGCTCAAGAAAACTCAAAACTACCATATCCAGCTGAAACTGCTGATGCTATTAGGGAAGAACAACAACAGATAGAAAATCAAAAATCTTTGGAAGCTGGTGTGGAACGGAGCAACTATGTTGTGAAAAACGATCCGGTGAGTACTTATTTTTTATGTTTATTTGCCAATATCTTGGAGGTAGCTGTTATATAATTTAAAGTAATAAATATCTAAATCGTCTTTTATATAAATGAATTTGTATATTAAGAAGTTTGTAGTCTAAAAGGATTCTTTCTGTTTTTTTAATATTGTTTATATTTAATCAACAAGATTTGTTGCATTTTGGACAATAAGAAATATGTAGCTATGTGTAAACTTGCAATTGGAAGAATCATTCACAATGGCCTTAAAGTGTTTATATTATTCAGAGTTGTATTTTCTTTAATCATAATTTTTTTAACGGGCTTTTATAGTGATGCCAGATCTATAAATTTTGTATTAGACATATTTTTATTTTTGATTACTTCACAAAATTTCAGCAAAGTAGTAACCAAATAAATTATGTAAAATTGTTGCTCGAATGGTTAAAAGTATAACTGTTTTCGAGATAGACCAAAATTACTTTTATTTGTGTTTTTAGAAAAGATTTTTTCGCTTTAATAAAAGTATCTTAAAAGTACCCAAAAAAAAAAAAAAACGAGACGTTAGGGGTTGTTCACAACCCACGTAACGCTCAAGGGTTGGTGGGGGTAGACATTTCGTATGCGTATTATAAGAAAAATGTGTTACACGGCGGGGGGTGTTTGCCGTAAAAATCTGGGGAAATAGCGTTACGTAATTTGTGAACAGCCCAGAACAGACCCAATTAAGTTTGGGATGGAGCAACAGAATGTACAGAATGTATGTCGTTAAATTTCAAATTTTATATTTTTGCTTAAAATAAGCCTTGAATTAGAGAATTTAAAACTAAACATGCAAATATTAGAAGACACCAAAACTGCCACATCCTTGTTGCAACCGAGATTAACTGGCTTTACGCAGAATATTTTGAAGTCAGCTTAAGTCTAGTTTTAAATGAAAAGGTTATAATACATTTTTTAACCTTACTACTTTACCTAAAAATCTTTTCAGTTTAAAATGCCTGAAATACCACAAAATCAAAAAAAGAATCTTAAACGCAATAGTGAACATCAAAGCAGTGGTACTGGTAAAAAACGTTCAATAGGCGATAGTCCAGCACAACAAGGTCATATACAGACAGCGCGTAAGAATTATCCACATATAACGGCAAATTCACCACAAACGAACAGTGCGACAGCTTCGCCAAATGCAAGCAGTGAGCGTAAACAAAAGCCAATGGCAGTAGGAGATCCATACATGGAAAAACAAAGATTTTTCCATCGTCAGCACCAATTGAATAAACAAAAAATGGCTAAAAAAGCAGCAGCAGCTGCAGCCGCGGCCAATAATGCTGCAATTGGTGGCGGAAGTGCACCAATGAAAAGACAGGCGACACCGGCTAAAAGTGGTCGAAGAGCTAATCAAAAACTACATCAGGAGCAGCAGAAACAGTTGGCAATGAAACAGTTGCAAATGGAAATGCAACACCAACAAGTCCCTATGCAAATAGATTTAACTGCTGGCGGATCTATGTCTTCAGGTGCAGCTTTAACACAAGCAATGTTGACACAACAACAAATAGATATGCAGTTTGTTACATATGCTACACATCACCAGCAACCACCACAGCAGATATTTATGGAAAAAGATATTGAGTTGGGCCACCCACACATATCAGCACCTGGCGGTGCTGCTGTATCTGCTATTACTTTGCCTGCATCATCTTCAAATCAACTTCCACCCTCCTTGATAACTCCATTAACTTCCCCACAAATAGCAGCTTCAAAACGTGATATTTCCAAGAATCTTAATAAGTTACAAATGCAACAAAACCAACAGCTAATTTCGAATGTTTCAAGTGTTTCTTCACCTCTTCCCGCTTCAGCTCCAATGCCTTCTCATGATTTACAAACAAGTTTGGGCAATATATTATCGTCATCGGCAACAACATCGTCTAACGATAAAAATAAATCAAATGAAAAAACATTAATCTCTACAACCCCAGTTCAAAAATATATTGTAGAGGAGCGCCAGCCGGGAGTTGCTATTAATTTAGCCAGCGGTACAAACAGTGGCACATTAGTCAACATACAAAATCCGCATGGATCATCGTCTACACCAACCCACATAATACAGGTATCAAATGCCGGACAGCAACCTCAAATAATGAGTTTTCCACAAATTTCAGCTGCTGCCACAAAACTGCGTGCTGTTAATACCACTTTGATAGCACCGGGATCTAAAGTTACATCGACCCCAACAAAAAAGATTGCCCTAGGCTCTCTAAGCTCTTCTTCCACACCAGCTATTGGAAGCAGTGATAGTTCTACAATAAATGCTGGGGCTTTGCATGAATTGGCTAATGTGGCCAGTACTCAAAGTCAAGTTCTGCACATTGTTGAAACTGGAGGTAACAATAACCCAATAAATGCATCCCATGCCACACCCTTACATACACCACCAGCCGTTATTCAAATACACAGTGCTCCTGGAGGTAATATGGCCACTCCTCTCGATATTTCGACAGGATCCACTCAAAGTAAAGTGCTTACTACTAAAATTTTACCTTTAGTGTTAACCGGAAATCAAACCAACCCCCCGAATAGTAGTACTCTAATCAACAACTCAACATTGGTGATGGCTTCGTCACCCACCAGCTCCATAGGCATAACATCGACCACTTCAACAGCTGGTGGTACCACAATTATAAAGAATTTATCTTCCAGCATGGTATTGAATACAAGTACTGCTAATTTAACACCGGTTACCGTTACAAGCACAAACAATCCTATTATCTCCACGCTGGGCGCTGGAGCTGCAGTATTTCGTAAACCTCCAAATATAATAAAATCTTCAGTGTCAGCTACCACACCCACTAAATCATCATCACCCTCCTCCGCACCCCACATTATAAGCAATGTTAAACTAACTCCGGTTAGCGTGGGTTCATCAAGTACTGGAACTCATCTGAACGCATCTAGTACCTTCAAAAATGTGCTACCCTCCACTTCAGGAATGGTGCGAACGAGTGTAAAAATATGTCAATCGCCAAATGGAAAAGTTTTCATACAGCCTGCCGGCATGAAAACCAGCTCTTTGTCTCACAAAATAATATCAAGTACTACGTCTACAAACAGTTCGGCGACAACAAGCGGTGGACAACGAGTAGCTATACAAAAGGTGCAGATATTATCAGCTCCAATTGGTTCACCCTCCGCTGCAAACACCCTACAATCAGCTGGTAATCATATTAATACCAAAACTGGCAAGAGTAATATGATTTTTATGCCCACCTCGGCTGCGAACGTAAGGCCAGTTACGCTTTCAAAAATGGGCAGCAACATTCTGCTTAAAACTTCCGCAAACCAACAAATGACCCCCACCTCTCCTACTACTACAATAGCAACAGTGGGTGATAATATCATCGCTAAATCGAATATTGTAGTTTTTGGTCCATCATCAACCATCACAACAACTTCGAAAGATCAAAACATTAAACTGGAAAACACACAACTTATCAACGAAGATACGCCCTTAGATATTCTTAACATGCCTATTGTAATGGAACCAGGAGTTGGTGTTACATCATCGCCAGCTGAAACCGTAACAGTATTACAGAGTAATATCATTGACGCTAGCAATGTTAGTTCATCTTCTGCTTTAGCTCCACCCATTATTGTGGACCAAACACAACTAGATCAGCCATCTAAAATTGTTGCCCTTAATGTCGACTGGGAAATGAAATTGGACATTGAGCAACAGAATCAGTACAACAATAAAAATCTTAAACAAAACAAAAGAACAATATCGTCATCTTCTTCGACGACAACATCATCATCTTCTGGCAATCAACAAGTGTCTCCCTCCCACAGCGGCCACGTAATCAAGCAAAAACGTTTAAACAACGATTACATTTCAATCGAACTTAAAGAAAAGGATTCATCGAAATCTACAACAACACAAGCTGTATCAGCTACAACAACATCAAATTCTGCCAATAACGTGATTGTGCTCGATGATAGTTTTGATGATGTTATTGTGGAAGAACACGAAGATTATATATCTTCAGTTACTTCGGTAGAGAAGCATCATCAGGAAAATGATAATGACATACCAAAAATATTGGATATGCAAATTTATCAGCAACATGATGGACGTGATAATAGAATTGCTCAAGTAACCACCAATGATAATAATGACGACGTTGATATCGATGTTACCGATGATGATGATGACGTTGGTAAACGACAGTCCAAACAGGCACAAGATTCTATAAGAACCGACATTTTTCAAGGGCATCGTGAAGAACATCATCAGCAGCAGTTGCAGCCACAAGTCGAGTCTGAAATTGATGCTGGTTTTGATGAAACAATTGGTAAGTAGACAATTTTATTGAAATTGAGCTTAAATCAGCTACGCAAAACTTGATATTTTTTAGAAAATGAAACGAATACTGGGTATAAATGCTAAAACTATTTTTGGCGCTTTTATAATAAAAGGGACACCTGTTTGGCCAAAATGTCAAATTTTGAACCCCCCTAACTTTTTTACCGATCTTGTTTTTTACTGTAAATTTATCTAAATTTGATTGCTTATAGTTTATTTTTTTCCCATTTTTGAACTTTGAAAATATCTTTAAGGTGTTTTTTTTAATTTCGATGAGTGCCGATCGGATATTGTGTCATTTGGTGAGAAACATTAACCCTGAAAATTTGAGCCAAATCGGATAACGTTATCAGGTGGCGCCCAGGCAAGATGTTTTCAAGGGGAAAACGGGTCTTTTTCGGGTTTTGACAGATTTAAGCTATTTGAGCTTACTTTTACATTGATTTGTAATATAGACCTAACAAGCTTTTTTTAAGTAGATGTTTTATAAATTGCTCAAACAATTTTAGAGTTATAGTGTTTTTTTTTTTTCGCGAATTTCATGTTCTTGACGACATTAAGAAATTTTAGAAAAAACATGTATTTGTTGACTTTTTTTAGGAAAAATATATTTATCGATTATTCGTAACACCATGTAGAATCAGTGGATATACGGCAGTCGGTTCTTCGTACCGGAACGACTCGGAATTCTTAGGATTCTGACGAAGGACTGCCACTTCTACGATATTACCAATAATATCGCAGTTACAACAACAACAACAACAGGGGGTATAGTTTTACTAGAATTGGAAATGTTTAACCCTCGCGTTACCAGGGAATTTCTAAGCTATTGCAATTTTTTAAACAATATTTCTTTTGCTAAGCCTTCTAAAAACTATTGAGTTAATAACAAAGATCACATAAACTAAAAATATTAACCCTTTCGTGACCAACAAGGACCAAAACGACCTCAAAAATTATTTTTTTTTTTGATTTAGGGCCTGGGGGTAACGTTCGATTTTTCTCAAATTTTTAGGGTTAATGTCTCCCATCAAATAACACAATAAACCGACGGGCACTCCTTTATATTAAAAAAAAAATATATTTTCATAAAAAAAATCATAATATCGTCACCTGAAATGCAAAAGGACGTAACTAGGAGGAAATATAGGAGAAGCAAAAAACATTATAACTTTTAAACTACAAGAAGCATTTAATCCAAATTTTGGAATTGGGTCAACAAAGCGTTAACAAACCAAATTTAAGAAACTAAAATGATAAAAATCGTTTAGTTTTTGAGCAATTGAGAAAAACAAAAGGGCTTAACTGCAAGTTGAATATTTTCTGAAACCAAAAGGTTTTCATACAAATTTTGAGCAAAAATATAGAGACGGGTTAAAAAAATGGTACCAGTTTATTTTTGAAGCATGATTAAAAGACTTATTTCAGAAATAACTAATAAGTGGTTAATGATATTTTAATGAAATTTCATATTTATGTAAATACAGATCCGTGTGTGGTCCAAAATCGTTGTTTTTGATCGTATGCATCTAAAACAGTTAAGGCCAACATTTCTGTTTTCCAATCACCCGTTGTAGGAGTTTTTGTTGCCATTCATAGAATTTGTTATTATATTTTGGCTAAGGTTGACGGAGACCTTCGGGTCCATGTAATCCTTTCTGAAAGTAAATAACGTTAGCGAAAAGAGAAAGAGAGAGAAGAGTGAAATGAGAAGTTTATAGATAGTGTTAGAGATAGTCGTAGAGAAGTGTTGTCCAAAACGCTACCCTAGGAAAAGAGATCCGTCTAACTAAGCCATCTGAGTCCCTGTATAAAACCTACAACGTCAGTCAGTTCGCACTGCTGTATGTCGACCAGTTCCTCATGGAATCAATTACCTAGAAATTTATGTCTCTGTTTTTGGAACATAGGAGAATGTCAGAAGATGTACTCGACCGTTTTAGACGAATTCGCGTTCGAGCATAGTCTGCAAATGTCCTGAACTGCTCCATCCCATCTATTTAGCCTAGATTTCAGGGCTCAGTGGCCAGTTAGAAAACCTATGCATTTCCTAAAACTGGTTCTGTTAAGACCTATCAAGAACTTGGGCTTGCATATATTTAAGTCGGGCCATAAGGTCCTAGATATTGTGCAAGTGGTCAAGTTATGCCAGTTCTTGGGTGTTTTCTCACCGTTCCAAGACTTGATGCCCATAAAAAGGTGACATATAGGTGGTGCTATCTCTGTTACCGCGAGCATCAGTTCCTGACTCGAGCCATGTTTCGCGATTTCGTAAGCAGTTTTATTGCCTTCGATGTCACAATGACCAGGAACCCAGCGAAGTCTTACCCTATATGTACTTGACAAGCTGATGATAGCTAATCTACACGACTTGACTAGTTTTGAGGTGATACTACATCCTTCCAAGGCCTTTAGAGCAGCCTGGCTTTTAACATAGATTGTCACCTCGCCATCTACAGGGATGTTGTAAGAACTGCCTGAAATACACTGCACTCATCTCTAAGCCTGTAAGATTTCCTAATATTCTAATTCTTTAAGAAGATACCAGCACCAGTGCCGATTTCCATTTTAGAGACGTCTGTGAAGATCGAGTTCTTTTAAAAAGCGATTGACGATTATCCCAGCTGGTTCTATCAGGAATAACGATCTCTGGTACGGAACTGATAAGGGAGAAGTGAACAAATTTTCACTTGAGATTTTATTTAAAATAGGGAAAAGTGTAAAAATTGACCGGGAATTGTTATTCATAATTCTGTGGCTTGGTGCTAAAAGAGCCAATGTCATAAAAACTAGTTTTGAGAAAATTAGAAATTAAATTTTTAAAAGATTTTGTTTTCCTTACAGCTCAGCCAGTTTCCTAGTTTCGCTCATAAAATTTGAGTTAGACATGTATTACGATCCTATAGAAGGCATGGTAAAATGAATTCTTTAAAAAAGATCCAAATTAAGAAAAAAATATATATGACATTGGCCCTTTTAGCACTAACTAGTTTTTACATTTTATATTTTTTTTCTGTGACATTGGCCCTTTTACAAGGAAATATTAAACTGTTTATGTTTCTGCAAAAACTATTTAATTTAGAGGATATATAGTTGACATTGGCCCTTTTATCATTTAGATTTTATTTAAAAATAAAAAAAAATTGTATGTGATAAAGGGGCCAATGTCAACCTTTTAGCACTAACAATTTTAGAGTGACATTGGCCCTTATGAAGCTGGTCTGGGATGAGTTAAAGATTTGCTGTTGGAACAAAATAAAAGAGAGTAAAAAGAGGAACCTAATGCAATGACTAACTCAAATCATCCGAAAACTGACATTGACCCTTTTAGCACCAAGCCACATAATTAGGCTGATATATTGTACTATGTATAAGTTTTGTTTGATATAGTAAATGCATATTTTATTCCGAACATTCTTTATGCTTTTCGGACTTATTTTATTTGAGAGTATTAGAGATTTAAATTTACTCGTGGTAACCAATTAAGAACCTCACGCGACCATAAAAATATCTTTATACTAAAATGTTTACCACTTATCTTATTTCACAGTTACTGAAATTGATGAAAATACTGCAATCGAATATATCGAAGAAGAAGGTACTAGTCCCAATGTTTCTACATCGACAACAACAGCACCTTCCAAATTAAGTAAGAAGAATAATATGCAACAACAAAAAACATCAACGAGTACATCGGGTCTTACAGCCAACTCAAAAACTAATAACCCCAAAACAGAAGACACAAAATGTAGTACTACTATTATCAATAACCATTTAGCTTCATCTAAGTCTAGCGACAAAATATCATCTAACACAACTACTACAGCAATAAGCAGCAGTGAAATTATACCAACTGAAGAACAAGCAGCAGCCACAACTGCTGCCATAATAGAAACCAATGCTACACAAGAAACAACAGCCAACAACAGTGCAACACAACAGGTTGAACCTTAAAAAGAATATAGAATTAAATACATATTTTATCTTGCTACAAGTTTTACCATTTTAATTTAAATTTCAAATTCATTTACATTTAAGCTTTAGATTTTCTTTTTTAATTAATTCTACTGTAATTATAATAATGTATATAATTTACATTTCATTGTTAATTAGTTTGTTAATTGAATTCATCCATTTTTAAATGAAACAAAAAAACAAAGAAAAGTTTTTCGAACTTAAAATGAAGCAAAAAATAAACGCACATTTTCTTTAACTTTAATATAAGCTTCCTTTTTTTAAATTCATAAAATAAAATAAAAAAAAATCACACATTGTTGTAAATGCACCCATCCTGCCTAGCTACTATACATATATCTCCTAATCTATCCCTTGCTCCTAATCATACCATTAATAACCCTTTTAAAAAGAATTTCTATTTCCATTTGACTTTGTTTGCATCAAAAAAAAAAAAAAAAGAAAAAAAAACGGAACAAAGAAAACACAAATTGTATGTAAAAAATAAAACTTTACAAAAGTTTGTAAATATTTTTATTACTATTATCTTTATTATTATTATTACTCTAGGTTTTCTTTGCGTAACTTTTATTTTTCTTATTTAAATATAAATCTATGTAGTAGTGTTAGTTATTTCATTGTGTAGTTATAAAGAATTTTTAACAAACAAACAAAAATGAAAAATTAAACAAAAAAATTACATATTTACAAAATATTAAATAAATAACACATTTTTAATATTAAACAAATTAGTTTTATCAAATATGTTTAAAACAAGAGATTATAGGTTAGTTAATTAAAATGTTTAATTTAACCTAATTATGTATAAAAAAAAGTTTTTTGCTTTCAGTTTTATATAAACATTTTGGTAGTTATTATAATTACTATAAAAAAAAAAAAACACTGTTTGTTGGTTTTAATATAAAAATGTGTAATTAATTTAAATCAAATATGTTTTAATTATTTTTCCTAAAACAAAGGCTTGCAAAAAAAGAAATGGGGTGGGTAAAAATAAGGTATTATATTAGATTTAAAAGAGGATCCCACAGGATTATGGGAGAGTTTACAAGACCAGTTTACAAGTTTTTTTTCCAGAATAATTCTCAGGGGTATTGGGTTTTATTTCTAGTGCGATGGGCCTTTACTTTTTTACGTTTTCTACCACTTAATGTATTTTACTATTTATAGGATCCGCTCCACTTAATTCTTCCAGGTTCTGAGAGAAATAAAAATCAAAACATTAAATGATAATGGTTAAGTGGGCTCTAGACAGTTTTGAACCGTATAAATCTGCGGGTCCGGATGGCATTATCCCAGCAGACTTACAAAATAATACTGACCTTATCACCCTGGGTTATTAGCATTTTTATACCCTTCACTATCATAGGTGGAAAGGGTTTTATAAGTTTGTGCTGATGTATGTATATATAATATATATAATTCCCCGACAACATTCCAATTGGAACAAGGGGTACTTTTCTCAGACAATGAGCTGCATCCGATTCTATTTTTAGACTCATTGAGAGACCTACGTTTTAACGCCGGCTCCGAACTGAAAATGCATTAGTTAGAGAAGTTTTTCATAGCCTAATACTCAATAACCAGTGGGTCTGACCGGGTATTAAACTTGGGACCTCTAGTATGCTAGCCGGATGACCAACCTGCTATATCACGGCGGCTCACTGATGTATGTAACGTATAGAAATATTTGTCTTAGACCCAACTTTTAGTATACCAATAGGCTTAGAATCACTTTCTGAGTCGATTAAGCGATGTCCGTCCGTCCGTCTGGCTGGCTGGACCGTAGGGTCGCCAGACACAAATCCTGAAAAAGCTGGACATAAGGAAACCCAAAAATTAGCTGAACATTAATAATGAAAAACTTGTTTTAATAATTTGCTTCGATGAATCTTTAAATTTTTGATAAACCGAATTGCGAATGCCGTAATTAACCGCAGCGAAACAATTTTTAACAGAAAACACATGATACTTGCGTTTGTCGATGACATTGATATAATGGGACTCACATTGTGCGATTTGACTGCCGCCTTTTCAAGTATCAAGAAGGAATCTAATAAAATGGGCCAATGAATCGAAACAAAACTTCTGGTTTCTGCAAGCAGGCAATCCGCAAGAATTGGACCACATGTGATCGTTGAGAACTATGGCTACGAGGTTGTAAAAGAATTTGTTAACCTTGGTACCGCCGTCAACGTAAATAACGAGATAAGTTTCGAAATCAAACGTAGAATCATACTTGCCAACAGATGCTATTTTGGCATAAGCTGGCAGATAAGATATAATGCTCTTTCTGTAAGAACTTAAACTATACTCTAAAAAACGCTTATACTACCCGTATTATTATATTATGTTGAATCATTGGCACTTGCACAGGCAATGAAAGCTATTCTTGGAGTTTCTGGGAGGAAGATTCTACGAAAAATCTTTGAACCAGTTTGCATTGAATGAACAATTAGCATCAAACAGCACCGGCTGCATTTGATGCGAATGAAAATACTCAGCAATGAAAATACTCCAGCAACAAAAGTATTCGAAAACGATCCCGAATAAACCCTAAAAGAGGACGTCCGAAAATTCAATGGAAAGGCCAAGTAGAGGAATATTTTTCAAAGCTTGACCTACGAATTGTAGAATATGCGCACATGACTGAAGTGCATGGAATTCTAGAGGGTAATTTGTTTATAAAATGATCAAGCTATCAATTAATCAACGCATAAATCACTTAAGTAAAAAATAAAAAAAATACACTTTTGCAAAAGTTTTTATTTCGTTCTTTTTCATAAAAATACTTTTTCTTTACAAATATTAAAAAAATTCAATTCTTCCTTCACCTTTCAGCTGCACAAATTTTATTTTAGCTTCATAATGGACAAGCACTAAAAAAGCTGGACAATCCAGTCGAATCCAGCCTGACTGGCAACCCTACTGGACCCCCATGTAAAACATGTAATCAAAGTACAGGTCACAATTCTAAACATAATTTGATGAAATTTTTTTGATAGTGGGACCATGGCTATTGAAATTCGTCAAAATCGCTCCATTATTTATGGTACCTCCTACAGGTCCCACTTCCCGGAATTGATATTTTGGCCACAAATATCAATATTTTTTCATGAAATTTAAAAAAATACTGCTTATGTAAACCATAATCAATGTACCAAATTGTAGTTGGAATCGGTCCACATTTAACCATAGTTCCCATACAAATACTTCTATCAAAACGCACTATATGAGACAAATATCAATATGAAAACAATGACAATTTTAAGTTAATTTTTTGCACACATAATTTTTGTAAAAACCCTAATCAATTTGCTAAATTTCAAGATAATCGGTCCACATTTGACCCTAGTCAAAATAACGAAAACAGCATAAATATATAAGTCTACCTTCGTTCATCAATTAACCCACATCTTCTCTCCAAATAAAAGAGGGCATAACAAAGGTATATCTGTAGAAATAGCTCCCGCTCACTCGTTAGTTTGGCGAATTTTCACTTGTTGCCTTTCTAGATTTTGAGGGAGCCTTTAACAACATTAAGCCTACGTCGATTACATCAGCAATGGCAGACCTAGGCGTTGAGATCTCTGTCATTTCCTTCATAAACTTTTATCCAATAAAATTATTTTCTCAACCATGGACAAAGCTACAGTCTACGAAGTAGCATGCCGCGGTACTACTCAGGACTGTGTTCTGTCACCCCTGCTATGGAACCTAGCTATTAACAAATTGCTAAGGGAATTGGATTCTCTGGCAAGAACCTGAACTGAATGGAGCGTTTCCAATGGTTTGGGAGTTAATCCCGCCAAAACGGAACTTGTTATATTCACTAGAATGTATAAGATTCCCTAGTTCACCCTCCCGAAGTTAGACGGGACTGAACTTTTACTCATGGACCACGTCAAATATCTGGGAGTGGTTCTGGACTTCAAGTTGTCCTGGAGCTTAAACACCCAATTTAGGGTGTCCAAGGCAGCCTTTACAATCTATTCGTGCATAAAACACAAGGCAACACATGGGGCCTTTCCCCTTCAAACACTGCCTGGCTCTTTGAAATGGTTGCGAAACCTATACTCATGTGTGGTGTTATTGTCAGGGGCCTGCTCTAAACAGAGAGGATTTTTTTTCAAAATCCTCAGATCAGCTGCTCTAATGATTACGGGGGCTTTAAGGACTACGCCATTAAAGGCACTCTTCGCTATACTTAACTGGCTTCCGGTTGAGCTAATAGCCCAATTCGTAGCTCTTAACTCAACAATTAGGTTAAAAACTACTAGAGAATGGCCTACTTTATCTATAGGCCACTCCACCATTTTGGAAAACTTTTTAACTTCCCCGATAACATTGATTACTGCATTTCCATACCACTCTTCGATCGCTCCTTCTCTGCGGATATTTCAAATCCAGAGATGGGACCCTGGAGGTATATACGGATGGATCTAAATCGAAAACTGGAGTGGGCAGTGTTTTGGGCTTATGTACCACCAAATATATTACAGAATATATATATGTACATCAACTGGTCCACAGATACGACCTGCTCAGTCTCTTGACAATCCTGGCCAACTTACGACAGTAAGCGTTCTGCAAATTTGTCATCTTTCCGCGCCATATACTTCGCACCCTAATATCATGCTAGAGGACTTAATCTTCAAAGTATTGACTACTGTCGAAGTTGTCGTAACGTTAAGGAGGAAGAAAGTGACAGAGGAGATGGGTGACCTCCTCTGTCAATGCCCTTTCTGACATTAGGGCTCTTTATCTAGGCTTCCCGTTTCTGCACGATCTATCAAAGATCCTGTACATTAGCATCTGGAAGCCTGTTCCTTATGGAAGTAATAAAGGCATTTCGATGTCTTTCTGATTCCAATTTTCTATCATCAAATTTCCGATCGACTTTTGCCGTTTCAGACCTCAGAGTTTCAGACGCATTGAAATGATATACATTTGATCTATCTTTGAACAGTCCTGTAGTTTTTCCATAATAATTTAAAAAATTGGGTAACCTAAGCCAAAGTCTACAAAGCTTTTCCAATTCACTCGAATTCAAAAAGTATTTTTTCGTCTTTGACATTTACACATGTTCTTTGAGTAATATATCAGAAAAAACTTCAAAACTGAAAATTTTTTTCCTCGAACTTATCACATTTTTTAAACCAATTTTGCGTTAACTTGAGAAAATAAAATAATTTAACGAGCCCTTAAAAAATAGAATCATTATGAATGAAGAAGAACGTAAATCCGGTGACCTAGAACGTACTTCGGCTTACGTCACCGTTAAAGGCATTGATCCAGAGCGTAATTTAAAAAAATTGCGCAAATTATTTGGGGTCTCGCACACGATTCAAAAGCAAACGGCCAGACGTTTAAGTGTAACGGACCAGGAACGAGAAGAGGTAGAACGCAAAAAAACTCAACATTACAAAGAGTTAAGGCAACAGCGCATTTCTTCGCTGGCTGCCAATCACAGATATATCTTGGAAATAGTGGCCGATCTTATGGGTGTCGATGTCGAGGAAATCATAATGGGAGTTGTAGACGATCAAGCTTATGTTGATTTACTGACAGGAATTTTCGAAAATGAAGGACCAAGAGCTTGCATGATTAGTTATGCCTCAATGCAGGGCTATCCCGCAGAATCCGGACGATATATTGACAGCATGAAAAGGCAAACTGTCAAAAGAACCATAATTAATCGCAGTGATAATGTTGAACTGCTGGGAAAATGGGTGGTGGTATATCGTAACAATAATAAAAAGACTATAGACAATCGTACAGTTTCCGAAGATGTGGCCTTATTTTGTTGGAATACCACAAAAAAGGATATGTGTTTATATGTCATAAAAAATTTCGTCAGTCGTATTCTGACCAGATCTTTGGAAGCAGTTTCTGAGTTTGGAGTTGCCGAAGTAGAGCAAAAAAATAAATTTTTCCACACTCTTAATATGTTTAATATATTTCTTAAATCCTCTGAAGCTACCGCCTCGACACGGGTAAATTTTGAAGTTTCTCATGAACTTTATAAAGGTTTCCTTTTGGTGAAATTCCAAATAGAGACCAGTGCCAAAGATGTAACACGTGTCCGTTTGGTGGAACGATATTTTGGTAATTGGATGCGTCAAATAGAGGGAATATTGGTGGAAGGAAAACAGATCTTGCGTGACACCCCAGATGTTGGTCCTTTACAGATGCTAGTTAATTGGCGTCGTATGTTGGCACGTTATACTTCGATTAAGGAATTTGTTTCATCTCAGGCTTTTAACAATCACAAATCTTGCCTTATTCTATCCAGATCTTCGAAACTATTAAAGGTTTACAAATTTTCAAAGAAGAAAATTTTGATTTAAAAAATATTAATTTTGGGTATTTTTTTTTAGAAATGGGCTGAAATCGATGATCAAGTTACGTTGGTATTAAACGAAGCAAAAGACAATGTTCGTTATATAACTTCATTACAAAAATTTTGGGATCCACTGTACAGGTATAAAATATGGGTACAGGTGTTAAATATTACAAAGTAGAACGAAATTATAAGTAAAATATACCGGTATGTGTTGCGGGTGGGCCTCTCCTACCCCTGACGTCATTGGCCAACTTGTCATCGAAAAAAAATTTTGCGTGGCGGGTAGGGCAGAGGAAGCTTTCGGGAGGGGGCAAAATTAGCCTGTTGCCCCGGGTCCCTCATAAAATAATCTAATAATCATTTTGGGAGCGGCCTTGCACTATGGAGTCTCAAGCTCCAGCCAACTCCCAATTCAACGCCACCTCCAATTCAACGCCACCTCCAATTTAACGCCACCTCCAGTTGTTAGTAGTGTTAGTAAAATGTTTTTTTTTTTGTTTGGTTAGTTTTGTTAGGCTGAAAATAAAAAGTAAAATTATTTATATGTGTTTGAAGAAATTCAGATAGTACTTACAAAAACATTGTCCTTAGGAATTGTCGAATCTAGTTAGGCCTAGGTAAAATCTGAAAAAAGAAAATATAAAATAAAATAAAAACATTAAAAACCAAAAAGAATTATACTTACCATGTGTTGGTCGGTTGATTAATGTTTGTTTACTTTTCCTTTATGTTATTTACTAGTACTACAAAATACTACGATTGGCAACGCGATTAAGTTGCGTAAAATCAGGGTTGTATCTCCCATTCAAAAATAAGTATTTTATTTAAGCGTTTTTTTTTTAATTTTAAAATTTTGAAATATGAATGAAATAGTATTCAATTTCTAAAATTGCTGAACGCCTAGTTGCCAAAAGGATGAGATATAGAAAAGAATGCCCGATAATTAAGAAAAAGAACATAATATATAGAAATTTTAGGAAAAATGGCGATTAGGAGGAGAAATTTTGGAAAAGTTTTTGTAAATAGGATTTTGGAGGGAGTTCAATTGGAAAAGGTGAGGGAAAATATAAAGAAATGGAGGGAATGCTTTTTGACCACTATGTATCTGAAAATTTAACTGGTATAAAAAGGAATTTTAGACAAGGCCAAAGATCAGATAACAATAGTTGGTACTCTGTGACACATAAAGATCTTGGTGCAAAATTCGTTCTATTTCTAAAAAAAAAAAACTATTTTATTAAATAACCTTTTAATTGCTGAGTAAAATAAATTCATGATTGAATTTATAAAACCACAAAACGAAATTGTGTATATTTTCTTTCTTGTAAAATTTGTCCGGATAATAATACGTAAGTTTAGCAAAAAAATAAACTAAACATTTTATTAGAAAATACATTAGTATATATTTTCTAACAGTAGAAATTTTAATATTTAGCTGGCTGTTCCCAAGGAATCCCTCAAATTACCAAGAAGGTTGGATCCAAGAACCAAAAGGGAAAGCCAGGTATTTTTAAAAAGTGAAGAATTTCCAAAATAGCTTGCGCCATAACCAAAAATCAAAATACTTTAAAAAGAAAAATATCAAAAGTCTGAAGAGACAGTAATGTAAAAAAAAAACCGCAGCAAAGTTTCTGCCAACAAAAAAAAATATTGAAATTTTAACAAATCAAAAAAATTATTCAAAATATTGAAAATTTAACTAATTAAATAATTATAAAAAAATGTTGAAATTTTAACTAATTAAAAATTTATTGAAAATATTAAAATTTTAACTAATTAAAAATTCATTAAAAAGTAAAGAAAAAAACGAAAAAAATAACATATATAAAAATAGAGAACTTAAATTAATCTAGTATAAGTTGTGTGTTTGTGAATCCTTTATAAGTCCTGTGTGAGTGTTATGGAATAAGTGTCCTTTTTGTTGTCCGTCCGTCCATCTAAAAAGAAAAAAAAAACAAAAATAATAGATAAGTGAAGGTATCGTGAAAGTTTGGGAGTGAAATCATAATTAAATGATAAAGAAATAATAACATCGTGAACTTTATTTAAAATGATAGTGAAGAGTATGTGTTCTCAGGGAGCTCCTTTAGGCCTATAAAGAAAAAAAAAAAGATTAAAGATTAAAAATTTCAAGAATTATGGTTTAAACGAATTTTCAAGGATATTTTCATATATATATATATAATAAGAAAAAAATAACGTCCGTATCTTATGTTAAAAAAATTAGTGTTTGTGTGATTAAGTTTTTGTGTTTAGTGTTAAGATATTTGTTCTATATATAAGAATGTTTAAATAAATATTGTTTTTGTGAATTTAAAAATAATGAAGAAAATTGAGTAAAAGATTATTTATGGAGGATTGTTGAGAGGAATAGGGTGATGGGAGACGGTTGAGTGGGTCCATAAAAAAATTAATAATGGGAAATGATTTTTGGACAAGGTTGGGTAAAGGGCAAGACCGGAAGAAAATCCGTTTCCGGCATAGATGTTCCAAGGTTTGTGATGTGTCGTTTGTTTGTTTTAGAAGTCTTAAGAAAATTATTTTTGTGCAATCCAGGGCTGGTTGTAGGGTTGAGTTCCTTCGCCCGAAAGAGACCGCGAGTAGCTAGTCAGGCCGGCAGCAACAACAGTCCAATCGGTTTGTAACAGAATATGGCGCCCAACCGAAATAAAAAGAATTTTTGTTGTGTTCTGTCAAAGTATGACGCCCAAACAAGAATTCGTTTAAGAGTGTGTAAAACATCTAAACACTAGCAATAACCTATTAGTTTATATCAATAGTCCAACGTATGTTTTCAAAAAGTATCGTTAAAGGTGGAGAAAGTGTCTTATCCGTTTTTGGTCCTGTCCGAAAAGTCCGTCGTGAGATAGTTTTCGTTTTTGATTATACGTTTTTGAAAACATATGACTAGTATAAAAGATGATCGACTGAACCAGTTAGTCAATGGATAATAAGCCATTCTATATGTTCATCGAAAGTCCATATTTGTTTTGTATTTTTGTTAGTTTCAGTTTGATGTTTTGCTTGTGGAGCAGTTTTTATGTTTGCCAACAGCCGCTCGAGATTAAAGCTCAAGATCCGTTGTGTTGACGAACTTAGAGTACTGGCCTCTGTTAATTGTTAGTAGAACAATAAAAGAGCACAAGCAAAATGGTAAAAAAGTTACAATTTAAATTAGCTTGAATTGTTGGAACATTGATTTAAAAAAAAAAAAAAAAAAATATATATAACCGTCAGTCCGCCGCTTCTCCACAATCCCCATATTAATGAAAAAAAAAAAATTATTTTCTTTTATATATACAAAAGATTTTAATTTCTCTGGCATACTTATTTGATCATTCTTTTAATAATTTTTTTTTAGATATTATTTGTATTTTTTTTGTTAATTGTTATTATTTCTAGTTTATGTGTCTTATTATTATTATTATTATCATAATTTTTTTATTTTTAGTTTACTATTTTTATATTTATTTATTCTAATTTTTCTAGATTTTAACTTTTAGTATAGTGATTTTTTTTTACTTTTTTTGAAAATCTAAGCGTTTAATTTCTTTTTTAAAACCTTATTTTATTTTTTTCTATTTTGATCATTTGGTTTTGCGTTTGCTTTTCGTTTTGCTTTCTTTGAAACGTTAATATATTTCCGTTTTAATTTCTACGTAGTTAAAGTTTCCGGTTCCGTTTTTACTTTTTTTGAATGTCATGAGTGATGACAATAGGCCTCGTACAAGAAATAGAAAAAGGCCAATAATAGAAACAAACTTAAATACTACTGTAGAAGTGTTGAATAAGCAACGTAGAATTAATAACTTGAAACCGAAAATGGCGACTAATAATATAACAGATTTATCTAGCACAATAAATTCCCGGCCAATACAGTCTCTAGGTAATACTAACAGACCTGTAAGTTCTAATATAAATCCGTCACTGACCGCTCCAAATATCGCTATTGATCCTGAAGTTAGGGAATTAGTTGTGGACGAAACGTTGGTGGTGCAAAGAGCGTTAGAGGAACGGGTAAAGAAAATGGTTCAGGAGGAAATGAGCGACGTTCGAAAGTCTATGGGTGAGTTAACAAAAATGGTTAGAGAAATGTCCGTTAATATGTCTAGATGTCCCGAGTCCATTGATAATCTGGAACGTGCTAGTAATTTCCCTACCGATAGTAGACATCAATTTCAAGCAACCACTCAGAACAATTTAGCTTTTCCTAGACCTGTTGCCAGTAACATCATGCAATTGGGAAACTTACCAAATATCGGGAACAATACTATGAATGCTGATCCAATGGCAGAAAATAGAAATCATCGAACGGCATCTGAAACAAATAGACATTTTGAAAAAATTAGCATTAGAGTAGATAAATGGGGGATAGTTTTTGATGGTAACAATACTCACATGAGCGTTGAAGATTTTATCTTCCGCATCGAACATCTCCAATCTCACTACGATATAAGTTGGGATGAAATCTTAAGAGACTTTCATTTATTAGTGACCGGTCCAGCTAAAGACTGGTACTGGCTTCTAATACGATCGCACGGAGTGATGAAGTGGCCAACTTTACGATGCGAACTGTCCAACCAATATCGTACCAATACCTCCAATTTTGAAATAATGAGAGATTTAGTAGAGAGGAAACAGCAGCCGAATGAAACTCTTGACATGTACTTCCACGTCATGTCTAAATTGAGGTCCAGACTTGTTCAGCCCATACCGGAGTATGATATGATCAAGATATTAAAAAGGAATCTCCGAGAAAGTGTTGCCAGGATTGTATACCCAATATCTGTGTCGTCTGTTGAACAACTTAGGATCGAATGTGTCGAAGCGGAAAAGAATTTCCCGACTAAAGAAGTGCGCTCCCATATGCCATCTTCCCGTCAAATGAGGGTTAATGAAGTTGGATTTGAAAACACTAATGAACCAGTAGCGCTCGAAGATGTTGATGCACTTAAGTTCTCTCAGCCAAGACCACCTCTTATATGTTGGAACTGCAAAGTATTAGGACATGGGTTTAGAGATTGCAACGCTAGCGAGAGAACATTATTTTGCTATAGATGCGGAAAGCCGAATGTTATAGCGCCAAAATGCCCCGACTGTCAACAAAATTTATCGAAGGGCGTAGCGATGGGGGAACTGCGTCCATCAAAAAACCCCAACAACAAACCTCAGTAGATAATCCTGAAAGCAATATGAATAATTTAGAAACGGAAATCGACAATCTGCAAAAATACATACCGGAAATGAGACATAAAATACCAATTGAAAGCCGAGAAAAATATTATAACCATATTAGATCCAAAATTTTCAATACCGAAAATAGTTCAAAGCCAGTATCAAAGCGCGTACAGAAAATCAAAGAATATTTCAAGCAAAAGCGTGCTAGAAAAAAAGAGTTAGTAGAATCAATAAATAGGATAAGAAATAGAGTAGATAACAGGGTTTTTGTAGAAGTAGATATTGAAGGAAAAAGTTTGTCCGGTTTATTAGATAGTGGTGCGTCCGTGAGCATATTAGGGAAAGAGTGTAGAGAATTTATAGAAGAGTTAGGCTTACAATTAATACCAATATTCTCAAATGTTACGACTGCAAATGGTCAACAACATAGAATATTGGGAAAAGTAAATGTATCCATAAAGTACAAAGATCAGGAGAAAAAAATGCTTCTGTATCTTTGTCCTGATTTGGAACAATATTTATATTTGGGTATAGATTTCTGGAGATCATTTAATTTAGCACCAGAGATCATTGGAATAAATGAAATATCACTAGAAAAATCAATAGAAGATTTCGGAGATAAAGAGGATTATAAAATAGGGCCACATGAGTTGAATATAGAACAAAAAAGTAGATTGGATAATGTAATAAGGAAGTTTGACACTTTTGAAGAGAAAGGTTTAGGGCGAACAAATCTTGAAAAACATTCAATCAAATTAATAGATGGCGCTGAGCCGATTAAGGATAAATATTATCCAATATCGCCAGCAGTCCAAGGGATTACGTACAAAGAGATAGATAATATGCTAGAATTAAACGTCATTGAACTTAGTGAAAGCCCTTGGAGCAACCGGACAACAATTGTGAAAAAACCAGGAAAAAACAGATTTTGCCTCGACGCCCGAAAATTGAACAAACTAACAATAAAAGACGCTTATCCGTTACAAAATATCGACGGTATCCTAAGTCGTATAGATGAGACTTATTTCATAAGCAGCGTTGACTTAAAGTATGCGTTCTGGCAAATAGAACTTGACCCAGATAGCAGACCGTTCACAGCTTTTACAGTTGCGGGTAGGCCGTTATATCAATTTCGCGTTATGCCGTTCGGCCTATGTAATGCTGCCCAACGCTTATGCCGTCTTATGGACAAGGTCATTCCGCCAAATCTGAAAGACAACGTCTTTGTCTATCTAGACGATTTGTTAATCATCTCTAATGATTTCGATAAACATTTAGAAATTCTGGAAGATGTAGCTGCATGTTTGAAAAAAGCTAATTTGACGATAGGGCTCAGCAAGTCTCAGTTTTGTTTTAAACAATTGAAGTATTTAGGATTTATTGTTGGAGGAGGGATGCTAAAAACCGATCCAAATAAGGTCAAAGCAATCACCCAAATCAATATTCCTAAAACGGTAAGAGAAGTGAGAAGTTTTCTGGGTACTGCGGGATGGTACCGCCGTTTTATCAAAAACTTTTCCGTTATATCCGCCCCATTGACCGATACTCTAAAAAAATCGAATAAGTTTGAAATGACAGCAGAGGCGGTAAGGTCTTTTGAGAACTTAAAGAAGGCATTGACTTCAGCTCCAGTACTTCGGCATGCCGACTTCTCCAAGAGATTCTTCATACAATGCGATGCGTGTGACTACGGCATTGGAGCGGTTTTGTACCAACTGAGCGGAGACGAAAACGAGCACCCTATTGCGTTCTACTCGCAGAAACTTAATTCATGTCAAAGGAATTATACAGTCACTGAAAAAGAGTGCTTGGCTGCAGTGATGGCTGTAAAGAAGTTCCGGCAATACGTTGAGATGATGCCATTTACCATTGTGACGGATCACGCTAGTCTGAAGTGGTTAATGTCTTTAAAGGACTTGACCGGAAGACTAGCGAGGTGGTCACTACAATTGCAGGCATTTGATTTTGAAATTCAGCACAGAAAAGGATCAGAGAATATAGTGGCTGACATGCTATCCCGATTGCCTAATGTTAACGAAATTGATGTCAATGATCTGTTGGGCTTCGAAACAACTGAGTTCGAAAGTCAAGAATATCTAGATCTAATAGCACACATAGAAAAAAACAAAGAGATTTTACCCGATATCAAGATCGAAAATGGATTGGTTTTTAAAAAGATTGGTTACGATCAGGTTGAAGAGAAGTCACCCTGGAGATTGTGGATTCCAGCCACGATCACACAACCGTTAATTGAGAACGCTCACACAGATCTTACATCAGCTCATGGCGGAATAGCAAAAACATTAGAACGACTAAAGAGATTGTACTATTGGCCAAAGATGACAGTTCAAGTAAGACATTATATTTCCAACTGTCAAGTATGCAAAGAATCAAAACCTTGCAATAGCAATCTTCGTCCAGAAATTGGAGAACAAGTCGTTACTGAAAGGCCATTTCAGAAATTATACATCGATTTTATGGGAAAATATCCAAGGTCTAAGAAAGGTAATTGCTATATCTTCATAGTCATGGATCACTTCACAAAATTTATATTTTTAAAAGCAATGCGAGATGCGACCACCAATAATGTAATAAGCTTTTTGGTTCATGAAATTTTTCACAAGTTTGGAGTCCCCGAGGTAATTCATAGTGACAATGGTAGTCAATTTATAGCTAAAAGCTTTGAAAATTTATGCGCTACATATAAGATCCAGCATCTTAAAGCCGCTGTATATTCTCCTCAGAGTAACGCTAGCGAGCGTGTTAATCAATCGGTTTTATCAGCAATTAGATCCTATTTACAAAATGATCATCGTGACTGGGATTTATATCTTTCTGAGGTCGAATGTGCGCTAAGAACTTCCATTCACACAGCGACTGGCGTCACACCATTCTTTGCTTTATTTGGTTATCATATGTTTACGAGCGGGTCAGACTACAAGTTAAGCCGTAAACTTCAGTCTCTGACTGATCATGAAATATTGCATATCGATAGGAATGATAAAATGAAAATTATTAGGGACAAAATGAAAGAAAATATGAATAAAGCATATGAACGAAGTGCCGAAAGATATAACCGAGGTGCACGCATAGCTAAATTTGTGCCAGGTCAGGAGGTCTATCGTCGTAACACTGTTTTAAGTAACTTTAGTAAAAACATAAATGCTAAATTTTGCAAAAAGTTTTTAAAATGCCGAATAGTTAAGCCAGTGGGTAACAATATGTACGAATTAGAGACGTTACAGGGAAAAACATTAGGGATATTTCATTCGAAAGATATTAGGGTATGATAGATACATAGTTTTTAAAGTGCAATACTAGAATAAGGAATTATTTTTAGTAATTATACAAAATTTTGAGTAATTCTATTAGTAATTCTACATTTTAATTAAGTACTTGATAATAATCTGCGATATTTATTATACCTATGATATATATATAATTTTTTATGATTTTTGCTTACCAACTATTTTATCTGTGATATTTAATTTTAGTTGTGGTGTCTAATTGTTTGTTTCTTTGTTGATTCCTGAAAGTATACAAAAGAAAAAAAAAACATAAGACAAAACAAAGTAAAATACTTATAACAGATTAAATAGTTACTTCCCGTGGAAATATAGTTCTAGAATACGAAAATAGAATAGTAGTTTCAAAATCTTTCATTTTGAAAGATATTTTGAGATTCGGTCTGCTAGAGTGAAATTGTATAGTTGTGTTAATAGTATAGAGGTTATTCCAGTATAAGTTGTAACGATTCTGAAAGAATAAATGAAAACAAATTAAAATTTATGACTTTATGATAATTTTAGAAAAATGACAAAATAAAACATTATTTTTATGGATAAATTGCTTTTATGGAGCATTCGATTTATTTTGCGCTATAAGTGCTACAATTGGTCAAAACACCAATTACAAGAACTCAATAAATATCAGAATCATTAGCAGCTATGGGAGGCCACTATGCATTTTCATCTCAGAAAAAGCACAAGTCGGTTTCAATTTCGTTCTAGTGGAATAGTAGTATTTATTAACTGTCCAGGCATAAAATCGGGAAAAAGCAATAATTAAAATGAATGATTATCCAATTTAAAAAGTGCAATGGTATATTATTAAATACTGCTGTTTTGAGTGCAATAACAAATTTGACTGTGATATTAGTTTTAAGAATGCAATAATAGGTTTAGAAAAGCAAACAATAATTATTAATAACTCAATTATACATATTTTTTGTTTGTTTTCGTCCTACTTAGCATATTATTAACTTAATTACATTCAAAAATGTTGTTATACTCAAAAATCTATACAAATTTCATACAACAAAGCCTTTATAATTTATAAGAAAATCGTATATAAAGAAAAAACATGTTTAGCCTTACCTTATTGTTTCACTTTGTAAATTTCTCCACTGGATCAGTTTCATTGTTTTGCCCGGCTTGAGATCTTCAGGGTGTGGGAGTTCCCCACGTTGGGAATTTCTTATTAACCCGCACACTGTTCCCTCTGTTAAACACCAGCGAAAACAGAGTTTTGTTGCGGGTGGGCCTCTCCTACCCCTGACGTCATTGGCCAACTTGTCATCGAAAAAAAATTTTGCGTGGCGGGTAGGGCAGAGGAAGCTTTCGGGAGGGGGCAAAATTAGCCTGTTGCCCCGGGTCCCTCATAAAATAATCTAATAATCATTTTGGGAGCGGCCTTGCACTATGGAGTCTCAAGCTCCAGCCAACTCCCAATTCAACGCCACCTCCAATTCAACGCCACCTCCAATTTAACGCCACCTCCAGTTGTTAGTAGTGTTAGTAAAATGTTTTTTTTTTTGTTTGGTTAGTTTTGTTAGGCTGAAAATAAAAAGTAAAATTATTTATATGTGTTTGAAGAAATTCAGATAGTACTTACAAAAACATTGTCCTTAGGAATTGTCGAATCTAGTTAGGCCTAGGTAAAATCTGAAAAAAGAAAATATAAAATAAAATAAAAACATTAAAAACCAAAAAGAATTATACTTACCATGTGTTGGTCGGTTGATTAATGTTTGTTTACTTTTCCTTTATGTTATTTACTAGTACTACAAAATACTACGATTGGCAACGCGATTAAGTTGCGTAAAATCAGGGTTGTATCTCCCATTCAAAAATAAGTATTTTATTTAAGCGCTTTTTTTTTAATTTTAAAATTTTGAAATATGAATGAAATAGTATTCAATTTCTAAAATTGCTGAACGCCTAGTTGCCAAAAGGATGAGATATAGAAAAGAATGCCCGATAATTAAGAAAAAGAACATAATATATAGAAATTTTAGGAAAAATGGCGATTAGGAGGAGAAATTTTGGAAAAGTTTTTGTAAATAGGATTTTGGAGGGAGTTCAATTGGAAAAGGTGAGGGAAAATATAAAGAAATGGAGGGAATGCTTTTTGACCACTATGTATCTGAAAATTTAACTGGTATAAAAAGGAATTTTAGACAAGGCCAAAGATCAGATAACAATAGTTGGTACTCTGTGACACATAAAGATCTTGGTGCAAAATTCGTTCTATTTCTAAAAAAAAAAAACTATTTTATTAAATAACCTTTTAATTGCTGAGTAAAATAAATTCATGATTGAATTTATAAAACCACAAAACGAAATTGTGTATATTTTCTTTCTTGTAAAATTTGTCCGGATAATAATACGTAAGTTTAGCAAAAAAATAAACTAAACATTTTATTAGAAAATACATTAGTATATATTTTCTAACAGTAGAAATTTTAATATTTAGCTGGCTGTTCCCAAGGAATCCCTCAAATTACCAAGAAGGTTGGATCCAAGAACCAAAAGGGAAAGCCAGGTATTTTTAAAAAGTGAAGAATTTCCAAAATAGCTTGCGCCATAACCAAAAATCAAAATACTTTAAAAAGAAAAATATCAAAAGTCTGAAGAGACAGTAATGTAAAAAAAAAACCGCAGCAAAGTTTCTGCCAACAAAAAAAAATATTGAAATTTTAACAAATCAAAAAAATTATTCAAAATATTGAAAATTTAACTAATTAAATAATTATAAAAAAATGTTGAAATTTTAACTAATTAAAAATTTATTGAAAATATTAAAATTTTAACTAATTAAAAATTCATTAAAAAGTAAAGAAAAAAACGAAAAAAATAACATATATAAAAATAGAGAACTTAAATTAATCTAGTATAAGTTGTGTGTTTGTGAATCCTTTATAAGTCCTGTGTGAGTGTTATGGAATAAGTGTCCTTTTTGTTGTCCGTCCGTCCATCTAAAAAGAAAAAAAAAACAAAAATAATAGATAAGTGAAGGTATCGTGAAAGTTTGGGAGTGAAATCATAATTAAATGATAAAGAAATAATAACATCGTGAACTTTATTTAAAATGATAGTGAAGAGTATGTGTTCTCAGGGAGCTCCTTTAGGCCTATAAAGAAAAAAAAAAAGATTAAAGATTAAAAATTTCAAGAATTATGGTTTAAACGAATTTTCAAGGATATTTTCATATATATATATATAATAAGAAAAAAATAACGTCCGTATCTTATGTTAAAAAAATTAGTGTTTGTGTGATTAAGTTTTTGTGTTTAGTGTTAAGATATTTGTTCTATATATAAGAATGTTTAAATAAATATTGTTTTTGTGAATTTAAAAATAATGAAGAAAATTGAGTAAAAGATTATTTATGGAGGATTGTTGAGAGGAATAGGGTGATGGGAGACGGTTGAGTGGGTCCATAAAAAAATTAATAATGGGAAATGATTTTTGGACAAGGTTGGGTAAAGGGCAAGACCGGAAGAAAATCCGTTTCCGGCATAGATGTTCCAAGGTTTGTGATGTGTCGTTTGTTTGTTTTAGAAGTCTTAAGAAAATTATTTTTGTGCAATCCAGGGCTGGTTGTAGGGTTGAGTTCCTTCGCCCGAAAGAGACCGCGAGTAGCTAGTCAGGCCGGCAGCAACAACAGTCCAATCGGTTTGTAACATATGTGATGGAAATCGATAGTTTTCAAATCGATAAATTTTTGGTATATTTTTGACATCATTTTCGGTTATTTCACCAAAAAAAACAAAATAAAGTTTGGACTTAAATCCATTTGACTAATATCTTATCTTTCATTTGGTTTGATTTTTTTTGTGAAAATAGGGAAAATTATCTCAAAAATATACATATCTGAAAACGATCGATTTCCATCATATACCGGATAAATCTAGTCTGAAAGCCACCTTTAATCGATTGACTATTACAAATCACTTTGAGTCGATTTAACTATGTCTATGTAAGCTTGTACTTAGGATTTGATAAGGCTTAACCCTATGCGACTGACGTTATATAGTTTTTACACTTCTAATGATGTGGTAGATTCAAAGCGAAAATTCGTGTTAAAAGTACATATCGTTACTTTAATATAGAAAAGCCCTAACTAATATTTTTCTTATATCACAGGAGAGGGAAAATAAGCTAAACAAAATCTTAAGTTTTGAAGAAACAAACATTTTTTAAACGCAGTTTTTTAACAAATTCTCTGAAGGATTTAATGCCATAATAATGTTTTTTGAAATTCAAATATTTTTATAAAATTACAAGCTTTAAAAAGCAATTTGAATGAAAGACGACTTAGGGCCTTTCTATATTAAAGTAACGATATGTTTCTTATCGGCATGTCATTAAATTTTCTGTCTAAAACTATGACTTTGTTGGTGTCTGCAAGACTACTCGTAGAGGGTTAAGAGAGGATCTCAAAGGATAGTGGTACAGTTCACAAGAAAATAAGTTTGATTCAAAGTCATCCCAGGTGTATGAGTTGTTTTCGTGCCTTTAGTCTCCAAACGTATCCACCTCTTCCTCGTAGCTTTGCCTGCAGGTATAATTATTACACAATTGTATATATTTTTTTAGGATGTTTCACAAACAGTCACGAAACGTTCAACTTATTTATACGAAAAAGGTCGTTGGGCTGAGCTCAACGAATTTTTTGGGCATTTTGACTGGAAACTTTGTTTTCTTGACAATAATGTCAGTGCCTCGGCTGAAATGGTGTCTAATGTTATTAAGCTAGGAATGAAAATGTTCATCCCAAAAGTATTTCGATTAAACCAAAGTTAAAAACTTGGTTAAATCAGACGTGCAAACATGCAGTCAGATCCAGAGAGGTTGCTTTCACTAACTGGCGTAATAACCAAAGTATTAACGCGTGAAAAGGCTCTATACGAGCAACGCCTTCGTACTAAAATTCTTGCTGCTCCTCGGGGCAGTAAGAATTTCTGGTCATTCGTTAAAAGTGTCAAGAATAATGCTAGTTCTTCAATTTCTTCTCTTTTAAAGAATGGTTACACATTCACAGTTCCGGTTGGTAAAGCTAACATTTTAGCTGAATTATTCGCAAGCAATTCTCGCTTGCCGGAAAGCACCCAGCCTCTGCCCGAGCTAGAAAGAATATCTGTAACTATCCCAAAGATATTCTTTCGCGGTCGTGCTGTAAAACGGGTTTTAGCGGATCTCAAGGTCTTCAGGGCCGGATGGAATTGCAGCACTGTTCTTAAAGCAGTGCTCTTCGACGCTTGTGCGTCCATTTGCTAACCTTTTCAGCACCTTGCACCATGCCGGTGCATTTCCTCGGTGCTGGAAGGTTGCTAATGTTACGCCAATCCCTAAAAAGGGCGACTCTAACAACCCTGAAAATTACCGCCCAACTGCACTCTCCAAAGTTTTGGAGAGTATGGTAAACCACCATCTTATTAAATATCTAGAGTCTAACAACCTACTAAGCGACCGCCAGTATGGGTTCCGTTGGGGAAGCTCTACGGGAGACCGAAAATGGAATACAACTCACACGTATGGGCCGGTGCTTCAAAGTCCATTTTGAAGCTTCTCAACCGAGTGTAAGAGAGGGCGAAAGTGCTCGTCGGTGACGGTAGGGATCGTGTGTCCCAACTGGAACGCAATTTTTAAATTTGGCGCGATTCGAAGTGTCATTGTTTGACATTTGAACAATTGTTATTGTTTGCTAGTAAAAGGTACGAGGTTAGTAAAAATGGAGCGCTACACGAATGAACAACTCATTCTCATTGTCAAATAGTTTAACCAAAATGGTGAAAGTTTAGCAGCTACAGTTCACAAATTGCGATCAATTTGGGGTCACAATAATGCTCCAAAAGAGACAACTGTAAAGAGATGAATGGATAAATTTGCCGAAACTGGGTTTGTTAGTGATGTAAAGACAACAACGCGCCTTCGACCAGGTCGATCGACCGAAAACGTCGCAGCTGTACGTGATGATGTCGCTCAAACTCCATCCACCTAAATTCGACACCGAGCTCAGCAAATTGGTGTCTCCAAATCCACTATGCAGAGAATTTTGACGAAAGATTTGCATCTTCATGCATACAAAGTTCAATTGACTCAGGAACTGAAGCCAGATGACCATGGACAGCGAAGGGAGTTCGTTAATTGGGTATTAGAGAGACAACATAAAAATGCTGATTTTGCCGATAAAATCATCTTCAGTGATAGCTTCGACAATGGGCAGAATTGTCGCAGTTGGGGGTGAGGAAAATCCTCGAGTGATTCACGAGAAGCAAATGCATCTTCAACGTGTCTCTGTGTGGTGTGGTTTTTGGGCTGGAGAAATCATTGGACCTTTTTTTTATGAAAATGAGGCAGGTCAAGCGCAAACAGTCAATGATGCTCGGTATCGTGAAATGATAACCAGTTTTTTTCTAGCTTATAATTGAAGAAATGAATGCGAAGGACATGTGGTTTCAACAAGACGGTGCCACATGTCATACTGCCAGAGAAACAATTCAATTGCTACATCAGTCATTTCCCGGTTGTGTTATTTCGCGTTTTGGAGACCAGAATTGGCCGCCTAGATCGTGCGTGCTATTTAACACCTTTAGATTTTTTTCTTTGGGGTTTTTTGAAGTCTATGGTTTACGCGAATAAGCCGACGACGACTCAAGCCTTAAAAGAGGAAACTGGACGCTGCATTAATGAAATACCGCAGCATTTATGCAAAAAGGTCATTCAAAATTTCATTAAAATATATCGTATGTGCCAGCAAAGCCGCGGCGGCCATCTGTACGATATCTTATTCCATACATAACCTCATTCTGTCTACTTTACGATATAATAAAGTATCACGATTTTTTTTTTAAATATCTGTGTTTTATTTAAAATTGAAAGATTGCGTTCTAGTTGGGACACCCTTTACTTTGGAATGTGCTGTAACGAAATCGGGGAACTCGAGTATGACCCGATACTCGAAGTTTCTTACGCAATACACGTCTATCTGTTAGAGCTCATCGCTTCGTAGTCAATTGGCCAGTAGACAGAACAACACACTACAGAGGAAATCCGTTCTTTAGTCGTGCAGTTCGTATGTGGAATTTGATTCCCGCAGAAGTTTTTCTAGTCAGTTGCAACATAGGGAAATTCAAATCAAATGTCCACAAACACTACTCCACCTATCCCCCTCCCATAAACTATTTCCTAGTTCCAACACGACACAACACATTGCATAAGTAGGGGTCATACAAAAAAAAATATATATTTTTATAAATAAAAGATATGATTGAGGGTATTTAAGTCTCGGCATAGCCCACAGCACTCCTACATGTTAATCATTTTTAGGACCATCATTTGTATTAAATAATTTGGTCTCTCTCTCACCCTTTAGGTCTTCGCCAGATGGCATTATAAGTAGTTTGCCTGGTCTAATGGTGGCCATACGTAATGTATCCAAAACCGCTCACTATTTCAATACGCCCACGAATGTGACGGGACTATTTGTAAAGATATCAAATCAATTAACTATAGTCAGTAAAAACTATTTGACCGACAATGGTCGCATAAATTTGTGGAAGATGGCACCTAATAATGTTATAGCAAAAATCGAAAAATGTCATAAGGTTATACGAAGCTATAAGGAACAATATTTTAGTACTTGCCAAGATATGGCTGAATCGAATGAGAAACCTTGGATCGTTTCATCGGTGTATATATTTACGTGCTTAGAGAAATTTCTGCAACGCTTAGACAAGGTTCGTGGTGCTAAATATATAGGAAATGTGGAAAATATATTGCTTTTTTTTCAGATAAAAACTATTTTTGATGTGGAGATTATTTACTCAGTTTTGGATCGTATACGTATAAGTGGCATGGAAAAATATAGCGCCATTATTAAGGGAGCCAGAGCTACGATCAGTTCAAAATCTTATGATCCTCTTAATTATCGTTTCGATTTCTTTGATAAAGACTATGTCCTATTCGTTAAGGAAGTTGAACAGGCAGAGGTGGGTATGCAGCAATTTGTAAAACGACAGATAGCAGATGTCCCTATAACCGAATCGGTTATATTGATATTGCAAAGATTTGAACGTTTAAATTTAGAATGCTTGTGCCTAGATCGGCGTTATCTCGAAGTGGCGGAAATGTTGGAACGTGAAATGTTTTTGTTGAAAGATGTGTAAGTTCAGTATAAGACCTATATATTCCAAATACTTCTATATATTGTACTTATTATATATTAGTTATAATGAAGAACGTGGCAATCCTTTCATATCACGTAATTTGCCACCCGTAGCCGGTCGAATTATGTGGATACGTTCGATTTTTCAGAAAATTGATGAACCCATGAAGGTTTTAAAGCAACGTCCCTGTGTCTTGGCTCACAAAAAAGCCCAAAGAACTGTACGTTATTACAACTATATGAATGGCATAATATGTCATTACGAAATGACTTACCATAAGGCTTGGTTCGATTATTGTGAAGAGGTCAGATGTTTACTCAATTCTCCGATATTAGTTTGCAGCAAAGAATCGGCTGAATATGAAGTCAATCTAGATCCAGCCATAAATCAGTTAATTAAAGAAACTGAATGGATGTGGAAACTGAAGTTGGAAGTACCCAATGTAGCGGCTGTTGTGACCTATTGTCGAAAGCAAATTCTGAATCCAGCCGTGACCTTAAAGAATGTGATGCAACGTTTTGATAAGTTGCGCTCACAAATTACCCCGGTATTTATAAATATAATGCGTTTTCGTTTGCAAGAAGTATCTTTGCTCTTAAAGCCGGCTCTTTCGACCGTCACCTGGTTGTCGGAAAATTTGGAAGACTTTGTTGCCAGCGTTCAAAAGGTAAGTTCAGAGTTTTTTTTTTGGTGTATTCAAATATTTAAAAGCATGGCTTTTGAATCTTAGGTATTACTGGTGCCTTAAGAAGCACTCCTTAGTTAGTCTTGGAGGTAATGCTGTCCTTATTTCCCTTATAGTTTTTTTTTCAATGTGTTCTAACGTTTTAAAAAGAAAAAGTTTTCTACTCCATTTTTTAGTCTTTTTATTAAAAATTTTTCTTTAGAAATTTTTATATCAAAAATGTTTCTAAAAAAATGTTTCTATAGAAAATTTTTTTTATCAAAAATTTTTGTATAGAAAATTTTTTTACCAACAATTTTTTTTTAGAAAATTTTCTTTATCAAAAATTTTTCTATAGAAATTTTTTTTATCAAAAATTCTTCTATAGAAAATTTTTTTATCAAAAATTATTCCATAGAAAATTTTTTTATCAAAAATTATTCTATAGAAAATTTTTTTATCAAAAATTATTCTATAGAAAATTTTTTTATCAAAAATTATTCTATAGAAAATTTTTTTATCAAAAATTTTTCTATAGAAATTTTTTTTTCAAAAATTATTCTATAGAAAATTTTTTTATCAAAAATTTTTCTATAGAAAATTTTTTTATCAAAAATGTTTCTATAGTAAATTTTTTTTTCAAAAATTTTTCTATAGTAAATTTTTTTTTCAAAAATTTTTCTATAGAAAATTTTTTATAAAAAATTTTTTTATAAAAAATTTAAAAAATTTTTTTCAAAAATTTTAATCAAAAATTTTTTTATCAAAAATTTTTCTATTGAAAATTTTTTTATCAAAAATTTTTCTATAAAATTTTTTTTTATCAAAATCGAAATTTTTTTAAAAAATTTTTCTATGTAAATTTTTTTTTTATTAAAAATGTTTCTATAGAAAATTTTTTTATCAAAATTTTTTCTATAGAAAATTTTTTTATCAAAATTTTTTCTATAGAAAATTTTTTTATCAAAATTTTTTCTATAGAAAATTTTTCTATAGAAAATTTTTCTATAAAAATTTTTCTATAGAAAATTTTTTTATCAAAAATTTTTCTATAGAAATTTTTTTTTTATCAAAAATTTTTCTATAGAAAATTTTTTATCAAAAATTTTTCTATAGAAAATTTTTTATAAAAAATTTTTAAATCAAAAATTTTTCTATTAAAAATTTTTTTATCAAAAATTTTTCTATAGAAAATTTTTTTATCAAAAATTTTTCTACAGAAAATTTTTTTATCAAGATCGAAATTTTTTTTTAAAAATTTTTCCATGGAAAATTTTTTTTAAAAAATTTTTCCATGGAAAATTTTTATCAAAAATTTTTCTATGTAAAATTTTTTCATCAAAATTGTTTCTTTAGAAAAATTGTGAAAAAAATAGATTCTGATTAAAAATTTTCTACTGAAAAATTTTTGATGAAAAACTTTTCTATAGAAAAATTTTTGAAAAAAAATTTCTATAGAAAAATTTTTGATAAAAAATTATCCATAGAAACTTTTTGATAAAAAAATTTTCGAGTTTGATAGAAAAATTTTTCTATAGAAAAATTTTTGATAAAAAAATTTTTGTAGGGTGTTTTATAAAAAAAATTTTTCTGTAGAAAAATTTTTGTATAAAAATTTTTTATAGAAAAATTTTTGATACAAAAATTTTTATACAAAAATTTTTCTATAGAAAAATTTTTTTATCAAACTCGAAAATTTTTTTTCAAAAAGTTTCTATGGAAAATTTTTTATCAAAAATTTATCTGTAGATTTTTTTTTTTCAAAAATTTTTCTATAGAAAATTTTTTCATCAAAAATTTTTTAATACAAAATTTTTAGTCAAAATCTAATTTTTTTTTCACAATTTTTCTATGGAAATTTTTTTATCAAAAAGATTTCTATAGAAATTTTTTTTTTTCACAATTTTTCTATACAAAATTTTTTCATCAAAAATTTTTCAATAGAAAATTTTTAATCAAAATCTATTTTTTTTTTTACAATTTTTCTATGGAAAATTTTTTATCAAAAAGTTTTTAATAGAAATTTTTTTTTTCACAATTTTTCTATAGAAAATTTTTTTATCAAAATTTTTTCTATAGAAAATTTTTTTATCAAAATTTTTTCTATAGAAAATTTTTCTATAGAAAATTTTTCTATAAAAATTTTTCTATAGAAAATTTTTTTATCAAAAATTTTTCTATAGAAATTTTTTTTTTATCAAAAATTTTTCTATAGAAAATTTTTTATCAAAAATTTTTCTATAGAAAATTTTTTATAAAAAATTTTTAAATCAAAAATTTTTCTATTAAAAATTTTTTTATCAAAAATTTTTCTATAGAAAATTTTTTTATCAAAAATTTTTCTACAGAAAATTTTTTTATCAAGATCGAAATTTTTTTTTAAAAATTTTTCCATGGAAAATTTTTTTTAAAAAATTTTTCCATGGAAAATTTTTATCAAAAATTTTTCTATGTAAAATTTTTTCATCAAAATTGTTTCTTTAGAAAAATTGTGAAAAAAATAGATTCTGATTAAAAATTTTCTACTGAAAAATTTTTGATGAAAAACTTTTCTATAGAAAAATTTTTGAAAAAAAATTTCTATAGAAAAATTTTTGATAAAAAATTATCCATAGAAACTTTTTGATAAAAAAATTTTCGAGTTTGATAGAAAAATTTTTCTATAGAAAAATTTTTGATAAAAAAATTTTTGTAGGGTGTTTTATAAAAAAAATTTTTCTGTAGAAAAATTTTTGTATAAAAATTTTTTATAGAAAAATTTTTGATACAAAAATTTTTATACAAAAATTTTTCTATAGAAAAATTTTTTTATCAAACTCGAAAATTTTTTTTCAAAAAGTTTCTATGGAAAATTTTTTATCAAAAATTTATCTGTAGATTTTTTTTTTTCAAAAATTTTTCTATAGAAAATTTTTTCATCAAAAATTTTTTAATACAAAATTTTTAGTCAAAATCTAATTTTTTTTTCACAATTTTTCTATGGAAATTTTTTTATCAAAAAGATTTCTATAGAAATTTTTTTTTTTCACAATTTTTCTATACAAAATTTTTTCATCAAAAATTTTTCAATAGAAAATTTTTAATCAAAATCTATTTTTTTTTTTACAATTTTTCTATGGAAAATTTTTTATCAAAAAGTTTTTAATAGAAATTTTTTTTTTCACAATTTTTCTATAGAAAATTTTTTTATCAAAAGAATAGAATTTTTTTTTTATCAAGATTTAAAAATGTTATGTTATAAACATATTTTTATCAAAAATTTTCACAGAAATATATTTTAATCGAAAAATTTTTTATAAAATCTAATTTTTATCGAACAATTTTCCAAAGAAAAATATTTTTATCAAAAGTTTTTCTATATCTCAAAAAAAAAAAATATTAAAATTGTTTAATATTAGAATTTATTTCTGTTTTGAAAAATATTCCCAATATTTACAAAAATATTCCAGATGTTTACAAAAATAATAGTGTCGTGGCAACAATGTTCTAGATTATATTTCATTGTTCTCTCGAACCATGTATTTTGTTGCTATAAATTGGATTTTGATTTGTTTCTTGCCTATTTTGTTTTTGTCTTTTCTTTAACAAAGCGGTACCAACCAACTCTATTAACATCCAAATTCCAACAGAATGATTTGATATTCATATTTACGAGTTTTATTAATGATAGTGAAATTTACGAAAATTGAAAATATTCATCGGCTACTGGTGGTATGGGCTGCCTATTCTTGGTTATCAACCACGCATTTTAAAACATTATTTGGTCGAGAAATCTCATAAAATATTTCAATATTTTCTTTTCATATTTTAGAAAGTCGAAGATGTAGAGCTCTTTTACAAAACCATCCTAAATATCGATAAAATCCGCATAACAACAGAAATGGCCACACTACAAGACTATCTCTACATGTACGTACCGAAAGAGCCCGTAACATCGGAAAAGTTTTACGACAATTGCAATAAATTACGGATGGAAATTGAAAAGGAATTGGAGAAGAAGTGTGTATGCATGGAAAGAGCCGTTATTGATCTGTGCAATATGTTTGTGGAACTATTAGATTTTGGACCGAATGACTCGAAAGGAAGACGTGTCTTCCAGTTGCCACCGGATAAGGTCAACGATGAAAATTGGCGGGCCGAGGGTCAAATGCCAATTGATAAATGGGATTGGATACAGTTCCAGAAAATTTATCGCACCATCTATTTGGTACCCGAAGATATACTCAAGACTTTGCAGTTTAAAAATTATGAAAATATACGCTATGAACTGCATCATTTACGTAATGATTGTATGGACCTGTTTTCATATTATAATTCAAAAATGATTAATGCTTTGGTGGGTTGTTCAAAGAGATCTCTGGATTATGTGCGTCATAATATTTTGAGGTAATAATAGTAGAATAATTTTTTGAAAATTTGAAAAAGTTTTATAATCCAAACTATTTTTAAAGGACCAATTGGCGTGCTGATCCAAAACCTCCAATTCTATATACGGAATTAGATATTGATTTGGGCAGTGGCTGCAGTATTGAGCCTAATATGGAAGTAATGCAAGCGGATTTTCATCGTGCCGTTTTAAATTGCACTGAAATCAATTACTTCGTTACTACATGGGGTAAACAGGCCAAAACGCATGAGAGACGTCTGAGACGTGTTACTGTAGGTAAGTTTTGTTAGGTAAAAATTTCTCAACTATAGTTTAATATATTCGAAATCGGCTTTATAATAATGTTTGAAGACCGGAAGACACTTTTCGTCATATTATTTAGTCATGTCGTTCCAGAGTGGAACTTTACAAAGGTATACAATTCGGACCTCTTTTGCGATATTCTAGTTTAACTTCAGGACTTCTGTGCACTCATCATTTCGCTGGATAATTTTCGTCTCCACGTGTGGTCGGGACTTCCCTTTCTTCTGCTTCCTTAAGGGTTCCAATTAATGCACGGATGATAATGTCGTTGTAACAACGTTATCTGAAGTAATAATAATGTTCCCCGTTATCTAGGGAATACTCTTAGTCCAGTTCCAGATAACGCTCCTCTTCAATTGGGTGAGTCCATAGGGAATATTTCATTAGGGTTGGTATTTGTGTTTTAATAGAGTGACCTGTAATTAAATATGAAAAATATGTCACTAATGTTCTTCGAAATCAAGGGACTCCTTTAAGTACTGTTCCAGGTGAAGTACTGCTTCAATTGGGTGAGTCCATAAGGAATCTGGAGTTAGGGGGTTCAAGTTTGCTGAGCATTGGAAGTTGTGCTGGGTAATCCTGTCCAGCTCTCTACAAAAGCTGGGCAGGATTACTTCTGGAACAGTACGAATTAAGTCTACTACAATATTCTGATCTTAATTGTGATAGTACTACCCTAGCAGTTCTTGGCAGGCTTCCTCTACAATGGGAGGAGGAGGACCACCAAGTAAAATATTCATCCGGTAACTTGTTTTCTTCAAGATTACCATCTTGTTTTATGAATGTCTTCCAGAACTGCATTGTATGAGGTGATATTCAGCGGCTGGATGGTGTGCTGTCTTATATTACTCTCATAGCAGCGAAGGTAATTTTTGACAGGCCTCGGGGGGATCTAAGTCCATTAGATGATTTGATGGTTCGGTAACTCGTCAATATTATTGACCCTTGCCAGAAATCATTGCGAGAAATTACTCTACTGGGAAATTTCCAATGCAATAACTATATAATTATATATGTAATTGTCTTCAGCATCAGGAGGACTATCAATTCAACACCCAATTGTCGGTGAAATATCACTCGTGAAGTCTAATAAGACTGGGGGCTGATATACCCCCAGAGTTACTTAAAGTATATTGTTTGCTTAGCGCATCTGTGCACCCGCTCATATCGGACTTCTAGGATAGCGAATAACTTCCATATGAATTATAACTTTGTTGCCAAAGAAAAGCAACCTCTCTGATTGCCAAAGGGGGAATAGCAGAATACATTCGAAACCAAGTCAATGAAGGGTGTGCAGCACTTAGCTCCCTCGAGAAGATATGAAGATCTCCATTTAAATCTAAAAGCACTAAAAGTATAAAATCTATGCTTCTTTACGGCTGCGAGACATGGACCGATACCAACAAAATGTTCAAGCTTTTATAAATCGCTGCCTACAAAAAATAAAATAAGCATCTTGTGGCCAAACACCATCACCAACGTAGCCTTATAAGAGTCTACGCTCAAGAAACAAATAGTCTTAGCGATTAGACGACGCAGGTTTATCTGGATAGGACACACGCTACGAAATCACCAAAATGATATCGCTCAGTTCTTGGAAACACAGAATAGTCGCAGAAGAGGAAGACCGGCTGTCACGTGGAGCAGCTGGCAGACACAGAGTTACTAGAAGCAGTTTTAGGTTGAAGTGGCAGTCTGAAAAAAGGCACAGACTCACTTAGACTACGAAGTCCATGAAGCTAGTGAAATAACATATTACTAGCTTCGTCTACTGAAGTATCCCGAGCGCTTTAAAAAGCTCTTAAATCGACAGATCGTCTAGGTCGCTTAAGAAAAGTGAACTGTTCGCTAGGACAGGGCAAGTGCATAGAAGATGTTATATCGATTTAGTCTCCTTCTTGTCTCCATAGCTTCTGCAAAGGTCATTAGTGGTAATTTTGATCTACAATCAAACAGTGTCCGGTTATAACGGACACGAGCAATGAGACATCAGGTCTTGATAATAACAGCAAGCGGCCCTGTTTGCCTATCCAAACAGGGCCACTTCTGTTTGGAGTGAATACAGCCATTGAGAGACCTATCATTTGTTAAAAAGTTAAATCTCTCTCGCAGTTGGCGCTTGCATGTGACTTAAGGCATGCCCACGGATTCCAGTTCGGCTGGAACCGGTAAGGTATTCTTGCTAGTCTTGCAAGCTCGCCTGCTCTGCATTTATCTGTAATATTCCTGTTGCCTGGCACCCATATGTTCTTGGAATTTTTAAGAGCTTTCCACCAGAAGATAACGCCATATAGCATTATCGGTCTTACTACTGCTGCATACAACCAATGAACAATACGAGGTTTTAGCCCACACTGTTTTCCTATTGCCCTCTTAGAAGAGTAAAGTGCTACTGTAGTTTTTTTCGCCCGGTCTTGGATATTGAGCTTGAAATCTAGCTTTTTGTTCAATATTACGCCGAGCTACTTTGCACTGTCCGCCAATGGAATTTCATTACCGCCCAAGGAGATAGGTTTAATTAGTGGGATCTTGTAGCTCCTGGTGAACAAGGCAAGTTCGGGTTTGTTGGGAAAGACCGTTGTTATCCGCCCGCTTTGCCAAGTTGAGAAGTGCTCTTCGAAGTATGTCCCTGGAAACTTTCCTCTAAGGCTTTTCTTGGCGAAAAATAAAAAAACTTAGCATTAGATAAAGTAAATGGAAAGAATTTGTTGTGGCAATATGTTCTTCCTAGGAACTATGGGAAAATATTTATATAATTATTTGACCTGCTTGTGGCGCGGTCTTGCAATATTAGCCAATTCTGGCTTTCCAACTTTTTACTAAATTAATGTCAAAGGATGACAGCTCAATTGTTTATAATACATCATTTGAACAGCCAAACTTCAAATTTGCCCACTCTGTATAACTGGTATATCTGCCAAGCTAACAAAAATGGTCGACAATTTTAAGGACAATGTCGTAGTTGACTATAGTCTTTGTTTAGGAGCTTAGATTTAGTTTTCTTTAGCCCCGCCGTAGCCGTAGACAATAGTCATTTTAGAGACACTCTTACCAACACTTGTTCCTCTATTTTCAGATGAAAATCGCTACGAGCGCAATTATTTTCGCTATATTATTGAACACAAAGATATCATAAGAGCTGTTTCCAATCTTGCCAATGGTTTAATGATGTATAAACAAGATATTGATGATTTTCTTACATTCGTATTCGATAAATATAAATATTTGTGGGCCGCCGATCGTGATAAGATTATACAAGACTTCGTTAACACGAATCCCTTGACTGTAGATATACGCGATAAGTTTATTTATTACGATAATATAACCACTGAATTGGAGGAAAGCAAAAAGTATCATTGTATTGGACCGATAGAGTTAAGAATGGGTAAGTTGGAAGATATAAGTCTGTTATAGTTTTTGGAGTGTTACGAGTTCTTATTACCTCTATCTAGACAAAGCTTTCGATAAATTTGTGGAGGAATCGAAAAAATGGAAAACTTTATGTGGCCAACTGTTAAGTACCCAATATAAGAAAGAACTGGATGAGATGGTGGACTTTATAAGTGAACAGGAAAATATATTATCTAAACCGATAAATGATTTGGATGATGTGCGTTTGGCTATGATGTGTTTGGAAAAAATACGAGAACATTTTATACAGTAAGCCTTATCTTTTTTAAATCTTAGTAAATATCTATCTACATATCTTTTTACAGTATGGACATGAGTTTGGGTGTCATTACCGATGCTTATAGTCTGTTTTCCCAATTTAATATATATGTGCCCCAAGATGATTATGACAAAGTTGATAGTTTGCTTTTGTCTTTTAATCAAATGTTGGACAATGTAAGTCCAGATTTTAAAAAGTTCAAAAATCTTTTTATAAACAAATAAATTTCCCATTTTATAGGCCAAAAAAATGTCAGATCGCATTTCCCAAATGGAGGGACCGTTACTAAAGGAACTTAATGAGGGTATCTCCATATTCGTTCAGGAATTTGATGATTTCAATCTAGATTTCGAGGCCAATGGTCCTATGGTTGAGGGTATTTCAGCCAAAGAAGCTAGTGATCGTGTGTTTCTGTTTCAAAATCGTTTCGATGAATTGTGGCGCAAGTACGAAATGTATAGCAGTGGCGAAAAGCTGTTTGGTCTACCTATTACCGATTATCCAATTTTACATCAACGCAAGCGTGAATTTAACTATTTAAATCGTTTATATTCATTGTATATTCAAGTATTGAAAACTATATCGGACTACTATGATATGCCGTGGGCGGAAGTAGATATTGAAAAGATAAGTGTAGAATTGGCTGACTTTCAAGTTAGATGCCGTAAGCTACCAAAAGGTATGCAGACTTGGCCCGCCTTTATTGATTTGAAAACTAAGATAGATGATTTCAATGAAACATGTCCCTTGCTGGAATTAATGACCAACAAGGCTATGAAAGAACGTCACTGGGTGCGCTTGAACACTTTGCTAAATTCAGATTTTGATCCCACCAGCGTAAAGTTTACCTTAGGCAAACTTTTGGAAGCTCCCATACTTAAAAACAAAGATGATGTTGAGGATATTTGTGTAGGAGCCAGCAAGGAACTAGATATTGAGGCCAAACTAAAGCAAGTTATTGTCGATTGGTCTGTGGTTAATGTACAGCTGGGTCAATTCAAAACTCGCGGTGAATTGGTTCTAAAGGGTGCAGAAACCCTGGAGATCATTGCATCTTTAGAGGACAGTACCATGGTTATGAATTCCTTGTCATCGAATCGCTATAATGCTCCCTTTAAGAAGGATATTCATTTGTGGCTTAGTAAGCTAGTTAATACCGGTGAAATTCTAGAGAAATGGTTAACAGTTCAGAACTTATGGATCTATTTGGAGGCCGTATTTGTGGGTGGTGATATAGCGAAACAATTGCCTTTGGAGGCGAAACGTTTTAGCAATATCGACAAGAACTATGTTAAAATAATGTATAGGGCTCGTGAAACGCCCAATGCTGTTGAATGTTGTACGGGTGATGAGACTTTGGCTACTGCCTTGACTTGGCTATTGGATCAATTGGAAACGTGTCAGAAATCATTGACAGGTTACTTGGAATCGAAACGTTTATTATTTCCCAGATTTTTCTTTATATCAGATCCTGTACTGTTGGAGATTTTGGGACAGGCCTCCGATCCGACGTCTATACAAAATCAATTGTTGAGCATTTTTGATGCTGTGGCCTATGTAAGTATCATTTACATTTGAAACCACCAAGCTTTGCGTAGCTTTATCGTGATTTTTTTTAAATTAGTTTGGGACAAATTTTCTATATAGCAAAAATGTTTGGGACAAATTTTCTATATAGAAAATACGTTTGGGACAAATTTTCTGTGTAAAAAATTAGTGTGGGACAAATTTTCTGTGTAGAAAATTAGTGTGGGACAAATTTTCTATATAGGAAATTAGTGTGGGACAAATTTTCTATATAGAAAATTAGTTTGGCACAAATTTTCTATATAGAAAATTAGTTTGGCACAAATTTTCTATATAGAAAATTAGTTTGCCACAAATTTTCTATATAGAAAATTATTTTGGGAGAAATTTTCTGTATAGAAAATTAGTTTGGGACAAATTTTCTATATAGAAAATTAGTTTGGGACAAATTTTCTATATAGAAAATTAGTTTGGGACAAATTTTCTATATAGAAAATTAGTTTGGGACAAATCTGATAGATGATGTATAAAGCTTGTTCTGTTAGGCCCAAAACTTTTTTAGACCATGTGTTGGCATTGACCTCAAAATCTTTTTTTCTTTCCCCCAATTTTCTAGGTTGATTTTCAGGAAAAGACCAATGATGTCATTGTGGCAATGAACTCAGCGAATCACGAAAAAATCCCATTAGAAAATGTAGTCCAATGTGTGGGTAGTGTTGAAATCTGGCTAACTCGTTTGCTGGCAGAAGTCCAGGGCACAATTCGTACTATATTGGCGGGCATGGCGATGAGCTTAAATGATCCAGAGTTCAATTTTGCTGAAGAATTTCCATCGTTTTGTGGACAAGCTGGTATAATTGGCGTACAGTTGTACTGGACCAAAGATTCAGAATATGCCCTAAGAAAGTGTCGCTCCGATAAAACCATTATGAAAAGAACAAATACGAAATTTTTAAATTTGCTTAATCATTTCATTGATTTGACCGTAAAAGATTTGACTTCATTGGATCGTATACGTTTTGAGACTATGGTTACGATTCATGTACATCAGAGGTAAGGAGGGTAGAATTTTTAAACAATTTTAAGATTTCTATATCAAAATTTTAGGGATATTTTTGATGACTTGTGCACAATGCGCATACGGACCACCACAGATTTTGAATGGCAAAAACAAGCTCGTTTCTACTACATTGAAGATAACGACGAAGTTATAGTGGGCATAACTGATGTGAATTTTATATATCAAAATGAATATTTAGGGGTTACAGAAAGATTGGCTATAACACCCTTAACAGATCGTTGTTATATTACACTGGCCCAGGCTATAGGTAATTTAATTTTAACTAATAGCAAAAAAAAAAAAAAAACAATTTATAAAAAGTTTTGATCACAAAATAGGTATGTCTATGGGTGGAGCACCGGCTGGACCAGCTGGTACGGGAAAAACAGAGACTACTAAAGATATGGGTCGAGCTTTAGGTAAACTAGTAGTAGTATTTAATTGTTCAGATCAAATGGATTTCAGAGGCTTGGGACGTATCTACAAAGGCTTAGCCCAGTCGGGATCTTGGGGCTGTTTTGATGAATTCAATCGTATAGAACTACCCGTACTATCGGTAGCCGCTCAACAGATCTAGTAAGTGAAAGCAATATCTTCAAATATTCCTTAAGTAAAATTAAAATTTCATCCTTTAGTATTGTTCTGACGGCTCGCAGGGAAAAACGTTCTTCATTTATATTTAGTGATGGTGACTTAGTTACTTTAAATCCAGAATTTGGTCTGTTTATAACCATGAATCCTGGCTATGCAGGACGTCAAGAATTACCCGAAAATTTGAAGATCATGTTTCGTTCAGTGGCCATGATGGTACCGGATCGCGCCATTATCATCCGTGTTAAATTGGCCAGTTGTGGTTTTAAGGATAATTTGGTTTTATCACGTAAATTCTTTACGCTTTATAAATTATGCGAAGAACAGCTGTCGAAACAAGTGCATTATGATTTCGGTTTGCGCAACATTCTATCTGTATTGCGTACTTTGGGCTCACAGAAACGTGCCAATCCCACGAATACCGAAGAAACCATAGTCATGAGAGTTTTGAGAGATATGAACGTATCCAAATTAATAGATGAGGATGAAGGTCTTTTTATTTCCCTTATAGAAGACATGTTCCCGGGCATAAAACTTACTACAAATACCTACAAAGACTTGCAAAAGGCTCTGACAAAAATTACAGCGGATTTGGGTTATGTTAATAATCCGGAATGGAATCTGAAAGTTGTGCAATTATATGAGACCTCTTTAGTCAGGCATGGCTTGATGTTAATGGGTCCTACGGGATCGGGCAAAACCAGCTGTACCATTGCAATGCTCAAAGTTTTCACCGAAATGGGTAATCTACACAAGGAAATGAGAATGAATCCCAAAGCCATAACGGCTCCTCAAATGTTTGGACGCTTAGATCCGGCCACCAATGATTGGACTGATGGTATTTTTTCTACTTTATGGAGACGATCACTTAAAGTACCCAAAACTCAGAACACATGGATTGTTTTGGACGGCCCAGTCGATGCTGTTTGGATTGAAAATCTTAATTCTGTCCTGGATGATAATAAAACATTGACATTGGCCAACGGTGATCGTATTAAAATGGCGGACAATTCAAAATTAGTCTTTGAACCAGATAATGTAGATAATGCCTCACCGGCTACCGTTTCGAGAGTGGGTATGACATTTATGAGTTCGTCGGTGTTGAAGTGGTCTATTTATATGGAGGGTAAGTATAGATTTAAGGTTATACTCGTACATTGACTGCACCATATTTTGATTTAGATATAAGATTAATAAAAAGGTATGTAATACTAAGATGGGTAATTAGCTGGAATAGTGCTTGTGAACATTTGCTTTGAACTTTCCTACTCGTATATTGCAAATTCCACATACGAACTGTACGGCTAAAGAACGAATATTCTCTGTAGTGTATTGCTCTGTCTACTGGCCAACCGACTACGAAGAAATGAGCTCTAACAGATAGACGTGTACTGCGCAACAAAGTTCGAGTATGGGGAATGAGTTCCCTGATTTCGTTAGAGCACATTCCAAAGTAGTAACGATAGAACAGTGTGACGTAACCCTCATTGCGACGGTGCTCCAGTGGATCAATAGAGTTGGAGACCCTACTGTCACCGATGAGCACTTTCACTCTCCTTCTCTCGGTCGAGAAAATCCAAAATAGACTTTGAAGCACCGGCGCATGTATGAGAGTTGTATTCTATTTTCGGTCAGATATAGGTGGTGATGAAGTGAAGTTAGAAAAACGGAGGCACTTGAATGCTTCTTTCGACACTTGAAAAATGTGATTTGTCCAAAAGACATCGCATTGAATTCTCATGCCTAAAACATCAAGAGCATCTGATTCCTTAATATTTACACCGCCCATTAATATACATAGATGAAGTAATATGATTTGCCGTACGTTTATGCGTAATGACATACGTCATTCTTAAAACAGATTTTCTTCTCTAATAGGGGGTAGAAAAAACCTCCCCCACCCCCTTCTTTGACTAAAGGCCATCATTATAGGAGATCATAGGTCAAAGAGGGGTGAGGATCATAGTTCAAAGAGGGATGAGGATATGCAGTAGCCCACGAGTTAGGTATATTGGAAACATTATTCAGAATCTTGGCTTGGCCCATGGGTGAATGCGACCATACTCCAGTAGCCGGATTCCTGAACTAAGATCTATTTGCTGAATCATTAATTTGACTGGGAGCCATTTAAGCATAACGAAGAGTGTCTTGGAAGGTTTGGTTCTAATAGCACCGATAATCATAAGAGCCATTGAACAAACACGCCATACACTAGTATGTCCTTTTCGAAGAGTCAAGCAGTATTTGCAGGATTTAAGGATATTTAAATGATTTATAATATATTGTCTAGGGCCCATCTGCATGAGTAGACTGCAATTAGTACCGAAGATCGAAGCGCATGGAATTCTAAAACATGCTCGGCCTTTGACCGTAACAGGTTGTAAATATTAGCTTTTTAAGTAAGTAAAGCTCATATATTTTTAGGGTCCTTCTGCATGAACAGACAGCAAATTAATGCTTTAGACAACCCAGATTGAGTGTTTAGGCTGACCCGTTTTAAATTCAGGACAGTTTTAAATTCAGAATGAGCCCAACATTTTTGGAATGATCACTGATTGTTCAAATTAAGCCATTTGTCATCTAAAAGTTGACTCTTGACAAGAGCAATTTTAATTTCCTAATTAAGAGTCTGAAAATTTAATGTCGTGGGCTTATTGACCCTCGTTATAAGATAATTTCGTTCTGCGGTTGCTATGGTCAAATATAGGCCGTTTGTACTAGTGTAAGCAATATTTGTTCAGAATTCATGAAAATATACCAACATTAAGTGATCCCAATCTGAATTCCGTGAAGTATGACCTATAGCATTATTTACAATATAGACCAATTTCAATAGCGCGGGATCACTTAAGCAAATGTCTAGAACCAATTTTATAAAATCTGTACTTTTATTGCTGGTTTACATGGGTAGCCAGACGTAGGAACGGACTTATTACATCGACTCCAGAAAACAATTATCCATCGGCATTCTTAAAGTCGGGTCTCAGACCAATATTTCTAGGTTGTTTTATCCTTTCCACCTAAAATAATGACTTTTATTTAAACTCAAAAAATAAAAAAAATTATATACTTCTTTTAGCTTGGGCTCGTCGCCAACCCTCCGCCGAACAAGATATATTTCGGAAATGTTTCGCTGCAATATATGAAGAGGCCCACACTTTCCTACAAACTAAGCTCGTGGCAAAAATGCGCATCTTGGAAGCAATTTATATAAAACAATTCTTGGAAATAATGGATGGTTTATTGGCCGACTGTAGCAACAGACAGGAAAGATATTTAGAGCGTACATTTCTATTTTGTTTAATGTGGACTTTGGGGGCCGTATTAGAAATAACGGAACGTGATAAACTGGAAGAGTTTTTGCTTAAGCATCCATCTAAAATGAGTAAGTAATGTTTAAAGAATGTACGGGAACGGGATTTCCTTTAAAATAATCAAAATTTTTTTGATAATGTTTAAGAATGGCCCAAAAAGCAACCCAATGAAACAATTTTTGAATACTATGTTGATGATGCTGGAAATTGGCAACATTGGAATACTAGAGTAGAACGTTTTATATACCCAGAGGATAGTATACCGGAATTTGCCTCCATATTGGTACCGAATGTGGACAATGTAAGAACTGCTTTTCTAATGAACAATATTGCCAAGCAACGCAAACAAGTTTTGCTGATTGGTGAGCAGGGTACGGCTAAGACAGTTATGATAAAGGGTTATATGATGAACTACGATCCTGAAGAACATTTGTATAAATCCTTTAATTTTTCATCGGCCACTACACCAAATATGTATCAGGTGGGTACATATTTACACAATTCAAAATTACTTTTTAAATATTTGTTTGTTTGTAGCGTATTATTGAATCCTATGTGGAAAAACGGGTAGGCACTACTTATGGTCCACCGGGTCAGAGGTCTATGACTATTTTTATAGATGATATAAATATGCCTGTAATAAATGCTTGGGGTGACCAAATTACCAATGAAATTGTTCGTCAAATGATTGAACAACGCGGTTTTTATTCTTTGGACAAACCGGGTAATATAAATTGGATATTAATGCTTTCTACAGTGATTTTCGGCAATAGTCCATTCCGCTTAAGGGCCAAAAACTGTTATATACGGGCATGTTCTGCAAATCACTTCCACATGATTTTGAAATCACATAAATTTTCTAAGTCGAATTATTCATTGTTCATAAATTATTTTGACACTTTTATAACTCAGTGCACTTAAGATGAAGAAGGTCTAGAAGGTTATTGATAAATGCACTGAAAATTTCAACAATTATAGAAATTACAGCCTTTTTGAATTTCATGTGATTTCAAAATCATGTGGAAGTGATTTGCAGAACATGCCCGATAGTATAAGCCAATAATGTTATAGTCACTTTCTTTCTTATAAAAAGAATCGGTTATAGTCCAAATTCGCTTATAGTCCACAACAGTTGTGCAACTATAGCTGTGGCCTATAACCGAAAATGACTTCATTCTTACCTGAACTTTTTTTTAGGAGATTTCTCCACAATTTTGGATATACAAATGTTGGCCGCCATGATACATCCGGGAGGCGGTCGTAATGATATACCAAATCGTTTAAAGCGTCACATGTCGATTTTCAATTGCACTTTGCCCAGCACGAATTCAATGGATCAGATTTTCAGTCAAATTGGTACTGGTTACTTTTGTTTGGCACGTTTTGAAGCCGAAGTAGTTGAAATCGTGCCGTTTTTAGTGCCTCTAACACGTATTTTCTGGCAGAGTATCAAAGCCAAAATGTTGCCCACTCCTGCAAATTTCCATTATGTATTTAATTTGCGTGATTTGTCTCGCATTTGGGAGGGGATTTTAAAAGTGGCCCCGGAAGAATGCAAAACGGTGCAGGATGTTTTAAAATTGTGGCGCCATGAGTGCACTCGAGTTATAGCCGATCGTTTTACGGATTATAAAGATACGGCTTGGTTCATAGAACGTATGAAGAAAGACGCTAAAGCCAATTTACCGCTAGAATACTGGGAAGAATTTCCCGAAGATGAAACTTTCTTTGTGAACTTCCTAAGAGATCCGCCAGATGCCGGGGAGGATGATGAAGATGTTTCGCTGGAGCCTCCGAAAATTTATGAAGAAATGCCCAGCATGGAAGTAGTAAAGAAGCGCGTACTCTGGTATATGGATCAATTTAATGAATATGTAAGAGGTTTCCGTCTGGACATGGTGTTTTTTCATGATGCTTTGGTCCATTTGATAATTGTTTCACGTATCATTAGTATGCCGAGGTAAATATTAGCTCAGTTCACGGTCCTTTGCAAATAGTCTAGCGTCGTAGCAATTGCAAATTAATATAGCAAATTAAAAAAAACATCTATTAAAATAATATTACAATTTTTTCGTTAGCTTTCTTCTTCTATTATCCTTGACTCCCAGTGGAGTATAGGGCATCTTGGTTTTATTCATTAGAATGTTTTCGCATAGATTAGGCACCTTCAAAATCCTTGTGCCAGCTGCCGTAGCAGGAGTAGCATTTTTTAAATGCAACGTTAGTGCAAAGCCGATGGATGATGGTTCCAAAGACACAAGCCAAGTTATAGCGAGCCGCTCGATCCAACACAGATCTGCACAGTGTGCCAGAACCGCTTGCATCATATGCAAACCCAGTTATTGTGCAACACTTGTTTTCGTCTAGTGTCACCTCAGTAACTGTTCAGGACTACAACATGACAGGGAGTGGTCGAAGAGTTTCGTTGCGCCATGTTGCCAACAACGGCGAAACTCAGCGTATTTTTCGACATCGTCATCTTCGTCATCGGAATAAGCAACTCTCCCACCATCCGTTCAGCAATCGCAACAACAATGGCAGCATAAACATCAGCAGCACGATCCATCGCCGCTATTACCATCGATTGCAGTCCAAGTTCCTGGGATGATATCAATTCTGCAGTTAACTGCAATGGCCTTCAAGGCAAAATATCCGAAATAACGCGATTTATGCAGCAACACAACATCGAGGTCGCAGCGGTCCGGGAGACAAAACTGAACAACGACTTCAATCTGCAAAGTTGTAACGGGTACAACGTTCTCCGAAAAGACCGCATCAGAAGTGACAGTGGAGGCATCGCATTTATTATTCACAACTCAGTGCAGTATAGAGTTCTATCTCCTGATCTAGACAATAGAGACCAATACCTTGAGGCTCAAGGTATTGCTGTCAGATCAGGGGATATGGAGTTAGAACTCTATAATGTCTACATACCGCCTGTAACCAGCTGTCCAACTGGTTACCGTCCCGACATTAGAAACTTTTTAGAAGGAGAAACACGGCTGGTTCTAGGGGACTTTAACGCGTACCATGATCTTTCATTTCTTGGGGAAGACCAAAGATGTGCGTCGTTAGCAGAACAGATTGACGAGTCCACCTTCTGGACTTTAAATGACGATGCCTCCACTCGTATTATGGGTAATTGCGCCAGTTCTCCCGACATAACAATTGCAAGTCTTAGTCTGATTAACTGCTTACCTGATCTTTGGCACTCATTTCTTGGGGAAGACCAAAGATGTGCGTCGTTAGCAGAACAGATTGACGAGTCCACCTTCTGGACTTTAAATGACGATGCCTCCACTCGTATTATAGGTAATTGCGCCAGTTCTCCCGACATAACAATTGTAAGTCTTGGTCTGATTAACTTCTTACCTGGCAGTTGTGTCTCTAGCTTCAGACCATCTGCCCATAATCGTTAGACTGGAGCCATTAAACGATTTTATCGTCTCTGAACGCCGTACGTACATAAACTAGTAAAAAACAAACTAAAACGGCTTTAGAGAATTCACCGACCGCCACTTAGACATCTACAACCACCCTCGAACATGCACGACGAAGAGATGGAGTTTCGCGTAACCATCAACGCTGCAGCCACTCGCTTTATCCCTGATGGTAGAATACCCGTAGTGAGGCTGCACTTCCCAGGATTAGAAGATGAGCGTGATGTCATCCGCAATACCAACCCTGATGATCCCAGGATCGTTCAGCTGAACCGTGATATCAGTAGGTTGGGAAATGAGGACAAGCGAAACCGTTAGTTTGATCACCTGAAAAACTGCAACTTTGGCGCGGGTATAAGTAAGTTGTGGTCCACTGTTCGATCTCTCTCGAACCCTATGAAAAAGATTGGCAAACTTTATCGGGTCGCGATAAAGTTTGCCAATAACACCATTTCCGACTCGAAAGCGTGCTCGCGTGCTTTTAGCCCCAACTTATAATCCGATGCTCCAATGGGAGCCAAGTATAGCACAAGAAGAATCCCACACTGGTTTTTACCGCATCTTCAACTAGGTTGATCAGGTTACCAGGCTGTCCCACAATTAGGTTAGAGTAGGAATTGGATACAGTTCTAACCTGGAGACGCCAGGCAACAACTCCATCCCATTACATCCCTTTACCAAATTGCAAATGCTAGTCTATTTGCAACAGACTGCGAACAGATCTATTGATTTTTATAACATGAAAGCTAGAATTTCAATATAAAATTTGTAATTCTAGGGGCAATGCTTTGTTGGTGGGTGTGGGAGGTTCCGGGAAACAGAGCTTAACACGTTTGTCCTCCTTTATAGCGGGCTATAAGTTTTTCCAAATAACTTTGACTCGGGCCTATAATGCTGGTAATTTAGTGGAAGACTTAAAGTATTTGTATCGTACGGCTGGTTTGGAAGGCCAGGGCATTACGTTTATATTCACCGATAATGAAATCAAAGATGAGGGCTTCTTGGAATATATAAATAATATATTGAGCTCTGGAGAAATAGCTAATCTCTTTGCCAAAGATGAAATGGGTAAATACCTAAGATTATTAGGATAAGTCAATTTATAAAAATCTTTCTAATTTTAGATGAAATCTATAATGAAATTATACCTGTCATGAAAAAGTTAGCACCTAGAAGGCCTCCAACTCAAGATAATCTATATGACTTCTTTTTATCAAGGGCACGTGCCAACTTGCATGTGGCTCTTTGTTTTTCACCCGTAAAAGACTTACCCCCTAATTAATAAACGAATTATTAAATTGTCAAAATCTTATAGAAATTTTGTATGGAAAATTTGAATTATAAGCTTGTCATAGCTATATTTTTCGTTTATGAATTAGGGGTTTATTTTTAAAAATTTTATGAATTTAATACTAATTTAATGTTTTTCTTTAGATTGGAGAAAAATTTCGTGTTCGTTCTTTAAAATTTCCCGGTTTAATATCTGGTTGCGTTACAGATTGGTTCCAAAAATGGCCCGAAGATGCCCGCGTAGCAGTATCTCGTCATTATCTCGAGAGTTTTGAAATCATTTGTTCGGAACAGGTCAAGGAACAAGTTATGGATATTATGAGTTGGATACACGAAACTGTTTCCGTTGCTTGTATTTCATATTTCGATAGGTTTCGTAGAACCACTTTTGTAACTCCCAAATCTTTGATATCGTTTTTGGAGAGCTATAAAAAGCTTTACAGAGAAAAACAAGTGAATATAGTGGTCATGTCGGAAAGAATGTCCTCGGGTTTGGATAAACTAGATGAAGCAGGAGCCTCAGTTTCGGTGCTAAAGAAAGATTTAGTTGAAATGAATAAGGTAATAGTGGCGGCTAGCGAGGAAGCAGAAGTAGTTTTGGCAACTGTAGCAGAATCTACAGCGGCTGCTGAGATCATAAAAACCCAAGTGGCAGAGAAGAAGGCCCAAGCTGGGGAGTTGGTGAAACTTATATCTGCCGATAAAGCTGTAGCTGAGGCCAAGTTAGAAAAAGCCAAGCCAGCTTTAGAAGAAGCTGAGGCAGCTTTAAAGGTATATTTATAGAAAATTTGATTTGATTTATGTTCTTAATAAATAAAACCTATCTCAGACTATAAAAGCTGCAGACATAGCCACAGTCCGTAAGTTGGGTAAACCGCCCTATTTGATTACCCTCATCATGGATTGTGTATGCATATTGTTTCGCAAGCGCATTAAGCCGGTCAAGCATGATCCGGAAAAAGAATTTATACAAAGTTCTTGGGAAGAGTCTCTTAAAGTAATGTCCGATACCAGTTTTCTAAGGAAAATTGTGGAATATCCCACTGATGTTATAAATGGCGAAATGGTGGACCTAATGTTGCCCTATTTCAACTACAGGTATTTTGAATATTTTTTAAAAAATTAATAAATTTTCCATAAATTATATTGTTTTTTAGCTTGTATACCTTCGAAGCAGCCAAGGTGGCTTGCGGTAATGTGGCGGGCCTGTTGTCCTGGACCATAGCCATGGCTAAATATTATGAGGTTAACAAAGAGGTATTGCCTCTTAAGGCCAATTTGGCTGTACAAGCAGCAAAATATGCCAAAGCTGCTGGAGATTTACAGGAAGCTGAAGAGCTATTTGCTTCCAAAGAACGCGAGTTAGCCAAAGTGCAGCAACAATTCGGCGAAGCAATTGCAAAGAAAAACGCCGTACTCCAAGAAGCCCAGAAATGCCAAGACAAAATGGATGCCGCCACGGCTCTTATAAATGGTTTGGCAGGAGAGAAAATACGCTGGACTGAGCAGATTGCTCAGTTTAAAAGTGAAACCGAACGTCTGGTGGGCGATGCGATTTTGTTGACCGCCTTCTTATCCTATACTGGACCTTTCAATCAAGAATTTCGTAATGATTTACAAACGCTTTGGCAAAAGCAAATTGTGGAACGCTTAATACCCATATCGATCAATCTTAGTATTATAGATAACTTAACAGATCGCACTCAGATAGGAGAGTGGAATCTCCAAGGTTTGCCCTCAGATGAATTATCTATTCAAAATGGTATTATCGCTACCAAAGCCGTGAGATTTCCCTTGCTTATCGATCCTCAGTCACAGGGTAAAGCTTGGATTAAGACCAAGGAAAAGGAGAATGGTTTGCTGGTAACAAATTTGCAAGATCGTTACTTTCGTTCCTTTATAGAGGATGCAGTTAGCTTGGGCCTGCCGGTAATCATTGAAGATGTTGCCGAAGAATTGGATCCTTGTTTGGACAATGTCTTAGATCGCAATCTTTTAAAAGTGGGTACTACATATAAAATTAAATTAGGCGACAAGGAAATTGATTATAATGCCGACTTTCGTTGCTATATAACTACCAAATTGCCCAATCCTTCCTATACACCTGAAGTATCTGCGCGAACTTCCATAATAGATTTTACCGTAACCATGAAGGGCTTAGAAGATCAACTGTTGGGTAGAGTTATTCTAACAGAACGCAAGGAACTCGAAGAAGAACGTACGAATTTAGTTGAAACTGTAACGGGTAATATGAAGAAAATGAAGGAATTGGAAGCTAATTTATTGCACAAGCTATCAACCACTCAAGGCAGTCTATTGGACGATGTGACTGTTATAGAAGTTTTAAATACCAGTAAAAATACTGCCATAGAAGTTAGTGAAAAATTGGAAATCGCCAAAGTAACCGAAGCTAAAATAAATATAGCTCGTGAGGAGTATCGTCCGGTAGCTACAAGGGGTAGTGTCTTGTATTTTTTGGTGTGCTCCATGGCTAAGGTCAATATGATGTATCAAACATCTTTGGTGCAGTTTCTAGATCGTTTCGATGCCAGCATGCATGACTCGGCCAAGACTCATATAACGCAGAAGCGTATTAAACGCATCATTGCCTATTTGACATACGAGATCTTTAGGTATAAATCGAGAGGGCTATATGAAAAAGATAAATTCTTATTTGTCTTGCTAATGGCTCTCAATATAGATCGTCAACTGAATTTGGTGGGTTATGAAGAATTTCAAAATTTTATTAAGGGAGGAGCTGCACTTAACCTCAACGATTGTCCACCCGTGCCTTTTAAATGGATCACCGACGAAACCTGGTTGAATTTGGTTCAATTATCGAATTTGGGTCCATTTGTACACATACTAACAAAAGTTTCGAACAATGAACGAGCTTGGTCCAATTGGTATAAAAAAGATTGTCCTGAAAATGAAACTATACCAGATGGCTATAATTCTTTGGATCCTTTCCGTAAACTGTTGTTAATACGTTCCTGGTGTGCAGATCGTACTTTATCTCAAAGCCGTAAATATATTGCCAATTCTCTGGGTGATCGTTTTGCAGAACCGGTTGTTTTAAATTTTGATGGTCTCTTATCAGAAAGTAAACCCTTAACGCCCATTGTTTGTTTTCTATCAATGGGTTCAGATCCCTCATCCAACATAGAAGCTTTGGCAAAGAAAAACGAGCTAAAATGTTATCCCATATCAATGGGTCAGGGACAGGAAATACATGCTCGCAAGTTAGTGGCTGCGTGCTTAGAGGAAGGAGGCTGGGTTTTATTACAAAATTGTCATTTAGGTCTAGAATATATGAATGAACTTACTTTGCTGTTGCTTGAATTGGAAAGAGATGATAAAATGACATATCATGCTGACTTTAGGGTTTGGATAACCACGGAACCACATGAATCATTTTCTATAACTTTACTCCAAATGTCTTTGAAATTTACCAATGAACCACCTGCCGGTGTAAGAGCTGGCCTCAAAAGAACCTACAGCAACTTATCACAAGATTTCTTGGACTATTCACAGTCGATTTACTATCATCCCTTGGTATTTGCCATTTCATTTTTGCACTCAGTGGTCCAGGAACGTCGCAAGTTCGGTCCCTTGGGTTGGAATATACCCTATGAATTTAATTCTGCCGATTGGTATGCCAGTTGTTTGTTTGTCCAGAATCATTTGGACGATTTGGAACCGGGTAAGGGCATTAGCTGGACCACTGTACGTTATATGTTGGGTGAGGTTCAGTATGGCGGTCGTGTTACCGACGACTATGATAAACGTTTGCTAAATACATTTGGACGCGTTTGGTTTAATGATAACCTATTTGCGCAAACTTTTGAATTTTTCAAGGGCTACAAGATATTTTGCTTTAAAGAACAGGAAGCTTATTTGGCAGCCATAGAAGAATTACCCAATATTGATCCACCTCAAGTTTATGGATTTCATTCGAATGCTGAGATAACATATCAAACCAATACAACCAAATCGATACTGGATACGATTATGTCCATTCAGCCTAAAGGTGAGTGAGTTTAGTTATTCCCCCTTTTTTGTTTTTGAGCAGTTTCAAAAATTGTCTAACAGAATCTTCGAGCGGAGGAGGAGAAACTCGCGAGGATAAGGTGGCTCGCCAAACAAAAGAAATGCAAAGTAAAGCTCCTATGCCCTATGATCTGTTTGAAGTAAAGGAACGTTTAAAACCCGTACCAGGGTCGCCAAGTTCAATGAATATCTTCCTTCGCCAAGAAATTGATCGTATGCAAAAGGTAAATTAGAAAAATTTGAAAATGTCTGGTGTTTTTATACCTTTCATCGCCATCGGAGGAAAGGCTATAATAATGTAACCTAACCTATAATTGTAATCTATAGTAATATCAGTCTGGCACCAAAAAATTCAATCACTGAGTCTATTTAACGATGCCTGTCTGACTGAAAGTCCATCTAAACTTATAATCAAATTAGGTCACAATTTTTAAGATCATTTTGGGATTATGACCATTTTTATACTTTCCATAGGGGGGCTCCCCGGTATTGACATAAAGCCCTCAAATTTTAGCATAGTTTTTTGAAATTTATATTTGCTTATGCAAACAAAAATGATTTCTATATCGGGATTACTGAGCCGAAAAAGCTCTAGAATCTCCTCATTAGATGCAATCACGTGCAAGGCCAGTGGACCTAGGCCTATCTCTTCCCGAGTAAGTAACATCGAGTCTAGCTCCTCCATATAGAGTCAATGAGTCTAACTGCTTCCCTTAAAAGAAACACATACCTCTTATATTGGCATGCCATCAATTATATACGACCCTGGTAGCAACCAGCGTCGTCGCAATTTGGAGGGTCCAGGTCTAGGATTGTTCTTTAAGACCTTAAAGGACACGCCCACCGGTTTCACTTTTACAATATCCCACCTTTTGGTAAAGATAAAACTATCAGAATTGCCCCTATCAATGAGAGCCATCACGGGATGACCTTTGTCAATCTCGCTGTAGGTTCTATTTATTTTGACAGGCGTCCGTTGGGCGTTAAGCCCCATGCTACTGATATTCATTTTTACTTGTTTGTCCTTGCAGCGCCTTAATGGCAGCTCGGCTATTGACATTTATAGTCACCTCACTGTTTACAGTTATGGTACTAGGGATAAACTCGGTGGTCTTCTATATGGTAACAAATTTCTGCCTGGAAGACACTGCATCCATCTGTAAGTCTATTAAACTTTTTGATGTTTTGCCCCCGATCCACCCGATCTAATACCGAAGTTCATTTTAGAACCATTTGTAAAGATTGAATTGCTATGTACGAACCTTCTAGTCAGTGCCGTGCTGAACGGTAGTTCCTTGACTAAATAGTCAGCTCGTGGTAAGCCCGACTTTAATCCAAAGGGGAACTGTTAAGCTCAGTAATCTATTGATTTTACCCATTCATGTAGCCTCATTAGACTTGTGGTTACCATTCCCTTTATGAAAAGATCCAATCTGAATAATAAGGACATAATGTCAAGGGCTGAATGTGGAGTGCTTTTTAAGGCATAAAGCTGGACATTAGTAAGAGAGCACATGATTTAAACTTTGGGCCTGTTCGTAAACATATTACTGCACTGGATCACGATTACAAACTTTGCATCATAAAATATTATGATGCTCTGTTGATGCAAATATTTTTGGGCAGCACTGCTTTGTCACCACATCATCTTCATGAGGAAACAAAGATCCTTAAAGTAAAGGAACACAACATTATGTTACCTTAGCAGTTCCTTTTGGGATGTCATTGAAGAAATCATACAAACTTTAACATTACACAGGTGGCATCTTCCCCGAGTCATATCAGGAAAGATCTTCGCGTGTATGAGGATAGCATACGAAGATATGTACTTGATCCTTGAGATCATACCTCGTGCATGGCAGCATTAAACAACATTCATAAAGACGCCACCAACTCCGCGATTTCAGGTTTTCGCATTAATGTTGTATTAGGAGGTCGCCCATAGCCCATACATAGCAAAAGAAGTAAAGAACCTGCCGCGGAAAACAAGAGTCGGGATAGAGCAACATATTAAATATCTTTTGGTTCCAAATCGTCCCCAACATATGCCCAGCTTGTGGTCAGGGTCCTCATGATACCACATTTTCAACTGTACCGCCAAACCTACTTCATTCAGTCCTGAGGATTTGTGGACACAATTTCATGGCCTTGATTCCCTAACAGATTCCCCATAAAAACAAAATTATAAAATTTTAAATGTTAGAGCTGTTACTACAACAACAACAACAACTTTATGTTAGAACGGCTCTGACAATGGCTATGTAAATCCAATACACAACCTATGGCCTTAAGCCTCACTTCTTACCTACTGAGTTTTTGCAGAAGTAATAAGCATCGAGTCCCTTTTTCATCATTTTTATAGTATTCCTTTACCAGGATGATGTCTAAGATTATACCTAAGAATTTAAAAGCATAATTTATATTATATGGTTACTTCTTTTTAATAATTTGACATTTAATGGGTTAAAAGGGTGCTAATTTAAATTTCTTTCCTCTAGTTTATGCATACATTTTTAAATAAATTCATATTTTTCCTTAACTCATAGATTATTGTTTTGGTTAGAAACACCCTAAAAGATCTGCTCTTGGCCATTGAGGGCACTATTATTATGAGTGAACAATTAAGAGATGCTTTAGATAATATATTCAATGCTCGAGTACCAGGAGTTTGGCTCAGAGGCAGTTGGACTTCCTCAACTTTAGGATTTTGGTTTACAGAATTGCTGGAAAGAAATGCTCAATTTCATAACTGGTGTTTTGGTGTAAGTCTCACTCCCATTTAAAGATTCAAGTTTAAATTTTTTTATGCATTCTTTGTTTATTTTTTCTACTAAGAGCCGTCCTGTTGTTTTCTGGATGTCGGGATTTTTTAATCCTCAAGGTTTTCTCACAGCCATGAAGCAGGAAGTCTCAAGAGCTCATGATGGCTGGGCTTTGGATATGGTTAGCATGTACAATGATGTCTTAAAAGTTGGTGCTGATGAGTGCAAGAAACCACCCAAGGAGGGAGTTTTTGTTCATGGTCTGTACTTAGATGGTGCTGGTTGGGATCGTAAGACATCTCGTTTGATTGAGTCAACTAATAAGGTGTTGTATGTTTTAATGCCAGTGGTTCTTATATCGGCCATAAATTCAACAGCTCCTAAAAGTCCCAAGCTATATACGGTATATATGGAATTAATTTAGTTGATTATATTAAATATTTATACTTGATTGTATTATTAGTGTCCCGTTTATAAGAAAATGAATCGTACGGATTTGAATTACATTTCACCATTATGGTTAAATACAGTTAAAAATCCTGATCATTGGACTGTAAGAGGTGTAGCCTTGCTATGTGATATTAAATAAATTTGTGTTTAAATTTATTTTGTATGAATATTTTCTTTTATAGAAATAGAAAATCGAAAAAAAATCTTAGTTACAAGTAATTCTTTATTTTAGATTTAAATTAGTCTAATATTCATCTCTTTTTTTAGTATTCAACCTGAACCATGTGAATAGCTATTTTTACAATATATTTCAGTTTTTAATATTACATATATATTTTTTTTACATACATATTTTATTTTTTTGCTAAGAAAAATATGTTTATAAGATCTACAATGATAGCACAAGAAAATGTGATGAAAAAAACCAATGATTAAGAAATTCAGTACGATTTATAAAAATATCTGTTATTGTTTTTTTTTTTACTATATAAATTATTCAATTAAGAAGTACGTGGGGGAATGAGAAGTGTGTTGTATGTCAAGATGAGTTTAACGGCCCAAAGTATTTCCTCGTCCCCAAATACCAGCTGTCGCAGCAGCACCACCGGGTCTTTGTTCTGCTCTTGAGACAGGAGGTACACCAAAATAACCAATGCCTCCACTAACATCGGGCACGTATTGTTTGCTAAAAGAACGAAAATAGAAATACATGCAATCATTATTAGAACGAGTATGATAAAGTATTGAAGTAGCTTTTAATGACACTTACAGTATAAAGGGAGTTTCCAGGAAAGCATTACCTCCCAATTCCTGTGGATATTGGAATTTAAGGAAATAATAAACGTGACCAATGAAAATTCCAATAAGAGAAGCGATGGAACTATAAAGATAGAAATAAAAATTATTAACTTTTATATTATTTTAAGTATGAGGTGTTGAGTATAGCAATCAGAATTATATGGATGGGAGATTTTTTATGTGTTAAAATCACAGGTTTTTATCAATTTTATTTTCTATATTGTACTTATATCGGGTTATCCATTTTACAGTTTCAAAAGTGAATGTAAATAAAACAAATTTATATTTCTATTTTATTTAAAGTTCGTTGACATTATGTGTCGAACTCTATATCATTTAAATGACCACCACGCGAAATTTTGCAAGCATTGATCCTATTGAGGTAATTTTTGGTTATCATATGAACATAATGCTCCGAATTCACGGAATCGACACAATCGGGTCTTCGGCAACACTTTCACTTACAGCAGCGATATTTTCAGCGGAACGAGCGAAACGATGATGCACAGGCCTTACAATATTTGTAACCGCTCCAGTCTCTTCAAATCTCTTCACAATTTTGCCAATTGCTTGCGTAGTTGGACGATTGTGTAAACCATAATCTCCTCTTAAATAACGATATGTGGCTGTTGCAGAATTACCATTTTTGTAGTATGTTTTGATAATTTGTATGCGTTGTGTGATACTTAAGCGATCCATTTTCGTCAATGTCAGATTTTCAACGGAAAAGAAAAAATTGGTTTAACAACTTAGTTTGACAGATGTCGAATTCCATTTGTATACTAACCCTTTATTATTCTTAACCTCTTGTTGTCTTCTTTTCTAAATTTTGGAAAAATCATAGTAACTCCTACAAATTGACTCTATTAGAGGTTCTAAGGTGACGATATGAAATATCGTCACCTGAAATGTGACCGATGAAATTTGGTATAGTGATTTAAATTTTCATAAGCAGTATCTGTTTTAAATTCTATGAAAAAATATTGATATTTGTGGCCAATGTATAAATTCCGGGAAGTGGGATCGATGGGAGGTGCCATAAATAATGGACCAATTTTGAAAAATTTCAATAGCCATGCGACTTGTACTTTGATTACATGGTTTATATGGGGTCCAGCCAGCCAGCCGTCCGTCCAGATGGCCGGACGGAATGACATCGCTAAATCGACTCTGAAAGTGATTCTAAGCCTATTGGTATACTAAAAGGTGGTTCTAAGACAAATATTTCTATGCGTTACATTCATCAGCACAAACTTATAATACCCTTCCTACCTATAGTTTTGAAGGGTAATAATATTAAATTTTGTAAATGATATGAACAATTGCTTATGACACGTAAAACATGGACAAAAAAAAATGCATAAACTTACCCTTGGAAAATCAACTCCATACCGGCCAAAACCCATGGCAAATAAATGGCCTTAAAACGACTTCCGAACCAGAAATTAACAATGACCTCCTTATTCAGCTGACACCAAACATAGGTGACAGCAACCACTAGAAGATCCATAAGATAGGGTACATTGAAGACCAAACCTCCAACAATTGCCAAAGTGGCCACAACCAGTTGCAGGAACAGATAATCAGCCGGACTACGGCCAAATTGATCCTTCTCCAGCCTACTACTGTACTGGGTAATAAAATAGCAATTGATAAGGAAGTGAAAACCTGTTGAGGGTGTGAGTGGATAGACAAAGAGACTGGTAATACATCTCCATAGATGTAATTTTGTCAGTACTAGTTCCCGTGATAAATACATATGGTACGAAGGTAATATGCCAAAGCGAGCCAAAAGGCTCATGGTCACTGTTGCCGTCAGCCAATATCTGGTGAATCTTGGCAACTGTTTGTACCACTGGCCGGCGTCTGTCATTTTGCTTTGTTGTGAGTGTTCCTTTAAATATTAGCTTATAAATTATGTTTCAAATTTTTACACAAATTGTTTAAATATTTTATATTTCTTTGTAATTTACGGTCACTATAATTAATGATATTGGATTTTTTTGTATGATTTTGACAGTTCTCAAATGAAAACATTACGTGGTCTTGTGTTTTAATGATGACAATCAAACGATTTTAATAATTTACAGCGATTTTGGAAATTATCGTTTGTTGATGGTGTTGCCGGAACCAAATTAAGCATGAAAAACTAAAGTTTAAAAATTGTTATAAAAAAACTGTTCAATATATCAGTGCATCTCGCTTAAAAGTAGGCAATACTTTTTAAAATTATCTTGCTTTTAACTTGACAACCTCCAGGGCAACACATTATTTTAATCTATTCATTTTCTTGCTCTATTTAAAATGAACAGCATACCACCAAGGAAGTTGGCGGTGTAATCTCGACTTCCGGATTCTGTAAGTTTAACCACAAACCTAATATTACTCCAACCACGAACAGCAGCAGAGACACATGTACCAATTCTATGGCGAACGGATGTAAAGCAGCATAGACATACACCAACTACTAAGACCAAACAAATTTATTAAGGGCAACAGGTAACACTGGCCAACAAAATAAAAACAGATTTTTTTAAAATTTACAAAAACTTAATACGATCTTAAAACTTTGAATATTCCAAACCAAATAAGCCTTATTTTCTGAAAATCCATTAATAAATGTTGATTTTATTCAAAATAAAGCAAATAAAGTGAAAATATAAAATTTTGTCTTTAAGCCATTTCCCGCCCTCATTGCATCTTTTTATACCCTTCACTAGCACAGATGGAAAGGGTATTATAAGTTTGGGCTGATGTGTGTAACGCATAGAAATGTTTGTCTAAGACCCACCTTTTAGAATCACTTTCTGAGTTTATTTAGCGATGTCGTTCCGTTGTTGTTGTAACTGCGATATTTTTGTTAATATCAAAACGCGCTAAATGAGGCAAAACTTACTCGTAAATCTGAAGATAATTAGAATTTTGAGTTTTTTTTGCATACATAATTTTTGTGAAAACTGTAATCAATTTGCCAAATTTCGAGATAATTGGTCCACGTTTGACCTTAGCTCTCATGGTGATTCTGCAACATCCACATATCGTGCTTTAAGGGGAGATTATGGTTTACATAATCGTCCAACTACGCAAGCAATTGGCAAAATTGTGAAGAAATTTGAAGAGACGGGAGCGGTTACAAATATTGTAAGGCCTGAGCATCATCGCTTCGCTCGTTCCGTTGAAAATATCGCTGCTGTAAGTGAAAGTGTTGCCGAAGACCCGAATATGTCGATTTTGTTAATTCGGAGCGTTTGGTCATAAAGTAACCGACTTTTTTTTGCCTGCTATTGAAGAATACGACTTGGAGAATATGTGGTTTCAACAAGACGATGCCACATGCCGCACAACTCGATCGAATATGGCTTTATTGCAAGAGACATTTCCTGGCCGCGTAAATTTTCGTCGTGGTGAGTTGATAGGCCACCAAGATCATGCGATTTGCACCATTAGACTTTTTTTGTTTGGCTAGCAGATAAACCTTTAACTCTTGAGTACCTTAAAAAAACAATCGTCAAGTTATGGCTGAAATACCGCCCAATATGTTTCAAAAAGTGGTCGATAGCTCAAAAGAATCATTGCTTGCAACATTTTGCGTGGTGGTCATTTAAATGATATAGTGTTTCACACATAATGTCAACTGTCAAACTTTATAATAAAAAAAAAATATCATGAAAAAAATATTTTATATGTGTTTTATTTACGGTCACTTTTGAAACCGCAAACTGGATAACCCGATGGACATAAAACCCCATCATCATTGATTTGCTCAAGCGTGTCATCTTGGTCGCTTTCATTTGCAACCAACAACAAAATAGGCAAGAAACAAATCAAAATCCAAAGAAATATTATCTCGAACATTGTTGCCACGACATTATTATTTTTGTAAACATTACGAATATTTTCGTAAATATTGGGAATTTTTTTCAAAACAAATAAATTCTAATATTAAACAATTTTAGATTTTTATTATTTATAGATATTTTCGATCCAAAAAATTTTCATAGAAAAATTTTTGATAAAAAATTGTCCATAGAAAAATTTTTGATAAAAAATTTTCATAGAAAAATTTTTGATAAAAAATTGTCCATAGAAAATTTTTTGATAAAAAATTGTCCATAAAACATTTTTGATAAAAAATTTTCCATAGAAAAATTTTTGATAAAAAATTTTCTATAGAAAAATTTTTGTAAGAAAATTTTCTATAGAAAAATTTTTGATAAAAAATTGTCCATAGAAAAATTTTTCTAAAAAAATTTTCTATAGAAAATATTTTTATCAAAAAATTTTCTATAGAAAAATTTTTGATAAAAAAAAATTTCTATAGAAAAATATTTGATAAAAAATTGTCCATAGAAAAATTTTTGATAAAAAATTTTCTATAGAAAAATTTTGATAAAACATTTTCTATAGAAAATTTTTTGATAAAAAAATTTTTTTATACATTTTCTATAGTAAATTTTTTGATAAAAAAATTTTCTATAGAAAAATTTTTTATAAAAAAATTTTCTATAGAAAAATTTTTGCAAGAAAATTTTCCATAGAAAAATTTTTGATCAAAAATGTTCAATAAAAAAAATTTCTAAAGAAAAGTTTTTAATAAAAAATTTTTGATAAACAAATTTTTGATAAAAAAAAAACATTTGTAATAAAAAATTTTCTATAGAAAAATATTTGATAAACAAATATAGTAAAATTTTTTATAAAAAAATTTTCTATAGAAAAATTGAAAAATTTTTGATAAAAAAATTTGGTATAGAAAAATTTTTGATAAAAAAATTTTCTATAGAAAAATTTTTTGATAAAAAAATTTGGTATGGAAAAACTTTTGATAAAAAAATTTTCTATACAAAAATTTTTGTTAAAAAAATTTTGTATAAAAAAATTTTTGATAAAAAAATTTTCTATAGAAAAAATTTTGATAAAAAATTTTGTATAGAAAAATTTTCTATAGAAAAATTTTTTTAAGAAAATTTTCTATAGAAAAATTTTTGATAAACAAATTTTCTATAGAAAAATTTTTGATAAAAAAATTTTCTATGGAAAAATTTTTGATAAAATTTTCTATAGAAAAATTTTTGATAAAAAAATTTTCTATAGAAAAATTTTGATAAAAAATATTGATAAAAAATTTTTGTATAGAAAAATTTTTGATAAAAAAATTTTCGATAAAAAAAATTTTTGATAAAAAAATTTTCTATAGAAAAATTTTTGATAAAAAAATTTTCTATAGAAAAATTTTTCTAAGAAAATTTTCTATAGAAAAATTTTTGATGAAAAAATATTCTATAGAAAAATTTTTGATAAAATTTTCTATAGAAAAATTTTTGATAAAAAAATTTTCTATAGAAAAATTTTGATAAAAAATTTTGATAAAAAATTTTTGTATAGAAAAATTTTTGATAAAAAAATTTTCGATAAAAAAAATTTTTGTTAAAAAAATTTTCTATAGAAAAATGTTTGATAAAAAATGTTCTATAGAAAAATTTTTGATAAAAAAATGTTCTATAAAAAAATTTTTGATAAAAATATTTTCTATAGAAAATTTTTTGATAAAAATATTTTCTATAGACAATTTTTTGATAAAAATATTTAAAAAAATAAAGTAGAAAACTGTTTCTTTTTAAAATGAACTACACATTAAAATAATACCTATTTTAGTGACCCGGCCCGTGATTATAAGTAGTGAACTTTGCACAATGGGTCGGATAACTTTAAAATTCGTGACAATATGACAAATCAATGTATAGAGTCTTTGGTCTTATACTCATAAACTATAAATCAAAATGGTTTTATTAGTTTTCGAAAACGAATCTTGGAAAATACAAGCCATGATAATGGTATCTGGTAGAGTCTACCACATCATTAGAATTGTGATAACTATATCACTTCTGTCGCAGAGATTCAAAAATTTGACTTATCGACCCGGCCTCGTATATACATATAATTGTGTATGTGATACACATTATTCTAACTATGCCTGTATGTGTAAGGATCTTTCAAAGGATAAATTTCAATAAACATTCAAATTAAAACCTTTAGGGTGACAAGGTTAAAGATGAATAATATTTTCTGTATTATTGTTATATTATACCAAGAGGTGCTGTGATAAAGCCCACATAAAAAGACCAAAAAAGCTAATAAGGTGATTTTATCTTATACATACGAGTACTATTTACCTGTCTATTTACCTATAGGTGTATTTATTTGAATATTCATCGAATTTTAACGTTCATGTATTATAATTTATATACTTTCTCATTTATTTTTAAGTTCAATACTTAACATCTTATGTTATATATCTTCATTAAGTCTCTGAGAATTTTAAAGCTTTAAAGCGCATACACGAAATCCTTCATTAGTTCCCCTTTTTCTCAAATGCTTCAAATCACGCCCCCTTTTTTCCTGCTTATATACGATTTATTGCTAATAAATATTTATGTTAATTTTTTCTCTTTTTTTGTTGTTGTTGTTATGACAGTATTAGTGAGTCTTTGCTACTTTCTCTTTCTGACTTTCTTAAGTTCTTGTATCTCTATTATTATTTACCTTCGGATTCCATTGAATTCATTTCATTTGCACAGTGGCTCTGTCGTATCCCCTCAGTTTGTCTCCTCTTTTGATAATTTTTTTTCATGTGTCATTCGAAATGACGTTTGTCATTTGAAAGCCAGTTTGGTTTCCTTTTATTTGTATATGTATGTACTTGCTGCTGCTCGTTCATTTGGGTTCTTTATTTTTGTTCTGTAAATACTTATAAATATTGTATGTATGATAGGGATTAGAGTTGCCTATTAAAACCGTTCTATAATTCTCGGGTCAATTTGACCCAATTTTAGTTTATCTTCAATTATAAGTTACTCACATACTTAAATTTCTTGTATTTCCTGTTATTTCCTGTAACCTGTTAGGTAGAATACCGAGCATATTTTAGAATTCTATGCACTTCGATCTTGTGTGCATATTATCCAATTTCGTAGGCCAAGCTTTGAAAGATTTTCCTCTACTTGGCCTTGCAATCGAAGTTTCGGGGGTTTCCGTTTTTATTATAATTTGAGCTTTTTCATAGTAATTGTTTTTGCCAGGAGTGGGTTACTGCTCAATGTCCTAATCCATATTTTTATCGTTCTTATAGGAGCTCACTACATTAACGAGTGTTAACTTAGTTCCCCGGTTGATACCATGAGGTCAGTGTCCCCAGTTGAGATAAAGAATAACCAAGATAAGTCTGGGCAAGTCTGAGCAAGATTTACAAAGACGCGCCGCGACGGCGGTTAAAGCTAAAGGCTTGCCGCCGATGGAGTATGCTGTGGTAGTTAATAATTTTAATAGAAATAAGGTTATACAAAAATTGATGTTAAAGTGAAAGGGCCCAGGCTCAATGTGATATGTTATGATATATTGTTAAATTTTGAATTTTCAGTAAAATTTTTATTTAAGTAAATTTTAAATTTTTAGTAAAATTTTAAATTTTTACTAAAATCTGAGTATTTAGTAAAATTTTGAATTTTAAGTAAAATTTTAATTTTTTGTAAAATTTAAATTATTAGTAAAATTTTAATTTTTAATAAAATTTTAATAAGTATTTTTTTTAAATTTGAATTTTTAGTAAAATTTTGAATTTTTTGTAAAATTTTTAAATTTTAGTACAATTTGAATTTTTAGTAAAATTTTGAATTTTTAGTAAAATGTTTTGTTGTTAGAAAAATTTTTAGTAAAATTTTGGAATTTTTAGTAAAATTTTGAATTTTTAGAAAATTTTAAATTTATTAGAAAAATTTTAATTTTTGGTAAAATTTGAATTTTTGGTAAAATTTTGAATTTTTAGTAAAATTTTGAATTTTTAGCAAAATTTTTAAATTTTGGTAAAATTTGAATTTTTAATAAAATTTTGAATTTTTAGTGAAATGTTTAGTTGTTAGTAAAATTTTAAATTTGTACTAAAATTTTGAATTTTTAGTAAAATTAAAATTTGTAGTAAAATTTTTAATTTTTAAATTTTTAATTAATTTTTAAAATTTTTACTGAAATGTTTAGTTATTAGTAAAATTTTAAATGTTTAGTAAAATTTTAAATTTTTAGAAAAATTTTAAATTTTTAGTAAAATTTTAAATTTTTAATAAAATTTTTAATTTTTAATAAAATTTTTAATTTTTAATAAAATTTTGAATTCTTAGTAATATTTTGAATTTTTAATAATATTTCGAATTTTTAGTAAAATTTTGAATTTTCAGTAAAATTTTAAATTTTCAGTAAAATTTTAAATTTTTTGTCAAATTTTGAATTTTTAGTAAAATTTTTATTTAAGTAAATTTTAATTTTTTAGTAAAATTTCGAATTTGTAGTAAAATTTTAAATTTTAAGTACAATTTTAATTTTTTGTAAAATTTAAATTATTAGTAAAATTTTAATTTTTAATAAAATTTTAATAAGTATTTTTTTTTAAATTTGAATTTTTAGTAAAATTTTGAATTTTTTGTAAAATTTTTAAATTTTAGTACTATTTGAATTTTTAGTAAAATTTCGAATTTTTAGTAAAATTTTGAATTTTTAGTAAAATGTTTTGTTGTTAGTAAAATTTTTAGTAAAATTTTGAATTTTTAGTAAAATTTTGAACTTTTAGTAAAATTTTGAGTTTTTAGAAAATTTTAAAATTTTTAGAAAAATTTGAATTTTTGGTAAAATTTGAATTTTTAGTAAAATTTTGAATTTTTAGTAAAATTTTTAAATTTTGGTAAAATTTGAATTTTTAATAAAATTTTGAATTTTTAGTGAAATGTTTAGTTGTTAGTAAAATTTTAAATTTTTACTAAAATTTTGAATTTTTAGTAAAATTAAAATTTGTAGTAAAATTTTTAACTTTTAGTAAAATTTGAATTTTTAGTAAAATTAAAATTTTTACTGAAATGCTTAGTTATTAGTAAAATTTTAAATGTTTAGTAAAATTTTGAACTTTTAGAAAAATTTTAAATTTTTAGTAAAATTTTAAATTTTTAGTAAAATTTTAAATTTTTAATAAAATTTTTAATTTTTAGTAAAATTTTTAATTTTTAATAAAATTTTTAATTTTTAATAAAATTTTGAATTCTTAGTAATATTTTGAATTTTTAATAATATATCGAATTTTTAGTAAAATTTTGAATTTTCAGTAAAATTTTAAATTTTTTGTCAAATTTTGAATTTTTTGTAAAATTTTTATTTAAGTAAATTTTAATTTTTTAGTAAAATTTCGAATTTGTAGTAAAATTTTAAATTTTTAGTAAAATTTTAATTTTTTGTAAAATTTTAATTATTAGTAAAATTTCAATTTTTAATAAAATTTTAATAAGTACTTTTTTTTTAAATTTGAATTCTTAGTAAAATTTTGAATTTTTTGTAAAATTTTTAAATTTTTGTAAAATTTTTAAATTTTAGTACAATTTGAATTTTTAGTAAAATTTTGAATTTTTAGTAAAATTTTGAATTTTTAGTAAAATTTTGAATCTTTAGTAAAATGTTTTGTTGTTAGTAAAATTTTGAATTTTTAGTAAAATTTTGAATTTTTAGTAAAATTTTGAATTTTTAGTAAAATTTTAAAATTTTTAGAAAAATTTGAATTTTTGGTAAAATTTGAATTTTTAGTAAAATTTTGAATTTTTAGTAAAATCTTGAATTTCTAGCAAAATTTTTAAATTTTGGTAAAATTTGAAATTTTAATAAAATTTTGAATTTTTAGTGAAATGTTTAGTTGTTAGTAAAATTTTAAATTTTTGGTAAAATTTTGAATTTTTAGTAAAATTAAAATTTGTAGTAAAATTTTTAACTTTTAGTAAAATTTGAATTTTTAGTAAAATTAAAATTTTTACTGAAATGTTTAGTTATTAGTAAAATTTTAAATGTTTAGTCAAATTTTGAATTTTTAGAAAAATTTTAAATTTTTAGTAAAATTTTAAATTTTTAATAAAATTTTTAATTTTTAATAAAATTTTTAATTTTTAATAAAATTTTTAATTTTTAATAAAATTTTGAATTCTTAGTAATATTTTGAATTTTTAATAATATTTCGAATTTTTAGTAAAATTTTGAATTTTCAGTAAAATTTTAAATTTTTTGTCAAATTTTGAATTTTTAGTAAAATTTTTATTTAAGTAAATTTTAATTTTTTAGTAAAATTTTAAATTTTTTGTAAAATTTCAAATTTTTAGTAAAATTTTAAATTTTTTGTAAAATTTTAAATTTTTAGTAAAATTTTGAGTTTTTAGTAAAATTTTGAATTTATAGCAATATTTGAATTTTTGTATAATTTTAATTAGTAAAATTTTGAATTTTTAGTAAATTTTGAATTTATAGTGAAATTTTGAATTTTTAGTAAAATTTTAATTTTTAATAAAGTTTTAAGTAATTTTGTTTTAAAATTTAAATTTTTAGTAAAATTAAAATTTTTAAATTTTAGTAAAATTTGAATTTTTAGTAAAATTTTGAATTTTTAGTAACATTTCTAGTTGTTAGTAAAAGTTTAAATTTTAAACATCCCTAAATAAAATATTTGCTTAAAAGTCTAAAAAACGGCTAAAAAACGAATTTTCTCTGTTATACGTTGTGCGATCGTGAACCGCCGTCGTATAGCAGGTTAGTCATCCGCCTAGCATACCTGAGGTCTGAAGTTCGATCCCCGGCCAGACCCACTTGAAAAAAAAAAAATAAATTTTCAAAAAAGCGGCGGTTCATCTCATAACTCAGCTAGACACTGGTAATAAAGCATATATAAAAATCATATAGTTAGAAGCACGTATGCCAGATGATTGGAGTCTCAGTGTTCTTTGTCCAGTGCATAAAAAGGAGATTAAACCTTATGTACCAACTATAGAGTTATAAGTCTCCTTTATGAATTACATATAAGATTCTACAGACCATACTGTGTTTAAGGCTAAAGCCCAAAGTAAACGAAATATTTGGGATCTTCCAATGTGGTTTGAGACCAGGTAAATCTATCACTGACCAGATCTTGACGAAGAGAAACAAATAGTCGTATCATATCTTCGTTAAGAAGAAAGTGTTTAAAGCCATGTTTAAGTTTGGCATCCCTACGAAGTTAATAAGGTTATGCAGGATTACATTAACTGATAAAACAGTTAAAATAGGTAAGAGCCTATCGGAGTCCATCTTAACTAAACGAGGATTCAGGCAAAGCGACTGAACACTAAAGGTATAGATTGTGAAGAATTTAAAGTGAATATACTACAGCAGAAGTGTAAGTTAACAAATTTGAGAAGTTGGGGGATTTAGCTGTGAGATTATCTGGCTTTCTAAACCATTGCGAATATTTCATATTATTTTTAACAAGAATCAAAAGAATGTCATAGAAATTTCTTAAATTTTATCCAACAAGGTATAGCTAAAAGCTTCATAACAGCCATCAAGGGTTTTGTATCAACTGAAAATATGTTGAGTCTACTTCTGGGTGGTGATCCCTAGAAGGAAAACTTAGAAAAAGGCCAGGTCGAGTGATGGGCAACAATTTTCTTCAAAGAAGGCGGAAAAGTCTATGTGTTTATATAAAACTGATCCATATGTGATAATTAGGTTCGATCTATTGGTTAAGAATCGACTATTGGACTGGCCCGATCTGCTTTGTTCGTAGCTTTTGAAAGAGCCCGGATTTATGGCCAAAATTTTCAAATTCCAGTGCATAGGTATTCAAATTAGGGTTTGCACAAAACCGTGAAAATGAGAAACCGCGGTTTCGGTTTTAAAACACCCAAAACAGGCCGGTTTCGGTTCGGTTTTCGGTTTTTTAAATAAAACTATTTCAGTTTAAATTTGTAGGAAAATTTTGATAACTTCATTAAAACATTATAACATTAACACTAAAATTCAGGAAAATAATTCAGGTTTTTTAAATATGAGGGATTTCTTAAATAAGTTTTGTTTCTTTTGGAGAAACTGCAGAGCCCCTTTAGCGTGAATTATATTTGCATCCGAGCGACAAATTGCTTCAATAGTAATTTTTACAAATAGCAACGATTTTAAAGAATTTACAATTTCAAAGTCGATAGAATGAAGCAAATCTAAGGTCGACAGTATTTCTAAACTCTCATGAATACTTTGCTTTAGAAGCAGAAATCTAAGAGTAAACTTAATTCACGATTATGAAGCTTTTTAACGCTTCACAGTGGTTTACGGACGCTTTTTTTTGGAAATAATTCTTTAACTTTTGAACGACTGGAGATATTTGAATGAAATTTGACATGGTGATAGTCAAGGAGTATTCGAGTTGGTTTTTAAAAGCACTGGTCCATGAGGGGTCGGGAGAGTGATTGATGGACCTTCAAAGTTGGTCACCTCGGGTGTTCGACTTTTTTAAAAATTCGCCAAAAATCCATTTATGTATGGATTGAAAAGAAATTTTAAACTTAAGTTGTCCTTGAGAAGATCTACAAAAAATACGCTTAAATGTGTAGGTTATCTCCTTTGGATTTCGAGATATTTGGGTAAAAAGGAATTTTTAGGTTGATTTTTTACCTCTTTTTTTAAGCTTTTTTTGATCTGGTGGACGCATCTGAGGACCAAAAATTTTTTAAGAATATTCTTTAAATTTGTAATAAAATTCTGAATAATTTTTGTGCAAGTTAGTTATAGAAATCTTCTTTTGTTTAAAAGTTAAAAATATTCAAAGTTGAAACTTACAAAAAATTTCGCTTTTTTTTTAGTTTTTCCCCAAAAGATAGCTATATTTTTTCACTAATAAAAAAATATTTTCTTAAGAAACATAAAAAGATTTTTAAAGTTTTTAAAAGAAAACATAATGAGAATGCGTATAAAACAAATTTCTTGCTAATTGGACTTTTGGTCCTCGCACATGTCCTCTCCAAAAAATGGCAATTTGTAAAAAAAAAACTTAGTTTAAACAAAAATTTCTCAAAAGGCAAAGCACCGATTTGAAAAAAATTATAATGTTCATATTTTCCAATATATCTGTTATTGATTAGAAAAGTTTTTTCTGAAACGCGCTGCAAATAGAGACAGTGTTGCCATATTTGTAAAAAAACTCATTTTTTGAAACACCTTTTTCCCCAGTTGGGAATTGGGGAATTTTTAAGTTAAAATTGGGAATTTTTTTTAGTCTATTGCTTTTACATCTTATTGGTCTACATTACTACAAAATTTCATTGTAATATCTTTATCCATGTCATTTCCACAGAATATCAAAGATTAAAAATATTTTCCTTAAAAAAGCAGAAAAACAATTTTTTTTTGTTTTACGATACAAAGTGTAAAAAAAGTAACGCACTTAAAAAAAACTTTTACTTAGTGCTAATCTCCTAGTCTTTCCCGATCTAATGATACTAAACATGTATATAAAGCATTAATACCGAGTCTTAAAAAACTCTGAAAAGTTTGGCCCCCGTAGCATTTTTACACTGTTTATTTAAATATAAGTGATGAATTTGTGCATATAAAGTTAATTATCATACTCAAATATTTCACTATTTTTAAGATGACAATGATCCTTCGCTAATAAACAAATATTTTCTTCAAAAAGATATAAATAGTTTTTTATTTTTTTAAAGAAAACATAAGAATGACTTAAAAAAATTTTATTCGATTTTGCCTTTTGTTCCAAGCTAAAAAATAAAATTTTAGTAAAAGATTCTAAATAAGTAAGTACGAGTAAGGCACCGATTTTGATAACAGTGTAAAGGTAATATATCCATAATTTGTAGCAAAAGTTTAATTAGAAGAGTACTTTTATAGTAACAGTGTGACAATTTATTTAAAATAAGATTTAAAGGCATTTTTCCGGTATTTAAAATTGGTGTATTTGAAAAAATTGCAAAATTATGTTAAGGTTATAAAATGTTTTTTAATGTGAAAGTTAATGCAATAGGTAAAAATTGTTACAACTTGGGTTTTTCATAATGGTCAGAAAGGATATGGTTACTCACCTCCATACAGGTAGGTTTTACGAGACGCACATATTGGTTGAGTTATATATGCACCTATTTTTAGAGGTAAAAAATACATTAATTCATTGATTTCTTTATTATTCTTTGGATACAGGTATATATAAAAAATGTTTTTTTTAATATAAAAAAGAAAGTTTTAAATGTAACTGCTATTAACAGTTAAAACATCATGGCTATAACATTGGAATTTAAAGTGTTGTGCGATATTCTTTTTGAACAACCAAGCAGTTCGAGAGCAGAAAAAATTAAAATAATCATGCGATATGCTAAAAGTCAAACTAACTCCATGATTCTCAATAGTGAGGAAGACAAAGTCGTAAAATTTGTAAAGTTATTTGAACTTAAAATTAAGTCGGTTAATTACTGTTTAAAAAGATTTGAATCTAAATTTAAAGACTGGCTGAAGGACTCAATTGAGCTTAAAACTTCTGGTGCTGGAGCCCCTCTAAAAAACTATGATGATCTCGGAGAAAGATCTAAAAAGATGCGATTATCCGAAGTTCTTTCTACTCATTCGGATACTGAAATCAAAGATTCCTTTAAGAAAGTGCTCAAACGAAATAATCAACCAGCTGAAGCTAAACAAATAGCAGATATTCTCCCAGAGGCTTCTCCTAAACGTCTTAAGCGAATTATTAAGAGTATACCAACTCCTTCTTCTCAATCAGAATTTTCGGAGGAAGAAGCACTTGCTCTTATGCTCGAGTTGAAATTGAGTAAAAATAAATATATTAAACTCTGTAAGGCATTACGAGACAAAGGACACTCAATTTTACCAGGATATAATGCGTTATTAAAAACCAAAAAAAACTTAATACCAACAAACGTGATAGGAGACGAAAGTGCATCTGTGGATTTATCAAAATTATTGGAAAATACGGCATCAAGGCTGATATCTACTACATTGTCTGAAGAAGAAGCCAAGAAACTTGACAACAAGGACTTAACTTTAATATGTAAATGGGGATGTGACGGTTTATCTGGATTACCGGAATACAAACAATCAACATCTCATCAGAACACAAATGACTACAGAAGCGTTTTTATGGCATCCCTAGTACCACTAAGATTAAGAAAGAATCGTTCTGAACCATCCACATCAAAAGAGCGTACTGAATATGTGTGGGTTAACACATCTCCAGGATCAAAGGCATTTTGCAGACCGATCAGATTCGAATATTTAAAAGAAAATGCAGCAAGCACAAAAAATTGGGTTGATGATATCAAATATTCAATAGACAATTTGAGTCCAGTCTGCATAGACATACATGGATATTTGATTAATGTAAATTTTGAGCTTCAATTGACAATGATAGATGGAAAAGTAAGCAACGCTATAACGGAAACCCATTCAACTTGGAAATGCTCATTATGCGGAAAGAAGAAATCGGAATTTCTACAAACTTCAGAAGATGCATCAGCTAGTACTGCAATTAATCAAGAGGTTCTGGAATTTGGTATATCGCCCCTACATGCACGTATCCGATTTTTAGAATTTATGCTACATATAGCATATGATCTGAAATATAGGAATATACCTGATAATCAGCTAAAATCCGTGAGAAATAATAAGGAACTGATTGAAATGAGATCCAGTGAAAAAAAAAGGATTCAGGAAGAATTCAAAACTATGACGGGTCTAAACATAGACAAACCACTTGTAGGATATGGCAGTACAAACGATGGTAATACGGCCAGGCGATTCTTTGAAAATTATGAAACAACTTCAAAGATTACTGGAATTGATGAGGAAGTTCTTCGTAAATGTTACGTAATATTATCGGCAATAAATAGCAAATATCAAATAAATGCTGAAAAATTTCATTGCTATGCCCTCAACGCGTTAACTCGTATACGACATTTGTATCACTGGAAAGAAATTACACCAACAGTTCATAAAGTCCTTCAACATGGTCGTGAAATAATTGAATCAAATCTTCTCCCACTTGGTGAACTGACAGAAGAGGCCCAGGAAGCGCGGAATTCAGATTTCAAGTATATCCAACTATTTAATACCAGAAAATGCTCAAGAAAATCGCAAAATCAGGATCTAATAAATTATCTCTTGTTGTCTTCTGATCCTGCTCTATCAACGATAAGAAAGAAATGGTGGAGCAGTTATACAAAAACTTCTGAAAACGAACACCTGGAAGAGGTTCTTGATATAATAGATTGTACTGATTATTTTACTGAAAATAAAAATTAAGTAAATAACTACTTTTATATAAATATGTAATAAAAACTGTAAGTTTAAACTTTAACTACAAATACTTCAATAAAATGTATTTCACCTTTTAATATAAGTACAAATTATTTACATTTTGATATTTCATAAATCCTCATGATATTTTCTTTAAAAAAATAAAAAAATATTTGTTTGTTATCGAAGGATCATTGTCATCTTATAGTGAAATATTTGAGTATGATTATTAATTTTATATGCACAAATTCATCACTTATATTTAAATAAACAGTGTAAAAATGCTACGGGGGCCAAAGTTTTCAGAGTTTTTTAAGACTCGGTATTAATGCTTTATATACATGTTTAGTATCATTAGATCGGGAAAGACTAGGAGATTAGCACTAAGTAAAAGTTTTTTTTAAGTGCGTTACTTTTTTTACACTTTGTATCGTAAAACAAAAAAAAATTGTTTTTCTGCTTTTTTAAGGAAAATATTTTTAATCTTTGATATTCTGTGGAAATGACATGGATAAAGATATTACAATGAAATTTTGTAGTAATGTAGACCAATAAGATGTAAAAGCAATAGACTAAAAAAAATTCCCAATTTTAACTTAAAAATTCCCCAATTCCCAACTGGGGAAAAAGGTGTTTCAAAAAATGAGTTTTTTTACAAATATGGCAACACTGTCTCTATTTGCAGCGCGTTTCAGAAAAAACTTTTCTAATCAATAACAGATATATTGGAAAATATGAACATTATAATTTTTTTCAAATCGGTGCTTTGCCTTTTGAGAAATTTTTGTTTAAACTAATTTTTTTTTTTACAAATTGCCATTTTTTGGAGAGGACATGTGCGAGGACCAAAAGTCCAATTAGCAAGAAATTTGTTTTATACGCATTCTCATTATGTTTTCTTTTAAAAACATTAAAAATCTTTTTATGTTTCTTAAGAAAATATTTTTTTATTAGTGAAAAAATATAGCTATCTTTTGGGGAAAAACTAAAAAAAAAGCGAAATTTTTTGTAAGTTTCAACTTTGAATATTTTTAACTTTTAAACAAAAGAAGATTTCTATAACTAACTTGCACAAAAATTATTCAGAATTTTATTACAAATTTAAAGAATATTCTTAAAAAATTTTTGGTCCTCAGATGCGTCCACCAGATCAAAAAAAGCTTAAAAAAAGAGGTAAAAAATCAACCTAAAAATTCCTTTTTACCCAAATATCTCGAAATCCAAAGGAGATAACCTACACATTTAAGCATATTTTTTGTAGATCTTCTCAAGGACAACTTAAGTTTAAAATTTCTTTTCAATCCATACATAAATGGATTTTTGGCGAATTTTAAAAAAAATCGAACACCCGAGGTGACCAACTTTGAAGGTCCATCAATCACTCTCCCGACCCCTCATGGACCAGTGCTTTTAAAAACCAACTCAAATACTCCTTGACTACCACCATGTCAAATTTCATTCAAATATCTCCAGTCGTTCAAAAGTTACAGAATTATTTCCAAAAAAAAGCGTCCGTAAACCACTGTGCGCTTGTTTGTAAAATATTATAACGAACTGACGAATTTTTGAAATACCGAACAGTTTTTCTTACAGCCTCTAGATTCAAATGTATATGGGCAATCGGTTTTAAATGAGTCAAATTTTCATCGTCGCCGTCTTCAAAATTGATTTTCAGATACAAATTTGATATTGGCTGCTGCTCCATCTATAGTACGTGCCACGATGTTTGTATCAAATGAAATATTAAACTCCATTAGCCTTTGTCTAATGGTTCCTTGCGTTTGCTTGAAATTAAACGTTCCTAAAATACGGCCCAGGTCATAAAATTTACCATGAGAATCGTGAATATTTACGTTCATAAATCGTCTTCCCTTTACATTGTTACATTTGCCCATTGTTTGTTTCATTCTTCTGCTTCATTAAATAGACAAATTACGTGCAAATTTATTATAAGCTAATGTTATTTCTGAATAATATCAACAAAAAATTATGAAAAACAAGTAAGAAAGCGCTATAGTCGGTCAAGCCGACCATACGATACCCTTCACCACTAAGGTCAAAGGTGTTATTTTTCGTGTGTAAAGACAAATATTTGCTAAATTTTGCCATCATACAAACATTTTCTCAAAACTTATATATTCAACCTGTTTCCGTCATTTGGACTTATATGAGAGCTAGGGTCAAATGTGGACCGATTATCTCGAAATTTGGCAGATTAATTAATTAGAGTTGTTACAAAAATTATGTATGCAAAAAAAAGACTCAAAATTTCCATTATCTTTAGATTTACGAGCGATTTAGTGATTTTTTGTCTCATTTAGTGCGTTTTTAAAGAAGAGTTTATATGGGAGCTATGGTCAAATGTGGACCGATTTCAACAAAATTTGGTACACTGATTTTAGTTGACATAAGTAGTATTTGTTTTAAATTTCATGAAAAAATATTGATATTCGTGGCCAATATAGCAATTCCGGGAAGTGGGACCTATGGGAGGTACCATAAATAATGGACCAATTTTGACCAATTTCAATAGCCATGGTCCCATTATCAAAAAAATTATCTGTGCCAAATTTCATCAAATTATCTTTAGAATTGCGACCTGTAGTTTGATTACAAGGTTTACATGGGGGTCCAGCCAGCCAGCCAGCCGGCCAGCCAGCCGTCCAGCCAGCCAGCCGGCCAGCCAGCCGTCCAGCCAGCCGTCCAGCCAGCCGGCCAGCCAGCCGTCCAGCCAGCCGGCCAGCCAGCCAGACGGACGGACGGACGGACATCGCTAAATCGACTCAGAAAGTGATTCTAAGCCTATTGGTATACTAAAAGGTGGGTCTAAGACAAATATTTCTATGCGTTACAAACATCAGCACAAACTTATAATACCCTTTCCACCTATGGTGGTGAAGGGTATAATAAATAGCTAAAACCGCGATTTTTTATACGGTTTTCGGTTTCGGTTTTAAGGCACAAAAAACCGAGGTTTCGGTTTCGGTTAAAACCGAACTGCAAACCCTAATTCAAATGACTTGTGAACTAGTTTGTTGTAGGTATTTTATCATTGTAATGTCAATAAAAATTGTGAATTTTGTAGTCGAAATTCCTTCTATTAAACCATAATAAAGTTTAAAAAATCAAATCATTTATAATTATTTAATTACTTAGGGAGTTGGCAACTCTTTGTGTCTTTCATTATATTATTTATTTATCTGTCTGTGTGTGCGTGTATGTGAAAGTATTTCTGGGTATTTCCCAGTAAAAAATATATGGATTAATCCATAATCGAGCAACAAAGGAGTAATAACTTGTTCATCCATTTGGAGTAATAAGCGAGCTATCGAAACTTTTTATTTTGTTTTGTTGTTTATGCCTCGCTTAATACTCCAAATGGATCAACAAGGGATGCATCAGTTAGTTTTTTTTCTTTGACATAACAAAAAATATTTTGTTCAAATTAAATTGGTATGGATCAAAAAATACAATGTTTTTTACTTTTTTTATTTCGGTAATTGGTGAATTTTTAATTGCATGTTTTAAATAATATATTACGCGTTGTCTTTTCTTTAATTTTCTTGCAGAAGCACTTATAGACACATTTCCAATATAAATAAAAATTAATAGTTTCTGATTTTTGTAAAAAATAACCAAATTTTTATTTTATATGAATGTTTACTCCCTTTATGCTCCTTTAGGAGACAAAAACGATTACTCCCTCTGTCGTCATTTTCAAGACTAAAGGGAGTACTCCATAAGGAGCTTAAAAGGAGTACTCGTGTCTGCGGACATGCTGTGTTAAAAATCCTATGAGTTTCGGAGTTTTATGGAGTAATCCATTACTCGCAAAGGAGCGCTTCAAGAGCACTCATTGGATGATCCTATTTTTTACTGGGTTGTTAAATTATTTCTCTATGTAAGTGTATTTCAACTTCATCCTACTTATTCCTTTTGTTGAAATTATTTATTATTTTCTCGTCTTTTGGAATATGGACGTATAAAGTATAACATAAGTTACGTATATATTTTGTACCTTTTTTTGAGTTTTAGATTTTTTATGCAAACATTTCATTATCCTTTTCAGCGTAAATGCATATTATACTTTTATTCATATTTTTAAGTACATTAGGGTAGGTCGGTTTTTCACTTTTCGATTCCTAATAGTGAAATTATGTATCACTTTTCGATTCCTAATAGTGAAATTATGTAGCTCCGTTAAGGTTATCGGTTAATATTTTTAAAAAGCTAAAAATACTGTCATAAGTCCCCATAAAATTATTTATGCTTCCAAATGACATAATGGGGCAACAGAATTTTTTTTAATTAACAACCCACCCTAATGAATATATAGTATGTATGTCTCAAAATTTGAAAATATTCCGAGTTGGATGACGATGGATGATGATGACGGATGATGTTTGGTTTGTGTAAATTGTGTTCTTTTGTTTTGGATTCTGTTTCTTTTGCTGGCAGTTGGAGGTTTTAATTTTTGCAGTTACATTAAAATTCCTGTGGATTTAATGATTACTTTATACTTAAATTTTATGTATAATCCTTTCAGGCTTGGATGTTTCATATTACATTTGAATGTATTACAGTAAAAGTAGTAATGTTTAAATGTGTGTTTGTGTGCATTGTTAAAAAAGCTAAAGAATAATTTTGCCTTTAAATTGTACCACTTGTGGTGTTTTAAATCTTTAATTTTCCCAGTTGGCTTCAACTCATATTTTAGGTTCTGTCAAAAAAAGCCCTTAACTCGTTATTGTAATAAATCTGCATACTGTGGCTAGGAAAAAGAACAATTGTATAGAATTGAAAAATTATAATACATAAAATGAAAAACGCAAACGCAATAGAAAGTTTAAATTTTCTAAAGATTTCGTTTTAAGAGATTTCAATTTATTAAAGTCGCTTATCAGTCATTATACCAAAGAAATTTCTTGAAGGCTTGTTTCCCAAGATTTTCAAGGAAAATTTAATTGTTTTGAATCAATTTAATATATTTTCAAAAGTACGATTATAATTTTATTATATTTCTATTGTAGTTCTATTTGATTTATTGGTTGATCAATAAATATCACAGCAGTATGTGTGATAAAACATTATTTGTTTACATGATAATGTTCTTAAAGTTTGGAATAAGAAAAAAAATTTCCTTAATTCGGTTTTTTTAAGATAGGTAGGAATATGGAAAATGGTTTTTTGGGAAGGACCATGTGATTTAGGTATGGTTTGGTTTGAAAGGTTGGTTAGGTTAGTTAGGCAGGCAGCTGATGTTAGGTCAGCGTCACTTGGGTTCTAAAAGTGGTCCCTTTCTGGTACCTGCAAGGGATAGACTGGAAGAAAAGAACAGAAATAGTTATTCCAGGCTATCAGTGAGAGGCTTATCAAGCCATCCTGAAGCCCTGATAAATGAGTCTATTTTACGAATGTCAATACTCGCTAGATCCGATAAATCATGCAGAAAAGGTGCCCCCAGATTGAGAGCCCTTGAAATTGAAAGGGCGGGGCAGTAGCAGAGAAGATGAATTACTGTCTCCTCCTAAGATTGCGGCGTCTGTTGCGAGGTAAAGTTACCAAGCAGTTTAAACGTTTAGTGTTGTAAGTGGGCCATGTTTGCCTAGATATGGAACAAGTGGTTTCCGATGACCACCTGCTTTGTGCTGACGAGAAAAGAAATTGCCTAATTATTGATTTGCAGGCAGATAGCAAGTTTGTCCGCGGTATGTTGTTGTGCCCGGCTACCCAGAAGAGTTCGATCTGGCAATGTCTCGCCATCTCGTTAAGAGATGCCCGGCATTTGGGGGTAAGAACAGATGTCGTGTGGACATTAGATAGGGATTTTATGGCAGCCTGACTGTCGATACAGAAACGAATATCCCTGTCGTATATTCTGTGGTATCTCAACCATTTGACTGCTTTATATATAGCCGGTATCTCGGATTGTAGAACACTACATTGATCAGGGAGCCTAAAGCAAATTTCCTTCCCTAGAAGTGGGATGAAGAAACCCCCCCTACGCCTATCTTTAACTTCGATCCATCAGTGTATACCTCCAGACAGCCGTCATCTAAAGATGGGGATTCGCCAGAGTTAGTCACAGTAAAAGATTTATCAAAGATAGTAGTGGATATGCAGTAATCTATGTGGTCAGGGATATATGTAATTTTGTCCAGAATAGTGGAATGTCCGGTTTGTGAGTGGGACCAGATTCCAATGGGGTGCTGAGACGGACAGTCGAGTTAAGGGCAATTTGCATTGCCATTAGTTCGACTGGGAGCCAGTTGAGCATGGCAAAGACCACCTTAGATTTTTAAGGCACCGGTAATCATTAGAGCGATAGATCTTAAGATTTTGTTAAAATAGTCCCTCTGGTTTGCCTTGGTGAGTGCAAACCAGCGCACCATACATTAATATAGGCTTGACCACCATGTCGAAGAGCCAGGCAGTGCTGATGGTTTGAAAGGTAATGCCAAATGAATGTCATCTACACTCGGAGACCATTGGATCCATTGTGATCCTTCGTAATAAAAGAGAGAAAGAAAAACGATAGGAAAGACATTTGTGATAGAGATAGTGGTAGAGAGTAGTAGACAAGGAAAGAGAAATGGTAGCTTAGATGTATACTAGGGAAAGAGACCTATCTAAGCCACCTAGTCCCACTACCAAACCCACAACATAACTCAGTTCGCACTGCTGGATGTCACTTAGTTTCTCATGGAATCTGTTACCTAAAAATTTAAGTCTCTGTTTTTCGAGCCTAGGACAGTGACAGAGGATGTATTACGGACGAATCTCCAATCGAACATAGTTTGCAAATGTCCCGGATTATTCCATCCCACCTATTTAGCCTAGAATTTAGTTCGCAGTGGCCACTTAGAATACCTATATATTTACTAAGACTGGTCCTGTTAAGATCTGCCAAGAATATGGTTCTGCGTATATTTAGATCGGGCCATAAGGTCCTAGATATTCTAATAGTGGTCTAGTTATGCCAGTTCTTTGCTGTTTCCTTACCAAACCAGGATCTGATGCCCATGAAAATGTGAGACTTTACTTACTTTGAGGTGATGCTGCATCCTTTCAGGGCTTTAATGCAGCCTGACTGTCGACTTAGATAATCACCTCACTATCTTCAGGTGGCTTTTCAGATGTCAAATATTCAGCCTGAAAGACACTGCGCTCATCTTTTATCCTAAACGGTTTCCCAATATTTAGCTCCTTTAGAAAAATACCAATACCAATGCCGATATCCCCTTGAGAGCAGTCTGTGAGAAGTCTCCCTCAAAGAGTGATTAACGATTCTCCTAGCTAGACCTCTGTTACAGAACTGAACAAAAGTTGCTTGAAAAAGCAGTCAGATATATGTGACCCTGACCCGAAGTCAGGTACATTCGTTTCGTTCAGTATACTGGTGTGTCCTAACCGCCTTTGCCTAGACAATCATATTTTCAAGTGCTTATACTTAACAGTTCTTGATTGGCGCTTAACCACAGATCTTGATTTAAAATTGGGACGGGTAATAAGGATTTGTCTGAGGCTCCGACTCGAAATATTCCAAATCTCACAATCATAAGGCTTTTACTTTAGTGTTAAAAACTTCAAGTTTAGTAATATTCGCGATATTTTGAGATCTCCAAAATTTAGTGAGAATTGCTTAACTTATTTTGAATATCTTCTCTGCTGACTCCGTTTTTTGAAATTTCAAAATTTGGCGTCATTTAATGAACTAGTTCGCACTGACTTCGTTATCTTGATGTTAATTTAAAGGCCAACTAGAACAGAACGAGAGACAGTGGCTTTGATTAAATGCTAGAGAAAAGAAGCAAACAAGTCCATTATAAAGACCCCGAGGGATACTAAGTTCTTCAGACATCGAGTGACTCAATACAACATCAAGAATTATATTGAAGGACGGTGGAGACAACACACAACCTTGGCGAACTTCTACCTTAACAGTAATGGAGAATCTGTGAGAAAACAAGCATACATCTTGTATATCAGCAAAACCCCAGAGATACCATATTCTCTAGACATAGACTCAACACAACATCAAGAATCATTTTAAAGAGCAGTGGAGATAACACCTTGGCGGTCTCCCACATTAACAGTAATGAGTTTGCTCTCTAAATCTTCATGAAGAATAAAGCAAAATTCGTTGTTGAAAAGCTCGTTGATGAGTTGGAATGCTTTTAGATGCAAAGGAGACTGCTTTGCATCTTTAAGCATTCCAAATAGCGCTGCATTGTAATGTGTCAGATGCCCGTTTCAAATCTATAAATAGTAGCTAAAGGAAAGAACGCTATTCAATATGTTGAATAGCGGACCGATTTTGTTAAAATTTCGAATATGATTATGTTGAATCCATTTTAAGCCACATACCACTGGTTGTATGGGATGGTAGCACTGTGCGTCGTAAATGTAAATTAATAATTACAAAAATTGATGTTCGAGTTTAATTCACGAACCCAGACTAAAGATGATATGTTATGATTAGTAGTCGACGTGTTAACCAACTAAGTCATAGCACCTATATATTGTATTCTCTTCTTCGGTTGGATATAAATTGTTTAAATATTAAGGAGATAATATGTTAAGAAACGTCTGTATTTCGGCATTCCAACACAGAATTTGATTGCCAGTTTTGGGCTTAAATACTGCTATTTATTTACCCAATTAACATAAAGTTCCAAGGAAGTTCTGCAGAATTGCAATCGTTTCCTCTAGCCTACTATAAATAGGGCATTCGAGATTACATTCTAAACATCCTAGGATCGATGGACTGAGTTGCTAAATCAGTTGTTTATTCGTATTTAAGTACTGGAGCTGGCTAGATATGGTCAATATTTCAGTATTTCTTTCTCATCCAATGCCCTTCATTTTTGTACATTTTGAGGAAATCATGTAAGAGGTAAGATGGAGCAGAAGTGGGGCAGCACTGAGGATAATAGTCTCGTAATCGAAGCTATAAAAATATCTTAATTTGGACATATTGTTAATGAGATCACTAAAAACCTCATTATATTTGCAAATAGCTCAGAGCATAATAGCTACAGGCATAACCTTTATCTTGGAAATATTGGTTTCCTGCTCAGACACCCGAGAATAAACAGTGATAGCATTAGAATTTTTTTGAAAGTGACCTGTTCAGAAGACATCCGTCATCGGCATATTTTAAGTCCTCGAGTCATATTCCATGTCTTTGAGTTGTCGCGTCTACCGTGCCTTAGCTTTCTCTCATTGGATAATTGTCTTCATTAGTTGTTTCCGAATCAGAGTAAAAGCGGTATACTTTCTTTTTTATGGAGTTTTCAAAACGATCATACGGCAAATCAATCTATAAAAGTGCAACATTTTCGTATTATAGAGTCTTTGGTCATACCCCGGAAAAAGTATCTAATGGTGCCCTTGTATATAACCCACAAGGAATTAAAAGTTCAAGTAATTTCTCGATTTAGCGACGTCATTTGGCCGTCTTGTTCTAGTAATTTAAAGTCGCTTTGCTGGATTATTTTCGCTGGGTCATTTGAAAGACGAACAAACCAAACAACTAAGACTTTCATAGATAAAATTCGGCTCTGTATTGAGGGGATTTGCGAAGCTTTTGGTTTCAAATTTGTGAAACAAGCGGACGTCTGCTGATGTGTTGGTGTTGGATATTTGCCCGAAGTTATATTCCGTAATTGTTTGATAATGATCCTGAGGGAACTCGTAGAAGAGGGCATCCAAAACTTTGATTGAAAGACCAAGTAAAAGAAAATCTTTCAAAACTTGGCACAAGAAATTGGAGAATATTCGCACAAGATAGAAGCGCATGGAATTCTAAAATATGCTCGGCCTTTGACCTAAACAGGTTGTTACTATAGGCCATTTAAGTAAGTAAGTCATATTCCATTATTATTAATTTCCATATTTTACTTGACATTGGTGTCAATTAACTGGATTTTTCAAATAAAGTGTGTTTTTAAGCCAATTTACTTCCTAACCTTAAATTTGCTACACAAATTCAATACAAATTTTTGAAGAACCTACTTTTGGTATCTACATATACAGTTTTTATATTTCTGCTACTTTGATTCTGAATATTTGTAAGCATTCGTGATATTGAAAATCTTAATTTAATAACCAAAAATAACACCCTTTAACTTAAGACTCCTAAATTTAAATTTCCCTGCCTTGAAAAAGTGTCTTCAGAACAAAAGGAAGGGATAGAATACATAAGCCCCCCGACAAACTACAAAAGCTATTGTTTACAAAAAGCATGAAATGCCACATGGCCAAACAACATCTCGAGCAGTAGCAACTCAGGGCAGCCATTGCACAATGGAGCACAAGATGAAAGAATTAAAAAAGCAAATAAAATGAAAACGACCACCTGCAAACAGAACCGAAAAAAGGAGCAAATCAAGTCAATTACAGCACAAATATAGACAGACAGACTGAAGCAAAGAAAGATGCTAAAAAAATAAAAGCAATAAAAACGGGTAATAAATGCAAGAAGAAGGGGGAAAAAGGAAAACTTTTCAAATACTTGTACACCACATGGAAAAAGCAGCTAACGCCGATGGTGTTTTTTTGATGCTTACAAGAAGCTAAAGATGAAAAAAAAAACAACAAAAAACAACTACGACGAAGAACCAGGTATGGAAAATGGTTTTCTTGATTTTGTACCAAATATTGAAACAAAATGTACCTTTTAGACTATGGTGGACCCTTTTTTGTATACAATATATTAATAGAAACATGTCGGTTTCAAAGAATGTCTGATTTAAAGGGTAACAAATCTTATTTGATCCATTTCTAACTAACTAAAGTACGTAATATTTGAAGTTATGCGATACATAAGAAATTTTCCTTAAAACGTGAAATCATAACATGAAAAACAGGTAATAATATCTTCGAATTAAGATATAAAATGGAAAAATCGAGTATGTAAGCCTCATTCGTATATATCTGTGGCAATAAATAATAATGGCTTAAGTCGAAATTTTGTATTTTGAGATATTAAGTGTTTTGTCTTAAAGAAATAAGGGTTTTGTATAAAAAAGTTAAAATAAAAATGGGTATAGTTTTATTAATAATGACATTTTATACTTAAAATTTAGCTGAGTTATACATCTTGATCTAAACAATAAGAATATATAATAAAATGAAAAAGCACTCATTTCAAATTAAGCCATTATCATTTATTGCCACAGATATTATACTTCGGTAGGACACTGTGTTGACAGCATCGCCATAGATTTAGATAGAAGCGAACGGAATAAGAAAAAGGTCAGAAGGGATTCTAAGCTCTCAAAGCTAATGAGGGGAAATTGGTCAAGAAGCAGAGATAAAGCGTATATAATTTACGGCTCAACCAAGAATATCTCGGGAATTTTGCATTAAATGAGGTGAAGCTGAAATGTCTACAGGAGTGGCCTTTCTCATAAAGATGGCAAATGGGCTACACAATGCTAAGGAGAGGAAATTAGTCAAGAATCACAGTTATAGCATAGCTAGGTTAGGTTAGGCAGGATGCAGCCCATATGGTCCGCGTAACTTGGGTCCATAGAGGTCCCTTTGTAATTCCTGCAAATGGATAGAAGAGAAAGATAAAGGTTTCTAAACTACCCCAAAAGATATAAGAGACTTAGTTAGAGCCATCCTGTTGCACCAATGAAGGAGCAAATTTTGCGAATACTGAGGTCCGCGATCTCTGAAAGATCATGCAAAAATGGGAAACCCAAGTGGATTTTCCTAATATCAGCAAGGGCTGGGCAATGGCAGAGGAAGTGAGTGACGGTTTCCTCTTCCTCTACGTTGTGGCAGCTTCTGCAATAATCATTACTATGAAGATTACGTCTTCTAGCATGAGAACCTATCACCCAGTGTCCTGTGAGTACTGAGATGAGGGTGCGAAGTCTTTAGCATAGCTAAGTTTAAAGAAATTTACGGCTCAATCAGATATAGCGTGGCTATGTAAGAACTTACGGTTCTACTTAGGATATCTTGAAATTTTTTCTTCCATATATGTATGTAAGTCGAGACGCTCTAATGAACACACTAGGATAGAAAGTTTTGTTAGTTATATATGAAAATCAATTTAAAATTTTAGTCTTCCGAAAACTCCAAAAACTGAAAATTATATCAAGTAGTCCTCGGCAATAAGAATCTATTAGACACAAAAGCATCTTTAGATTTGGTCGATATGACTAATCTAATTGTAGAATCGTACGAAAGGTCAAGTGTTAAGGATAAAGGTGTTCAACCAAGGAATAAGTGGTTCGATAGAGATTGCATCAAAGCTAGAGAAGAGTTAAAGAGGTTATTAAAAAGATTTCAAAAGTTAGATAATCGCCAGGATGAACGAAAGTACCTTCAATGCAAAAGTGCATACAAAAAATTGTGCAACAATAAAAAGAAGGTTTATATGAACCTAATAGAACGAAAAATAAACACTGTATCAGATAGTAGACAGTGGTGGTCCTTAGCAAAGGAAATTCGTCAACAAGAGGGTTTAACTGTAGGAAGTATTAATGGAACCAAATTTAGAGAATATTTTAAATGTCTGCTTAATCCCCCAGTATACTCTGCAGAAATACATTATGCCCCAAATTTAAATATGGAGCATGAATTGGACATGCCGTTCACGGTAGAGGAAATACAAAACCAGTTGAAAAAGGCTAAACCAAATAAGGCGCCGGGAGAGGACAGAATACCATACGAGTTTTTTTTATCAATGCTAGCAATGACTACCTGGAAGTTTTAGCGGTCTTAAATGGTCAGAGTTCATATGATGTCTTCAAAACAAGTATTATCTTTCCAATATATAAAAAATGTGATGTCAATCAGGAAAATAACTATCGTGGAATCTCTTTTATGAATTGTATAGCAAAAATTATGATGGGTATGCTAAACGAAAAGATTACCAACTGTTTAAATAAAAACCAAATATTAAATGAATTTCAGGCGGGTTTTCGGAAGGGTTATTCCACGATTGACAATGTGTACAACTTATCCGCTATTGTGAACATAAAGTTTTCCGAGAAGAAGAAAGTGTACTCTTTTTTTGTGGACTTTATGGCGGCATTTGATAGAGTTCCAAGGAGCCTCTTAATATATAAACTACATCAAATGGGACTATCTACAAAGGTTGTTAACTTTATAGACAATATTTATCGTCACACAAAATCTGCTGTATGGACGGGTGCTGAATTAACGGGCAGTTTTGAAATGTTGTCAGGTGTAAAGCAGGGTTGTTTGCTTTCACCACTTCTTGTTGCCCTATACTTAAATGACCTCCACGATCAGTTAGGAGGAGGTTTGTTTGTAGATGATTTGAATGTTCGTGTACTTATGTATGCTGACGATATTGTCATTTTGGCTGATGATGTGAACGTCTTACAGGAAATGATAACTAAACAAGAGTCTTACTGTTGTACATGGGGCATGGAAGTTAATCTTGCAAAATCTGATATAATGATATTTAGGAGAGGAGGTAAAGTCGCATCCAGAGAACAGTCGACATTAAGGTAACAATTGTACCAGAGTATAAATACATGGGAATAATACTCACCCCAAAAATGTCCTTTACAAAGCAATTATTGGAAAAAAATAAAATTGCTAAAACATGTTTAAACATGACATGGAAAACTTTTATTGGAAAAAGAGACATAAGTCTGAAAGCTAAATGGAATTTGTTCCTTGCCGTCTGCAGATCGATTCAATCGTACGGATCTCAAATATGGGGTTATTTTTGGTTTGAGGAAGTTGACATCTTATAAAGATACTTTACAAAGCGTGTTTTGAAATTAAGAGATAATATGCCAAACTATGTCTTAATGTTAGAGATAGGACAGGAGGAGGGGCATTAATATACAGTACCTGGTAGACCGAGCCTTGCTCGGAGCTTTATGATAAGCATTTTGAGGAAAATTTTAAAGTTTTTATATATTTTATATTATAAAGTGCTAAAATAAATTTAGAGGAAATACATTGTAGAAATATTCAGTTAATTTTGAATTATTTGATTTATTTTGTCCGACCAACACATAGTTTGCATAGTTTACAGTTTAACTCATTTTGAATAATTTTGGAAATCATTCATATCAACAGAAACCTCTGTCGACTCATGCGCAACAACTTTGCTAAAGATCATAGTCTGATCAAATGCACAGTTTACGATTTAATTCATTTTGAGTAGTTTTCTGTGGCGCCACCTGTCGGACTTTGCTTATTCCAATTCATAAACCTTCTTCGGCTTATCCGTAACAACTTTGCTGAAGATTATAGCATGATTAAATGTACAGCATACGATTAAATTGACTTTGAGTAAATTTCAGTAGCGCCACCTGTCGAAATTTCTTCATACCAACTAAGAAACCTTCGTTGGCTCATGTGCAACAACTTTGCTAAAGATTGTAGCATGATTAAATGTACAGATTACGATTAAATTGACTTTGAGTAATTTTCTATAGCGCCACCTGTCGGAAATTATTCATACCAACTAAAAAGCCTTCGTCGGCTCATGCGCTACAACTTTGCTAAAGATTATAGCATGATCAAATGTACAATTTACGATTTAATTAATTTTTAGTAATTTTCAGTGGCGCCATCTGTCGGAAATTAGTCTTATCAGCTTTAAAACCTTCGCCGGCTTATCCGCAACATCTTCGCTAAAGAGCATAACGCAATCAAATTCACAGTTTACTATTCTATAAAGAACATACATACAGACAAACATTCATTTGTTTAAAATAATACTAATTTTTCCCCCTTTTTATTCCCTAATTTCTAAAAGTTCCATATGTATATTTGGTACTTTTTTGGTGCCAATTGAATTCGGTACATTTTTTTAAAACGCATTTAACATAATGTATAATGTTCATATTCATATTACTTTGGAGATGTTAAGTTATCATTTTATCCCTTTTTTACCCATTTTGGCTCCAAAATCAAAAAAGTACCAAATACGTGTTTCATGTTTTTTTTACATCTATTGATTGCAGTACCAAGTTTCTTTCTATATTCTTTAGTTTAAAATATAAGAGTGGGTTAAAAAGGTGCCAAAAAAACTATTTTCACCCTTTTTTACCCCCTATCGGACATAGTTTCAAAAAAGTACCAAACACCTGTCCGCTTATTTTCAAAGCTGTTTAAAACGTAATTTTAATTTTGTTTCTATACCTATTACTTTAGGAGACATAGCGTTTTCGATTTTTTCCCCTTTTTACCCGTTTTTACCCTCTTAGAGGTAAAAGTTCCAAAAGTCCCTTCTTCTTCGACCTATACATCAAAAAAGATACCCACTGTCCAAATTTTATCAAAATCGTTAGAGCCGTTTTCGAGATAGCCATTCTATATATATATATATATATATATATATATATATATATATACAATTATTGCTCGTTTTAGAATATAAGATATTGCTTATATTTAAAATATATACTGAATATCATATTCGAATATAACAACAATCACCTTCCTCATTTACTATCAAAAATAATAGTACAAAGGAAAATTTATTGGTTTGATGACCTAATAAATAAATTTTTGAAGCGGAAAGTGGAAATCTAGTCTGGAAAACTAAATGTGTGGAATTAGTAACGAGAATGAAGGCAGAAAGCTACCAAAATCACTTAACCAAAGCACAACAGAACCAATCTAGAATCTACCAATACCTTGATCACTCAAAAGGACCCTGTAGTAACACTGGGATCATCTGTCTCCATGTCAACACTTTGTGTAACATCAATTCAAATGTCCCCAATTTTAGTTCAGTACTGAAATAGTGAATATATAGAGACAACTATTCTAGTATATAACTGGTGACATATCAATAGGCCCCGATTTGATCCCAATGTCTCCATTTGGACCAAAAGAACTACAAAGTCAATACTAAGTAAATAGTGGTAATCCCTACTGGTAGATTTCGTAGGAACTCTAAATGTTAAATTGGAATAGTAGATAACATTGGATGGGGCAAAATAGGCAAGTAGTACTGGAGACATTGTCAATAGTAAAAGAGTATTGTTTCTCTGACGGCATTTACTGCAGGGGATTGACTTATTGTAATGAACACTATAACCAAACACAAATATGTTGTATAATGAAAGCTAGAGGAAACTTGCTTCTATTATGCATTAAATACATAGACAACAGCAGGCTACACGAACACCGACTACAAAAGTCGTCGGCTGCAATCGTCGCCTCGTAGTCAGCTACCTTATTATTTTGGGGACGGCAGCTATATTTAAGATGGCAGCTACATTTCGAAACACCTGTTTATGAGTGGTGCCAATATCGCTTTTATAAGATGGACAAAATAACAATTTAAATTTTGATAAAAACGACATAAATTCATTTTATTAATTAACCTCCGAAATCAACGGTTTTCCTGTACCTGATGGTATGTCTATATCAAAAAAAATTATAGAAAGATTTTGGTGTGATCTCTAATAGTTTAAGAGCTATGGGCTTTGTAAATTTCAAGAATAATACGGTATAACTTTAGAAGTTTATATCCGATATTAACTTTTTTGGTATCAAACAAAAGCTACTGAAAATATCTTTTATATTCTTATATATTCTATATAATATTATTTATAATGTATAAGGAGCTAATATACTATAAACTTATTTCTGCAACCGACTTTTTTTTTTATAAAATTTCGTATATCTTAAAACAATATAGATATAAGTATGCTCTTTTATATAATGAATTTTATAAAGGACATACTGGGCTTTTATATAACATGAACTACGTAGCTCTAGCACACGTAGCGTGTGAGTTAGACAGTTTAAAAAATAACTTTTTAAAATTTTACTTCTATTGAGTTAGAGTTATATAAATATAAATTTTTACATAATATTTTATTAGATAAGTATGTAAATTGTTAACAAAAATTCTCCCCGTTGTATTTGTGGTAAATAAATTCAAATGGTTTAAATCGCTCATTTATTTCAATATTATATGGTGTTGATAGCACTAAATCTTTTATTGTCGCCAACAAAAATGTCAAAAATGTCGTAAGACGCTGAGGCAAACATATATTGTGAATTTTAATATTTTTCTTGAATAAATTAATACTTTTTCAAAAAAAAAAAAAAATAGAAAATAGTTTAATTTTGGCTACAGCTACAACGGTGGTCGGTAGTCGTGTAGCCGTGTCGACTCTAAAAAATGTATTTCTATTTGAATGCATGTATTCTAATTTTGACAGGTTGTAGCCCGTAGCCTGCTGTTGTCTATGTGTTTAATGCATTAAATGGAAATCAAAATCGGCATGGTGATGACAGGCTATGCTCCATGTGCAATCTAGGGGAAATTGAGTCCACGCAGCACTTTAACGGAAAATGTCCCGTGCTTTATTTTATAAGGATGAAATACTTCAAACGTTTATGGCTTAATGAGGATGAAATAGTAAGCGTTCTAAATGGTGAAGATGAGAGTTGGCTAGGCCTTTATAAATATATAAAAGAAGCTGTAAAATACAGATATAACTTAATTAGGGAATTTAATTATTAAATTATATGTAAATGTTAAAAACCAATTACCGGCTAACGGTTTACATTTTAAAACCAAGCCGTATTCTTCTTCTTAAAAAAAAAAATTGTTAAGACTAATACTAAACTCAATTATTGTAACGATTTTGAAAAATAAAGAAGAAATTTATTTATCAATAACACGGTACCAATCTGGTTCAAAATGTATAAACAAAACTACAATTGTACCATGTTTGCCATCCCTGCGACGAGCTCTAATGATAAAGATGAAGGCGATAATGGCTGTTAATACGGCAACATATGATGCAATTTATTCCAACAGCAACAATTTTTTTTTTCTAAAAATCAGAAACACCCCTTAATGATGATGATGATGATAACATAAATCAAATGAACAAGAAGTTAGCATAAGAGAGACAGAGTGTACAAAAAGTTGAGCGAGAGAGAAAGAGAGCAAAATTGGGGTGTTGTTTTGGAAAAAATACCCCAGCTGTTTAATATTTGCTTTATTTTGTAACTGTTTTTTATTACTCTCTCACTTTTGATTATTGTTGCATTTTTATTGTTTTCTTTGGGAGTAATAACTGTAGTTGCTGAGAGCACGTGTATGTGAGAGATTCTCTAAGGAAAGTCTATACAAGTCAAGCGCATTCAAAATTTACGTAAAATTATATACAAAATATTAAATAAAATTACTTTCCGTCGGTAAAGAGAAAATTTTGTCGATGTGAAAAATGAAAAGAAAAATATAAGCGTAAAAGAAAAGCAACAAAAAATAACAGTTATGGCTTTATTTAAAAATGGCGCCTATAAATTATGAGTATTTATTAAAAAAAATAATGATGTTGAATGTGATTATAACAAAGAATGTCGGAATGTGTGGGAGAAGTACATATTAATGATGACACCCACATTCGTGTGCTTTTTTTTTGTGACGGTATAACCTCTTTAAGAAGTGATCGCCTTTCCATGCGCTATTTTTTCAATTTTTAATCCAAATTTTGTTTTGCCATCCATATCACTCTCTATAGACTATAATAACTTTTTTTTTTTCAAAACTTAATAAATTTACTAGTTTCTCTGAAGTTTATAGGTATTATAAACCTTTTCTCTCTGTGTATTTGTATACAGATATTTACCTATACATTCACAGCATGTAAAAAGTTTAAAAATACCGTTATTGCATTAATTTACATTTATGACAGATATTTGTTTTAAATATTTGCATTTCAAAATTGACATTGTCGTTACGTGGTTGAAATTAACGCTCTGCTCTGTTATACTTACTATACACCCACTGTTAAAGTGTAAACTTAAATGAAAATATTTTTTACCCAAGCTCTTTGGCTGTAATATCAAGATATTATGCTTCTGGTGCTTTTGCAAATATTGGAAATATCAAACAAAATATTTTGATTATATAAAAAGTTTTAAATATGTTTGCTTATCTCTGCCATATGTCATCAGCATCATCAACAGTTGAACACAAAATTTAAATTCAAACTAAATAAAATTATTTTAACATAGAAAATAACCTAACAAAGTGTTTTAACTCTTAACTTATTTGTGTGTTGTTTAATGGAAAAAGTTTTTTTTGAACATAAATATTAACAAAGGTTAAAATTATGTCAATAATTATGAAAATTTGAAATTGAGTAAATAAAAAAACGTATAATTAATTGAAATTTAAACTTTTAAAAAAGGATTACCAGGATTTGTCAGGATTATTTATAAACAAAACTCGTAATTGCCCTATTAATACTTGCAGCGAAATAAAAGGATTTTTAAAACGAAGGTTAGTAAAACTCATACTTCTAATATTGTTATACCCTTCACCAATAGGTGAAAGGGTATTATAAGTTTGTCATTCAGTTTGTAATTTTTTCATTATTCGTCTTAGACCCCATAAAAATTATACCGATCGACTCAGAATCGCCAGGAGAGTCGATTTAGCCATGTCCGTCTGTCTGTCTGTCTGTCTGTCTGTCCGTCTGTCTGTCTGTCTGTTGAAATCAAGTTTGTGCAGCTCCTGGAGGGTGTAGCGAGATAAATTGTATATCAGATTCTAGGAAATTGACCTACGCAGTACGCTATTAAATTTCATCAAAATCGGTCCATAAACACCGGAGATATCGGCAAAATACTAAAATTCAATGGGTACAAATTGACGAATTTTAAAAAATTTTTTTAAAATTTACATATTTTTTAAAAAAAATTTTTAAAATTCTCATCGAATTTTGAATTTTGTCGATATCTCTGGTGTTTATGGACCGATTTTGATGAAATAGCGTGCTGCGTTGAAGTATTTTCTAAAATCTGACATATAATTCGAAATTTTTTTTTTAAATGCTGTTTTTTTAAAAAAAAAATTTTAAAATTGCCAATTTGCGTACATCGATATATTTTGCTTTAGCGATATCTGAGTTGTTGATATACCGATTACGATGAAATTCAACAGTGCTCTGCGTTGAATGATTTCCTAAAATTTGATATACAATTCAGAAAACTTTCTTCAAAAAAAATGTATTTTTTTTACAAAAAAAATGTATTTTTTTTACAAAAAAAATGTATTTTTTTTACAAAAAAAATGTATTTTTTTTACAAAAAAGTATATTTAAAAAAAAAAAAAATATTTTAAATTCGGCAATTAGCGGGACATCGAATTTGGAGTTTTGGCTATATCTCAGATTGTTATATACCGATTATGATGATATTTAATATCGTTTTGCTTTAGTGGATTTCCTAAGATCTGACATCTTATTCATGTCAGTATACTATCCGCAAATTGAGGAATTTTAAACAAATTGAAGAATTTTATACAAATTAAACAAATATGATTTAAAAGGAAATATAAAATTTTAATTCGGCATCGAATTTCGAGTTTTGGCTATATCTCAGGTGTTAATAGAAATGTATATTGAAATTTGATAATAAACTTCATAGAACACTATTAACATCCAATATTTAACTTATGTCGGTATGCCATCCAGGAGCTACACAAACCTGATTTCAGTAGACGGAAATACGATGTACATATATTTAAAAATAGTGGTATGACTTTTGAACATAGTGATTGCTCATTATTTGCGACATATAATAAGTATATTTATATTAAATTGTAGGTAATCTTTTTATGAATTATGCAAAATACAACTCATTACAATGGTATACGTTCAAAACCATACATATACATATGTATAAAAATCTAACTGAACCTATAGGTTAATATATTAATTATATATAATTGTATATATTGGTACTAATTCTGCCTACTAAATTCACAGACATTCAAGATTAACCATGTGCTTTTCCTATAAGAAAAAGATATACACGTATTTTAAAATGTTGTGATCTTTGTTAGTTACCAGATATAAAGTCAAGACACCGAAATCAGGATACAAAATTTTGAACAATATAGAACTTTTGCGTTTAACTTTTAAATGTATTTTAGGTCCAATTTACGTAAGTTTAACATATCAAAATATAGGTAATATTTCCGCGATTAACACAAAAAACAACTTAATAAAATTGAAAAAAATAATTTTGAAAATATCCCTTCAAAATATATATACAATATCAATCAATTAAAGAGTCTAAGTATACCCTAAGAACAAAAGGCTTGCCAAATTGAAAAAAACAATACTTTCCAAATATTATTTCTGAAGTATTTATCTAACTTTATAACAATCTAAAGCATATAACATAAACTACTTCTTGTTTTTTTGTTTTATTATTTAATATGTTTAATTATTTAATATATTTGCACCGAAAGAGCAATACCCCAGAAACATCTCGTTAAAGCAACCATTTTAATCGGTCCCCTTACTTTTAAGACATAAAACATTTACACTAACGTTCTGATTGAGTTGCATCAGCTACTGAAATATTGCAAAATTAATAGATCTATTTTTAGACAAATATTGATATATTCGTAATTCACACACAAGTTATGTTAAAATATATATAAATTCTCTTACAAATGTAATATATTATTTTAAAAGTTTCTATAAACACCATTGAATAAAATTTGGAATAAAGCATTGAATAAAATCATAAAAATTTTGCTATTTGAACACCATTGGTGAAGGGTATATAAGATTCGGCAAAGCCGAATATAACACTCTTACTTGTTTTAAATATGTTTAGAAATTTAAAATATTTTAAAGAAAATTATTTAGCATACTTTTTGGAGTTTTATGGAATGTTTACTAAGGCCAATAGTAAAAGTTTGAGATCAACTATATTAAACTTATTGATATATTGATGATATTGATTTTTTGTTCGAATTCAGATACTCATATCATCCTGTTTTTATACCCTTCACCACCATAGCACAGTGGGAAAATACGTCCAAAACTCAATAACTTGGTCATTTCTTGACATTTGTTCTTGAAATGAAAATTAGAGCAAACCGGGTCTGTAGAAGATGTGAGAACACCAGTGCATGCTCGTACAGCTCGTACTGCAGAAAATATTGCTGCTGTTCGCGATAGTGTGGCTGAAGAGCCGTCCACCTTAACTCGTCGTCGTGCCCAACAATTGCACCTCTCACGCTCGTCGTTGATGAACATTATGCATTAAGACTTGCATTTACACGCTAACAAGGTGCAACTGGCTCAAGAACTAAAGCCTCTTGACCATTACAAACGTCGTGAATAGGTAGAATGGTGGCAAGAAATGGCAACAGTGGATGATCAATTTTCGAAGAAAATCATATTCAGTGATGAGGCACATTTTCACCTAGTGGATTCGTCAATAAACAGAATTGCCGCATTTGGGCGAATGAGAATCCAAGAGTGATTGTCGAAAAACCAATGCACCTACAAAGAGTGACTGTTTGGTGCGGTTTATGGGCTGGCGGCATCATCGGGTCATATTTTTTCCAAAATGAGGCCGCTCAGGCAGTTACTGTGAATGGTGTTCGCTATCGTGAGATGATAACGAAATTTTTATGGCCCGAATTGGAAGATATGGATGTGGACGATATGTGGTTTCAGCAGGACGGTGCCACTTGCCACACAGCTAACGAAACAATGGCTCGTTGGCTCAACAAATTCAATGGCCGTGTTATCTCACGTAATGGCGATGTCAATTGGCCGCCAAGATCATGTGATTTGACACCGTTGGACTTTTTTCATTGGGGTTATTTGAAAGAAATGCTGTACGTTGATAAGCCAGCAACAATTCAAGGGCTAAAGGATGAGATAATTCGGCACATTAACGGCACAGAACCTCCATTATGACTCAGGGTCATCGAAAATTTGAACCATCGGATGGAGGTGTGCCGCCGTGGTCGCGGCGCCCTTTTGACCGATATTTTGTTCCATACATAATTGAGTAATACCAATATATCAAAATAAAATAAAATTACAATAATTTCCTAAATAGTTTGTGTTTCATTCAAAATCAACATCGGCCCTTGAAATTTAACCACCCGATATAAATAATATACCTTTAGTTAAACTGAAATAGTTTTTTTGAGAAAATATAAAGGCTGTGGTCACTTAAAACTGGACAACTAAACATGCTTAAAAATCTTTGCCGGCAATTATAAAAATCATTTACTTAAATAGGATCCCAGCAAAACTTTGGTAATAGCAAGTACTCTGATAACTGGTTACCTTGTAACGACTACAACATACCATCCGAATAAATAATAAGTTATTACAGAATGGTAATTTAAACTGAATGGCCCCGGTTCAAATCCCACCAAGAGCAACAATTTTTTTTTAGTTTTTTTTTTATTAAAAGAGTCTTTTTAAATGATTTTTGAATTTTAAGAACTTAAATATTATCTTCTTTAAAAAAAATTTGTAAAACTAACTCACGTTAATGAAAAAATACCATCATGAGTCAATTTTGATTATGTAGGGGATGTTGAATAACAAACACGATTCTAATTGGTCTTAACTTGGTAAGCCCAACTTATCTGGGTCATCCTTCATCCCAACTGTGGACACACACCTCCTCATGGTATCACCCGGGGAGCTAGTTTAACACCCATTAATATTGTGAGTTAACATGTTCCGAGAGTTGTCCCATAAGATCGATAAAAATGGTTTAGGATTACGGGCTAGTAACCCTCTCTTGAAAAAAAAAAAATACAATGAAGAGGATAAAATTAGAATTGAAATGTCCCACTACCTAATATTAGAGGAGTATGTCCGAAACTTCGGTAGAAAGACCAAGTAGAGGAACATTTTTCAAAGCTTGGCCTATAAAATTGGAGAATATTCGCACAAGATCGAAATCCATGGAATTCTAAAATATGCTCGGACTTTGACCTTAACAAGTTGTAACATTTAAGTAAGTAAGAGTCAATCTTATGTAAAAACTTATACAAAAAAGAAGATTTAAATTGTTTAAGTTTTAAAATAACCCAGCAAAACTTTGGTAATGGCAAGTACTCTGATAACTGGTTACCTTGTAACGACTACAACATACCATCCGAATAAATAATAAGTTATTACAGAAGTACTTATTTGTAATTAAGATGGTAATTTAAACTGAATGGCCCCGGTTCAAATCCCACCAAGGGCAACAATTTTTTTTTAGTTTTTTTTTTATTAAAAGAGTCTTTTTAAATGATTTTTGAATTTTAAGAACTTAAATATTATCTTCTGTAAAAAAAATTGTAAAACTAACTCACGTTAATGAAAAAAATACCATCATGAGTCAATTTTGATTATGTAGGGGATGTTGAATACCAAACACGATTCTAATTGGTCTTAACTTGGTAAGCCCAACTTATCTGGGTCATCCTTCATCTCAACTGTGGACACACACCTCCTCATGGTATCACCCGGGGAGCTAGTTTAACACCCATTAATATTGTGAGTTAACATGTTCCGAGAGTTGTCCCATAAGATCGATCAAAATGGGTTAGGATTACGGGCTAGTAACCCTCTCTTGAAAAAAAAATACAATGAAGAGGATAAAATTACAATTGAAATGTCCCACTACCTAATATTAGAGGAGGATGTCCGAAACTTCGATAGAAAGACCAAGTAGAGGAACATTTTTCAAAGCTTGGCCTATAAAATTGGAGAATATTCGAACAAGATCGAAATCCATGGAATTCTAAAATATGCTCGGACTTTAACCTTAACATTTAACTTGTAACATTTAAGTAAGTAAGAGTCAATCTTACATAAAAACTTATACAAAAAAGAAGATTTAAATTGTTTAAGTTTTAAAATAATTTAAAAAAAGTTTTAAAATAATTACAAAAAATCGTATAAAAATATTTTTTCAAAAATTACAACAAAGCAAAAAAAAGCAGGGAAAAACAAAGTTATTTTCACATGATTTTGGATCTAAAAATAAAAATTATTTATATTAATTATAAGCTGCTAAGTTTTCAACATATGAAGTAGCTCAGTGGAAGAGTCTAGCAGTCGGAGGGTCTGGGTTCGAGCCCCCATGGGATCATAAAAAAATTTTGTATTTCGTTTAAAAATATATGTTTTTAATAAAACAACAACAAAAAAGTTGTTTCTGTTGTTGTTGCTTTCAAATTGCTTACCCAAGTCATTACTTTTCTGCAATTGGTAAGTACTTGCCTCCAATGACATCCCCATGTTAATATAATGACTTAAACAGCGAATGAGTAAGTAGTTCGTGTTTAATAGTTTAACTGTTTAACTCATTATTTGGTAATGAAAAGTTTTACTGGGGATAATATATGTATAAAAAGAATACCTATCCTATTTCCCGATTTTTCCAAAATTTCTTTTATTTGTTTTGTTGTATCCCCTCCAAATTCTTAGTATTAAGCTCGAATATTCCTTCTCAGTAGTCATGTGAAATTGCATGATAATTGAGCCATTTTTTTTAATTATACCAACACTCAGGGGATACCCCTATAAATGCGTTGCATTGTGTTGATGTTAGGAAATAAAGGATTGGGTAGGAGGAAAGATAGAGTAGTGTTTGTGGATATTTGATTTGAATCGTTGGATATTGTATTGGGTTGGAAAAACATAGTCAGGAAGAGAATTCCACATTCGAATAGTTCGGCCAAAAAACGAGTTTTCTTTGTAATGCGTTGTACGACTCATATTCCAACTAATTACAAAAGGATGCGCTCTGTTTGCTAAACGTGTGTTTCGTCTAAAAGTATGTGCATTTGGAATAAGACTACGTATGTCGTCAGAACATTTACCATGGTAATATCTGTAGAACAATGAAAGGCAACCTACGTTTCGACGATGTTCGAGTGTATTTAAAGATTCACAAATAGTGTTATCACCTATTAGGTCAATGGCTCGCTTTTGAACACGATCCAACATTTCAAGACTAGAACGTGCAGCACCTGCCCAAACGTGAGAATTGTACTCCATTTTTGAACGTATGTACGTGGTATATATCCGGAGTAAGTCGGTTGGTGAGAAATATGTTCTACATCGTCTTAAAAACCCTAGGCATTTAAATGATTCTTTTGACTTGTTGGTTCCACCGGACATCAGGCTGTATTTTTATACCGAGGATAGAGAGGGAATCGGTTCCTTGGATGGTTGAGTCACCCATTCGAAGGGAAGAAAACGGTGAGTTTATGAAGCGTTTATGTGTTAATAAACAACATTGAGTTTTGAGTACATTGAAGTCAACCATGTTAGCTTTGCCCCATGTGTAAATTATATCAAGGTCACGATTGAGCGATTCATTCATTTTAAATCTGGACAGATTAACCTCGGAGGTTAATGGTCTCCGATCGAAAGAATATGAGTGGCTGTCATTCGCAAATGAGTAAATTGGGTTAGAAGTAATTTCCAGTAAATCATTGATGAATATTTAAAACAATGTTGGCGATAAAACTGGACCCTGAGGGACACCAGAATTCAGTAAAAAATCGTTTAAAGAGACTCCATCTATTACAACCCTTATAATTCGGTCTTTAAGGAAGCTAGAAATAAATTTTAAGAATACTTGACCTACTCCAAAAGATTTGAGCTTCGAAAGTAAAGATTTTTTCCTTTAATCCACTGTGCAATGCCCAATCTATAAAACGGACTTTCAACTCGAATAATTTTTGTACTCTTAGGTGTTCGGAAAATCTAATTACAGATTTGAACTCCTAAGACTTCAGGTATATTAATCACAAAATCTTAGTAGCGCAAATTTCAAAAACGTAAAAAAATCGAATGAAGCATTTACGTTGTTTTTTCATATTTCGTCTCCTTTTTTCGTTTCATTTAGACCCAAGACGTTATTTTATGAAATATACACAATGGAATGAATCCATTGCCCTCTAAATTTTAATCTAAGCACGTTTTCCGCACTTTTAAATTTTTTTTCGCATATTTTTAAATTTAAATTTTAAGAATACTTCACCTACTCCAAAAGATTTGAGCTTCGAAAGTAAAGATTTTTTCCTTTAATCCACTGTGCAATATCCAACCTCTAAAACGGACTTTCAACTCGAATAATTTTTGTACTCTTAGGTGTTCGGAAAATCTAATTACAGATTTGAACTCCTAAGACTTCAGGTATATTAATCACAAAATCTTAGTAGCGCAAATTTCAAAAACGTAAAAAAATCGAATGAAGCATTTACGTTGTTTTTTCATATTTCGTCTCCTTTTTTCGTTTCATTAAGACCCAAGACGTTATTTTATGAAATATACACAATGGAATGAATCCATTGCCCTCTAAATTTTAATTTAAGCACGTTTTCCGCACTTTTAAATTTTTTTTCGCATATTTTTCGGCCCCCTCAATGAATTCCTAAAAAATGAATAAGGATTGGTAGATCTTTCAGTTGTGCATCTTTTGATATACATATATCTCATTTATGTGCTCTATATTGGTATAACATACGACAGGTGCAAATGACGAAAATTTGAACGTAAATTTCTCAAAATACCGGTTTTTCGTGGAGCACACTCGCAAATATGTACCTATAAAAATTCCAAACTACCTCATAAACTGAGTTTCTGCCATTTAACACCTAAAAGCAAAAGCGCGCCAAAAAATCATTTTTTGCTGAAATTGTATGAAGATTTTGAAAATCGTTCAAAAAATTATATATTGCTTTTAATGGTTTTAGATAGCAAACTGAGACCAAAGTGATGGCATTTATACTTAAGTTAAAATCATTTTAGGGAATTTTAGTTGAGATATTGTATATGGCCTAAAAACAAACATTTTAAATAATTTTCTAAAAAGGTGTCAAAAGTCGCACAAAACTCGAAAAAGTGGCAAAAAAGGGCCATGGAAGAAAAGTCGCAGGTTGCGTCGCAGGCCACCTAAAAAGTCGCAAATTGAGACTTAAGTCGCATAACGGTAACGCTGGATATATCTCTAAGAAATAAGAAAAACTTGTAAAGTTGTTGTTTCATATTTGACCTAAGTAGTAAAAGGTATCTAATTTTTTAACTTCACTCAGAATATTATGTAAGTAAAATTAACTAAAAATGTAATTTGAAATGAATGAATATTCATTTAAAAACCGGTCAACTGATTTTTCATTCAAATTCAATAAATATTTCATTTAAATTTAACTGACAAATATTTAAACTACATTTTCAGTTGTAAAAACGGAATATTCATTTGTTTTCAAAAAAATTACTGACAAAAATTTAAACTACATTTTTAGTATAAAAAACGGAAATTTTCATTTATTTTTAAAAATTGAATGTTAAAAAAATACGAAAAATTTCCGTAAAACGGACAATTTTCATTTGTTTTTGTAATTAACGTAACATAAAAGACGAAGCCATAAAAAGGTTATATCCTTTAAGGCATCAAAAAACCAAACAGACAAAACAAAATTTGGTGTTTGCTTAGGCCATACCCTGTGATAGGCGGCCAGTATTATAAAATGTTTCTTCAGTAAGCAAACCTTAGATACTTAAGGAAAACCAATAATTAAACAAATACGAATTATATTTGATACAATAATTGAAAAAATATATAAAAACTAAACAACTGATATTTTCAAATGTTACGGATTTTCAGTATTTTTTTGTAGGTTGTTTTTTAAACAAATGTATAAATATGTTAAAAATCAATTTTCATGTAAATTTAAATGAATATTCATTTGAAAACAACATAACCGAAAATTTCCTAAACAACATACAATCAGTTACTGTAATAATTTCCTGAGTGTTGTTTTAAAATCAATAGTTCATGTTAAGTTATCAAATTATCAGCATGTCCCACGATGTCTAACGAAAGATTATGCAAACGAAAGTAAGTCACCCATTTTCGTTCGAATAAGCGTCCCACTATCTTTCGACTTAAGGGTGGATTAGTTGAACTTATCGTGAGGCTGCCTTAACGGCCAACTTAACGTCTGACTTTAGAACAGTTATTGAACAACTTAAAAACTTAAGACGTGCCATATGATTTTGACATAAACAAACAAAACAAATTATTTGTCGCCTGAACAGTTTGATGTATACACAAAAAAGAAAAATAATGGATGTGAAAGAAATTTTTTGTGTTTAAATTTTTTAAAATTACTTTAAATTTTTATATGTTTATTTTTCACTTTGAATTAAATTTCTTAAAATATTTATATTTTTGTTTTTCACTTTTGCACTTTTTTTCAACTTGTTGATATTTTTAGATTTGTTTATATTTAAACAGCTGATTGTACAGTGTTGTCAGTAGTGAAATATACGAAAGAGTTACAGCGATTTTGTTTTTAATAGCGGCTTTTTTAAATTTTATGTTTATTAAAAAACAACATATATAGAGCAATATTGGGCTCTGCCGAATACATACATTTTATACAGAGTCTAATATTTTATACAGAAGTCTATATAGGGTGGGATATTTATTTTAACTTTAAATGTTAAAATTCAAAAATCCTTTTAAAATTACGCAAATTTTAGTTCATTCATGTGGATGTCGCGGCCTTACCATTAACTTTTCTGAGTTGGCCAATATTGGAACACTTGTTCGAGTGTATGTGGTAGTAACTCAGCAATGACATCAGAAATGTCGGCCTTAAAGTGCTCAACTGCTTCAGGTTTGTCAAAATAAAACAGCGCCATCTCAAATCAGAGCTTTTTAAAGGCCTTTTGTCATAACCACTTCGGCTATCAAACTTTCCGCTCAATAAATAACATAAAATTAACTTTTTTTGTAAAAAAAATTACCAAACATATAATTAACTCTGACATTGTATAAAAACAGATAATTTATTAATATATTATATGAAAAATTAACTATGAACATTATTCATGAAAATTATGATATAATTACAGTATAATTATAAAACTACAAATATTATTAAGCGTTTTTACAATGTATTTTTCATTTTAGCGTCCTTCCATATCAACATATTTACAACACTCGTGATTAATGTCACTTAAGAACTTAAGGATTTTCTATTTTCAACAGATTCAGACGTTAAGGTAAAGTGACAGCAGAATTCACTAACTGCTCAAACTGCTTTACACACAATAGAAACGATCAGCTGTGACGTTCCGTTCCCGCGGCCTCACGCTCAACTAATCCATGCTTTATCGTTCTTCTGGCTTTACGTTTTGAAACGTAAGATATTTGAAAATTGTCAAATTTCAATGTTGCCTAATCGACAGTTCGACAAATTTATCAACAATTTAAGAAAAAAAAAGCGCTGAAATTTGTAAATTTTACTATTAATATACAACATTGTGCATTTAAGGTAAATAAAATTTTTCCAAAATATTTTTTTAATACAATTTGTACGAATCTCTGAAGCCTATTCTTGTGGAAAATGTTAAAATTATGTCTAAAAATTTTTTTTTCAATAAAATAAAGTTCCTTTATTCAAAATAATAAAGTTTTTTACGCTTTTTTTGACGAAAACGAAAGCTAAAACATGTGTGAGTGATTTTGACATATGTATGTCTTCGTGCAGCTGGCAGATATATGACATAGTGGGACGCAATTTCATATTAAAGTGTTTACGTTGTCTTTCGCATTTATTTTCGTTCGACTTGTCGTATTAAGAACTTTTAGTGGGACGCAAATCAGCTGGTTTTCGTTGAGAATGCGAACGATTGAAAACGTTCGATATCTTGGGGTAGGCTGTAATAAAGCTTTTTGCAACATTAACAATTTTGAACATCCGTAAAGTATGCTACAAAATATTTGCTTAATTTATTTATTTTTATTTATTAATATAAAATAAATTTATATATTAATAATTACAAGTAATAGGAGCTGGCTGCTTAAATGTCTGTGTTTTGAACCGATATCGAAAGCAGAGACCTGGCACCGGCTTAATGGTGTTCAGTTATGACAAAAATGTCACAATTTTCATGGATATTACCCTACATTAACCATATAGACAAATTTTTAAAATATTTTCTTTAGGAAAAGATACAAATATTTTTAACATTTGTTTACAAAATTCTTCTAAGTTTATATCCCACCACCATTTTAAATCAATCTAATACTTATTTGGGTTGTAATCATTTGCTAATAATCTTTCAGGCAAAAAAAAAAGCTTAGAAATCATTGAACTGTATCATTGAACATTTATCAGGAATATGCCGTCGTCGTCTGCCAGCCAAAAGAATAACATTCGCACCATCAGTGATTAAGCAGTTTCCTAATAAACTTTCCCTCATACTGGCTTCGTTTCAAAGCCATGACAACCAAAGATGGTAGAGCGCACCCTCATCTTTTGTTGCCATTCTTTGGGTATTTATGAAATCATTATGCTAATAAGGAATTTGTTGGTTATTTGCTTATATGTATCTGCTTATATCTGTTACTTGAATTAATAATGAAATTTTATGGATTCTAATATCTTACAACAACTGGACGTAGTAAAAGACTGACTGAATGGATGATTGACTGATTGGCGTTTTGAAGTTACGAGGTTAGTTTGATAATTATATAATTGGTAAATAAAGACATGATTTACAACTTTAAGACTTTTTTGTTCTGAATAATTTCATTTTGTTAAACATTTTTTTATATTAGAAAAATGTTTCATACATTTTTCTCAGGTCAATTTCAAAATTCCTTTGTTAATTTTTTTAGAGATTTTGTTCAACAAATATTACAAATTTAATATTTTTTCATCGGTAAGTTAAAATATATAAATGGAGGAATAAAAGCCAAAAAAATTAGGTCCATATCTTGCACAGCTTCGTCGTACCTACTATTTAAATTCGCCGAATTTCGCGAATGTACAAATTTAACAAAACCCTTAATCTCATATTATTGCCCAGTCTATAGAGAATATATGGTGATTTTCTTTTCGAAATTGTATGAGATTAACCCTTTCTTTCCCGAGTTCGAAAATCAGAATTTTGATTTTTAGTTTTTTATGGCAAAATTACACAAAATTAAGAATTTGTTAGCGAATTTCGAAAAAAAAACTCAAACAAATAATTTTTTTATACTAAGCTTAAGTTTTTTCATTAAAAGAATAAATTTTAAAACTTAAAAGGCATAAATTTTGACAAAAAAAAAATGTTGGCCATTTTAGTCCCCATGTTTGCTTAGGGTTAAAATCAAGTTTTTTAATAAATAACATAATCTTGGTATTAAATTATAAATTTTTAACTTTTTTGTCGTAATTCGCTATAAAATTAGTAAAATTCCGTGATTTTACCCTGAAAAATAGCTAATTTTGACTTTTGACCCGGGGAAGAAAGGGTTAAGATTATACAATTTTTAAAAAGAAACTCAGTTTGTATTCTCTTATATATAATATTCACAAATAGTTTTATCAAAATTGAACAGAAGTAAAATCTAATAAGCATTTGTCCAAATAATGACCAAAAAATAACATTTTGTCGAAAATCGGTGAATTCAAATCGCTAGAATGGCGAAACTATTTTAGAAATAGATCCCCATATTTTTTAATTTTATTTCACTATGTGCATATTTTAAAGCTTTGATGATACAATTTTTATAATGTTATATTTGTTCAACAAAATTTTCGAAAAACCAAAAAATGTGACTTGAAACCGACCTGAGAATAAAGTAACATTTTCTAATATAAAATATAATTTTAACAATTTTAACAAAATTAAGCTAAAGCCTTAACAAATTCTGAATATAAGCTAAGTTTTAAAAATTACATATGATGGATCCAAATAAATATAAAAGACTGTTTAAACTTTCATACTTATTCTATGGCTTTTATATTGACCTTTACCTCAAACTTTGGCGTCATATGTCGAACATGGGATCAAATGAAAAAAAAACCGAATCTGAATTCTTACAAAATACCCCCATACAAGCACGGGACAGTCTAGTGCTGGGGCCAAATTACCGCATTCGATATCGATCGAAAACTCAGATTTTTTAGCGAATTTTGTGAAGTATACTTTAGGGGTGTTCAAAGTTACTTCAATGCAAAAAGTTTATTGAAATTTGGTATCCATTTTGATTTGTTTTTAAAGATATATGTGTATTGTTCAATTAAAACTCTATTACTATTGTTCATCTTTTGACAAATAACTTCAAAAAAATATAGTAAACTGTGCATTAGGGCGTCTCGAAAAAATAAAGTTCGCCGTACACCATCGAATATAAAGCATTGCTATGAGGTAGTTTCGAAAAAATTTTTTTTAATTTTTTTCGTTGCACATTGGGGTCGCCAAAATACATTTTTCGTTATATCTTCGGCATTTACAGTCGGATCTCGAACTGTGATATATCGATGTTTTTGTCTCGAGGAGGCCAACATTTTTCTTTAATAGTCATTATTCTCAGGACTCCGGTTCTAGTATTTATCTATCAGACCCCTGTTCCTACCACCCTAATGTACCACCCTAATATCAGAAAATTAAAGCTCTTAAAAAATCGTTAAACTTTTACTAAGGAAGTTTTTCGATTTTTCAAACCGATCTATTACAAACAAGAAATTTCTTATTTTGCCGCACATAGGGATCGCCAAAATACATTTTTCGTTATATCTTCGCCATTTACTGTCGGATCTTAAAGTGTAATATATCGATGTTTTTGTCTAACGAAGGCCAATGTTTTGCGATAATAATCATTGACCTTAAATACATTAGGGTGGTACATTAGGGTGGTAGGAACAGGGGTCTGATAGATAAATACAAGAACCGGATACCCAAGATTAAGGACTATTAAAGAAAAATGTTGGCCTCCTCGAGACAAAAACATCGATATATCATACTTCGAGATCCAACTGTAAATGCCGAAGATATAACGAAAAATGTATTTTGGCGACCCCAATGTGCAACGAAAAAAATTAAAAAAAAAAATTTTCGAAACTGTCTCATAGCAATGCTTTATATTTGATGGTGTACGGCGAACTTTATTTTTTCCCCATATAAGTCGAGACGCTCTACTGTGCATCTTTTAAATAATTTTGATTATCCTTAAAGTATGCTATACAAATGTTTTGAAAATATTTAAGATTTCGATCGATATCGAATGCCGTAATTCGGACCCTGGTCCGAAATATTAATTGCATTTGCCGCATTCGATATCGATAGAAATGTAAGATATTTCACAAACATTTCTGTAGCATACTTTTAGAATAATCTAAATAATATTTTTCAAAGTTGGAATTTGAATAAGGCCAATCACCAGATTTGTTCGAAATGTTCAAAAAATAGTCCCTAAAAAATTTGAGATCAATCGGATGAGGGGAAAGCGTGACCATGGCCCGCCCAAAATTGCAAAATACATGATTTTTTACTCTCATTATCAATAACTTTATTAATACTTTTGAATAAAGAAATTCCAAGGTAAGACATGACTTATAATTCTGTAGCCTGTTAGTACTAAATGGTTGAGTTTTGGAGTTTTGCCAAAATATTATCAAATTTACTTAGTTTTTTCATATTAGAAAGTTATACCATTTTCTCAGGTCGGTTTCGAAAACAATTTTTTGGTTTTTTGAAAAATTTGTTCAACAAATATTACAAATTATAAAATATCGTTTCAGTGTCATAAAACAAACAAATAAGAGAATAAATCTCAGAAAAACTGGTGTCGATATCTTAGACCGTTTCACCGTATCTACGATTTTAAATCGTAGAATTTCGCGAAAATTTAATTTTTCGGTCATAATTTCGGCGAAATTCTACGATTTTAAATCGTAGGTACGGCGAAACGGTTGGCCGCATACAAATTCCAACTTTGAAAAATACTACTATACATGTTTCTAAACAAGTTTTTTTTTATATCTCAAAAAGAATGTTATCACTTTAAAAACAAAAACGACAAAAATTTATCTTTTCTGAAAATTTAAACTTGAATACATATCATTTTTGATTGAGTAAAGATTTTCGAATATCTGATAAGCTTTCGGAGATAAACCATACATATAGCATATACAAATCTTTTATATCGAATCAAAAATGTGGCTTCTGGATCGTTTTTAATTTTCGAAAAACCCTAGGAGACCTATTTTGAGGGCATATATCTCCCCTCTTGATAAGTCTACAGACTCCAAATTCTATACTCCGGCTCGAATACTCACCTTCAATCGCCATGTGAATAATCGTGATAATCGATTTTACCGTTTAAAAGTTCTTGAATTATTTCCCTAAATTTTTTCCAACCCACTGCCAACATAACATATGGGCAAATCCGAAAAACCTTAAACCAAGGACAAATTTTTAAAACTGTCCAAGTCACGTGTTTGTGTTTATGGAAAAATTTATCATATATTGATCCTTCAGAATATATAATGGATACAATTTTTGATTGGTCTCTTCGTAAATGCCAGGTCTTTATTTGCACCCATCTCGAATTTTAATAAATTAAATAATAAAATAATAGGTTTTTAAAAAGTTCATAAAAATCGCAATAACATCAATTTAGGTATCAAGTTTCAGTAGGGGCTCAAAGCCTGCTTAATTGTATGCAATTGGATGTAAAAGACCCCATAAAAAGTAATTGGAGTGATATAAAAAATGTTAAGTAAAAAAGGGCTTACAGCGTGTAGCGTCCGTCACAGAAATAAAGTTTTTTTTTTTTTTTTTTAAATTTGACTAGTGCAATTTTTCTTTTTTCTCCAATTGAACTTGGTTCGTAAAGAGAACTTATAGTATGCTTTACATTAGGCTAAAAATATATAGATGTTAATATAGCATTTAACAGAGTAATATGTAAAGGAAAGTGTGTAGCGTCCGTCACAGTATATATTTTTTTCAAAATGATATTAATAAAATACAAAATTTACGAACACACGTCTGTCTTATTCATAAAGCAATAACACTGTCTATATCCACAGATTAAATTTAAGGTATTAGGTGTTAAAAAAACATACAGTGGGGCAAATTTGATGTTTTTGAAAAAAAATTTTTTTTTGATTTTTGGGACACTCTAACAGCTGGCCGCAGCATTCTTGGGACGAAAATTAAGATGTAAAAAATGTAAAACTTTAAAAAAATATATGTATGTAGCCTATTTGTGAAATGTCAAATTGTGCCCAAAAATCGCATTTTTAACCGCGAACACGAAGAGGAAGGAGATGAAATTCGAGAAGAAATAACGCTATTATTTTCACTGATTTACGAACCATTAAAAAAGTATATGTAATAAAAAATATTCAAGTAAAAACTGTATCGTCAAGTAGCGTCCGCAACATTTCATTTATGGATTTTTGGCGCAACTGGAAACCTTAAAATATTTTATGAAAGCTATTTTGTAATTTTGTAATTGATCACATCAACAGCCTTAGGGTTATTGTGGAACAATCGGTTCAATGGCGATCTCCCCTTTACCCATTGTTTATTGATTTTAAACGTGCATTTGACACTTTAGAGCACAGCGCTATTTGGGAAGCTTTAAGATACAAAGGAGTCCCGAGAAGATCATACGACTCATAAAAGAGCTTTATAATAACGCGTTTTGCTGTATTCTCCATGAAGGTTGTCAGAGCAAGCCCATTAGTGTTAAGATTGGAGTTCGTCAGGGATGTGTGTTATCCCCACTGCTATTTAACATAGTTCTCGATGTTGTGTTGAGTAATTCGATGACTGGGCAACATGGTATCTCTTGGGGTCTTCACGATAGACTAGATGACATCGATTACGCCGATGACGCGTGTCTGTTCTCTCATCGATTCTCAATTAAGCAATCTAAACTCCAAAATTTTGCCTCCCGTGCTGCTCTAGCTGGTCTTCAGATAAACATCAAGAAAACTAAGTCAATGCGAATTAACCATACATGGGCATACTGCATTACATTTTTACTGCAGTAAGCGTTTCAGTAATCAGTAAATGTTTGCTGATTACTGAAACAAAAAATCAGTATTCAGTAAATTTTACTGATTACTGAAAATAAATCAGTATTCAGTAAATTTTACTGAATACTGAAAACTTTTTTCAGTATTCAATTATATAATCAAAACCACCGGATACTGCATTCAATAATCAGTATTACTGATTTTTTTTTAGTATTCAATAAAATTTACTGATTACTGAAATTATCTTCAGTAATCAGTAAATTTTACTGAATCCTGAAATTTTTTTCAGTAATCAGTAAAATTTACTGAATACTGAAAATTTTTTTCAGTAATCAGTAAAATTTACTGAATACTGAAATTTTTTTTCAGTAATCAGTAAAATTTACTGAATACTGAAATTTTTTTTAAGTAATCAGTAAAAATTACTGAATACTGATTTTTTCTTTCAGTAATCAGTAAAAGAAAAAAAATACTGAAAAAGTACTGGTACTGCAAAGTGCCCATCCATGGAATTAACTCACAAAATCACGCTAAATTTTATCTTTCTGGACAATTCATTGATGAAGTTGAAACTTTCTGTTACCTAGGGAGTATTCAGGTATGTGATGGACATTTTTCGTTTTCAAATCGATCGATTTCAGACATACTTTTTAGCTAATTTTCGGTTATTTCCCCAAAAAAAAATGAAAATTTTGGCTTTAATCCTTTTGACTGATATTTTATCTTTCATTTGGTTTGTATTTTTTGGGAAAACAACCGAAAATTATCTCAAAAATATATCTGAAATCGATCGATTTGAAAACGATCGTTTTCCATCACATACCTGATTATCTCAAAAAGTGGAGGCAGTAGAGAAGACATTCAAAATAGGTTATGCAGAGCAAAGCAAGCTTTTGGCACACTAAACAAACTCTGGAGATCTCAAAATATCTCGACTACCACCAAAATAAAAGTTTTTAACACTAATGTTAAAGCCGTGCTCCTATATGGGTGTGAGACTTGGAATATCTCGAGCCGCGAAATGAACAGTTTACAAGCTTTTGTTAATCGGTGCTTAAGACGTATACTTAAAATTTTCTGGCCCGTCACAATCACTAATGAAGACCTATGATTGCGCACTGCACTAGAAAATATGACTGGCTAGGACACACATTGAGAAAAGCGGCCACTGATATAAATCGTCAAGCTATTGAATATAATCCTCAAGGTTCCGGTAGGTCTGGTAGACCCGCAAACATGTGGAGACGCCAAACTGAGAACGAGCTGAGGGAGTTCGGTGTATCATGGAACGAGATGAAAGTAATGACTACCGATAAACTTACATGGAAAACATTTGTTGAGGCCCTATGTTCCACCAGAAATTAAAGGACTAAAAATATATATATTTTGTAATCCACTGATTTTCCTCTATCTTCAATTTATTTACAATTTTTTTATTCTATGACCGATTCGATAAAAATTAAAGAAACACCTGTTGAAAAAAAGTCACTTCCATTTTTTGTAGCGTCCGTCACAGCACTTTAAAAGCGAATATCTTTTTCCCCCAAAAGATATATGTAAATTAACAAATGCCATTTGAGAGCGCAATCGATGTGCTATAATTCTCAGAAATCTGTACAAAAATATCTCGTGTAAAACGACAATGGGATTCATTTAAATAAAACAAAATCCGTACAAATGTAACGTCCGTCATGCAGGATTTGCCCATATGCTGTCAATCAAAACCCATGACAGAGTTATAGACAATTTGACTTTATGGATGTACTCCACCCAGAGAAGCTGTGGCGGAACTATGTTATATTCCATACATAATGGTCTTCAAAAAATCTTCCTACGATATATGATGAACATTTTGATTTATTAAAATTTAATGATGGAGTAAATGAACAACCCTTTACATACATATAAGTCAGATTTATAACCTGACTTACATTTACGTAATTGTTGAGTTACCACATCTGAATATCTTATATTCTTAAGCGAGCAATAATTGTATATATATATATATATATATATATATATATATAAATATAGAATGGCTATCTCGAAACGGCTCTAACGATTTTGATAAAATTTGGACAGTGGGTAGCTTTTTTGATGTATAGGTCGAAGAAGAAGGGACTTTTGGAACTTTTGCCTCTAAGAGGGTAAAAAGGGGGAAAAATCGAAAACGCTATATCTCCTAAAGTAATAGGTATAGAAACAAAATTAAAATTACGTTTTAAACAGCTATGAAAATAAGCGGACAGGTGTTTGGTACTTTTTTGAAACTATGTCCGATAGGGGGTAAAAAAGGGTGAAAATAGTTTTTTTGGCACCTTTTTAACCCACTCTTATATTTTAAACTAAAGAATATAGAAAGAAACTTGGTACTGCAATCAATAGATGTAAAAGAAACATGAAACACGTATTTGGTACTTTTTTGATTTTGGAGCCAAAATGGATAAAAAAGGGATAAAATGATAACTTAACATCTCCAAAGTAATATCAATAGGAACATTATACATTATGTTAAATGCGTTTTAAAAAAATGTACCGAATTCAATTGGCACCAAAAAAGTACCAAATATGCATATAGAACTTTTAGAAATTAGAGAATAAAAAGGGGAAAATTAGTATTATTTTAAACAAATGAATGTTTGTCTGTATGTATGTTCTTTATAGAATAGTAAACTGTGAATTTGATCATGTTATGCTCTTTAGCGAAGATGTTGCGGATAAGCCGGCGAAGGTTTTTAAGTTGATAAGACTAATTTCCGACAGATGGCGCCACGGAAAATTACTAAAAATGAGTTAAATCGTATACTGTACATTTGATCATGCTATGATCTTTAGCAAAGTTGTAGCGCATGAGCCGGCGAAGGCTTTTTAGTTGGTATGAATAATTTCCGACAGGTGGCGCTACTGAAACTTACTCAAAGTCAATTTAATCGTAAGATGTACATATAATCATGATACAATCTTTAGCAAACTTGTTGCACATGAGCCGACGAAGGTTTCTTAGTTGGTATGAAGAAATTTCAACAGGTGGCGCCACAGAAAATTACTCAAAGTGAATTAAATCGTACACTGTGCATTTGATCATATTATAAGCAAAGTTGTTACGCATAAGCAGACGAAGGTTTCTTAGTTGGTATGAACAACTTCAGGTGGCGCCACTGAAATCTACTCAAATTGAATTGAATCGTAAACTGTGCATTTGATCAGACTATAATCTTTAGCAAAGTTGTTGCGCATAAGTCGACGACGGTTGGTATGACCATTTTCCAAAGTTATTAAAATGAGTTCAAAAATTAACTGAATATTTGTAAAATGTCTTTCCTCTAAATTTATTTTAGTACTTTATAAAAAAAATATATAAAAACTTTAAAATTTGCCTCAAAATGCTTATCATAAAGCTCCGAGCAAGGCTCGGTCAACCAGGTACTATAAAAAGAATTAGGGAATTGTACTACATTTTTAGAAACAATACAAAAAAATTTTTTTTTAGTTAGTTATCAAACTGCCCTCGTAGTTTTATACTTAATGCTGCTCTACTCGTTTTAACAGCAGCAGCTCTATTAAATTGTTGATTTTACGCGCTAATGCATTTTCGTAGCTCATTCAAAAGGATCATAAAGTAGTTCTTTCGCTGCTCTAATACAAAAAAAACGGGTGATGATTATAATATGATGGCTATAAAAATCTGCGATGTTCATATTAAGTGACTGACTGACTGATAGACTGAATGTATGTAACTATGAATGAATAAGTGAATGAATGTTTATTAGGAAAAGGAGTAAAATGTTACCAACTACCGGCAGTCGTTCATTCATCTAAATATTGTTGTTGCTATTTTTTTATGAATACAAGTTACGGCGTAAAAAGACGGAAACCATTTTGCCTGGCGGGTAAAAAACAAGCCAAGAGGGTGCAAATGCCCATCATTGTTGCTAGTTCTATTGTTTTATTATTTATGCTCACGTAAGTATGTATGTGTGCTTGTTTTTCATATATGTATATAGTTGTTAAAAAGGATACATTCGTTTATCTACACATATATTTAAGGATGTATGCGTGTGTGTGATTCTGTATAGAATATTTAATGATGGCCTGTTTGCTGACCTTTCTCTCTCTCTGTAGTTGAAACATTGTTTATTTTCTAAGTATTTATAGCCGCATGAGTTTGCTTGTATGAGTTTCATCCTCAAAAACAAAAGGATGATTTCACTAGACTAGACCCAGCCTGCATTTTCCAAAAAGACTAAAGAAATGATACATAGAGTAGACGACGAATCGCTTTAGGGTTGTTTATATGCATTTAAAATGTAGGCCTCATAGAAAACCACCACCACTACCACCATCTTTATTTGCATTTATTTATTCATATTTCTGTTCATATCCTGCTGGTTCTAACTACTAGTTCCGCAAGACGAGAGCTATGATATGTGACACCTTGGGTTCTAGGTTGAATAAAATAAAAAAATAAACAAAATTGTCTTGAATTTTGGGCTACCTTTCAAACAATTTTCTTCCCGGAATATTTTTTAAGGTTCCTCAAAGTCCAAATTTGTTGCTTTTATTTACATGAAAATAAGCTCGTAATGAGGCTAAGGTGTTTAGCACGTCAACTACTAAGCATAACATACTATATTCAGCTTGAGTTTGACCTCCGGTCACTAACTTTCTTAAATGGCCTATATTTACATTCATCTATTCCATGCGCTTCGTTCTTGTGCACATATTCTCCAATTTTGTAGAACAAGCTTTGAAAGATTTTCCTCTACTTGGTCTTATCATCGAAGTTTCAGGCGTCTTCTTCTAAGAGTTCTTCGACACGGACAACTTGCCCTAGTCAACGGAGCCACTGCTGTTTAATGCGTTTTACTATGTCGGATTAACACCACTGGCTGAAGTGCACAATGAAACCAAACATGACAGTATATTCAATGGAATTTCAGACAGTTCATCAGCAATACAAGAAGTGAAGAACGCCATTAAATGCCTTGAACGCTGTAAGGCCCCCGGCAATGACAATATCTCAGCGGAGATGCTTTTTTGTGATGTTGAAGGATCGTCGAGATTGTGGCACTCATTTGTATGTAAAATATGTTAAGAAGAAGCTTTGCCAAACTCCTGGAATGAAGGTATACTAGTCAAAATATTAAACAAGGGTGACCATAAACACTGAAATAACTGCAGGGGTATAACACTTCTCTCAATACCAAGAAAAATACTAAGTCGTATAATTTTGAACAGAAATCCGACGCAGTTTCCTCTATACTCCGCGAAAATCAGTTTGGATTCAAAGAAAACCGTTCTTGTGTTGATCTTATCAACCGAGTAAGAATAGTACTAGATCAATGTTATGAATTCGGTACCCCCATTTACCAAGCGTTTATCGACTTAATAAAGGCCTACGACAGTGTCAATAGGAGCTATCTATAGAGAATTTTAGAAAATCGTAACATGCTAACGAAAATTCTGAACTTAATTCGGACAATATACGTGGATTCCAAATGTCGAGTCCAATACAAAGGTAAATTGTCAAATCTGTTCGAATTTACTGCTGGAGTAAGACAGGGATGTATCTTGTCACCTATACTTTTTATTCTCGTTATCGACAACATAATGCGCTCGGCTCTAAATGGTAGACACTGTATCCAATAGACAACACCCTTTAAACAATTTGAGGACTTGGAATATTCCGACGACGTATGTCTTCTAAACCAAAGCTCAGGCCACTTTCAAGAGAATACTAACGCTATCATTGTTGAATCATGGGCAACTGGGCTGGAACTGAATATTTTCAAGGCAAAGATTATGTTTGGAGGCTATGGCGCAAACCCGTTGACACACATCAATGTGGATAACGAAGTTATTGGATGTGTAGATACCTTTAATTATCTTGAAAGTTTAGTATCTACAAAAGGTGGCGCCGACGAGGATATTAAATCGCGTATTAATAAGGCAAAATTCGGCATTCTTCGACCTTTTTGGAAATCTCGGAAAATATCAACAACAAAGTTACGAATATACAACTAGAATGTCAAGTCCATCCTATATTACGGCTGTGAAACATAGAAACGCACAAATGCCATCGATAAACGACTGCAAACCTTTACAAACAAATGCTTGCGGCAAATCCTTAATGTCGAATTGCACAAGAAATGAAGATCTACTTAACGCGACAAACCAAATCCCTGCTTCGACAGAGGTATGTCAACGGAAATGGCGATAGAGAGGTCACACACTTCGAAGGCCAAATACAAACATTGCTCGGCAAGCGCTTAGTTGCTATCCACAGGCAAGAGGCCGTCGTGTTGGCGCACCTGCTAGAACGTATAGAAGATCAATTGATGCGGAGTTACAGGCAGCAAACTATTCATGGAATGATGTTGATGCCTTACATCTCTTAACGGAGTCCCATGATATCAATGTCATCGGCAAATGCGAGTAGCATGCGTTTTCTGTTGAAAATTGTCCCTGTTGTATTAACTGAAACATCTCGCAGGATTTTCTCTAATACAATATTCTTAAGATCGTATGATAAACTATCGTCTTGTCTGAATCCCAGTTTAGTTATAAAGGACTACTATAAGCTTTTACCTATTTTAGCTGATAAGGTTGTATTAGTGAATGTCTTTCTCCATAACCTTATTAGCGTCGCGACGCGTTTTAGAGATGCCAAACAAAGACATTGCTTTAAAAAACTTCGCTCGCATCGGGCTGTCAAAAGCAGCTTTGTAGTCAATGAAATGGTGATAAGTGTCTATTTGTTTCTCTTGGACCTTCTTCAGGATTTGAAGTACCATGAAGATCTAGTCAGTGGTAGATTTACCCGGTCTAAAACAACATTATTTCATTAACTTTGCAATTTGGGGTCGATGGAATCGTATATGTAATTGAAAAGAGGCCTATACCTTTATTATTGACACATACGGTTGTATCTCCTTTTTTGTGCACTGGACAAAGTACACTGAGACTCCAATCGTCTGGAGTCTCAGTTTTTTTGAAAGCTTTCATTTGATATCAAAAATTTGCAAAAGTACATACAGTTTTAGCACGCTTTCTGTTTCTGTCACCAGGATTTCTCTTCAGGAAAAGATACAACTGCCAAAACCATCCGATTGGTGTTGAACTTTTTGATAAAATTTACGCACTTTATTACGGCTCTTACACATCTCAATTTCCTCGAACACACGTCTCGAGGACTCATATACTTATTTCTTCGGTATTTATATGAGTTGCTCTTCCCTCCTTCCTCTCCATATCTTTTTAAAGTTCGACGAGTAACTACTGACTGCAGGGTTGCCCTGTAGGCTGCAGCAGTGGCATTGAGACAATCCTCGTCGTACCAAGAGTTTTTAAGAAGAGGGTTTTGGAACCCCAATACAGTTTTTGCTGCAGTTTTAATGGAGTTGGCAAAATGTTGCCATAGAGCGCTGATGTCGTTGGAAGTAGAAATATTTTCTCCGAGTAATTAAGCTGTTCGTCACTAGTAATCTGTGGCAATTTGATGAAATTTGTACTTCCATCTGTATGCTTCGCATCACACTCAAACGTGTTCTCACCTTGGCTGCAACAATTTAATAATCTGAGTCCATATTGGCTCCCCGAAGTGTACGAACATCCAATACACTTGATGAGTGCCAATATGGTTCATTTGATTCTTTGTTATTTGATCGGCATACATTCATATAGCTTTGTGTAGTTCACGGTGTTGAAACCTAGTGCTACTCACTACTATATTGCTAGCTGCCGCAAATGAGATCAACCTCATACCGTTATCAGATCTTACGTTGCGGAGGCTGAATTTATTAACGGTGCGCTCAAAGAAACTTTCCCGCCTAATCTTTGCGTTAAATTCACCCAGAGTTATTTTAAGGTCAGGATTGGGGTAGCTATCGTTAACTTCCTACATACATAATTCCCACGACATTCCAATTGGAACAAGGGGTACTTCTCTCAGATAATGAGCTGCATCCGATTCTATTTTTAGAGTTATTGAAAGGAGTCTATGTTTTAACTTCGGCTCCGAACGACAAATGCATTAGTTAGAGAAGTTTTCCAACGAGGTGAACCGCTTTTCTTAAAATCTATTCTTTTTTAAGTGAGTCTGGCCAGGGATTCGACTTGGGACCTCTACTATACAAGGCGGATGAACTGTTATACCACGGCGGTTGTTCATAAAATACTTTTTTTAAATCTTTATCTTTCTCATCTGTGGGAGCGTAAGCTTTGACACGTATTGTAGCTAACCTTTCGTTAATTACAGTGAGTCTTGAGACTATATTACTTACTTACTTTACTTACTTAAATGGCCTGTAATTACAACCTGTTTAGGTCAAAGGCCGAGCATATTTAAGAATTCCATGCACCTCTATCTTGTGCGCATATTATTCAATTTCGTATACCAAGTTTCGAAAGATTTTCTTCTACTTGGTCTTTCCATCGAAGTTTTGGACGCCCTCTTCTACGCGTTCCCTCTGGATCTTTATCGAACACTTTTCTTGCCGGAGTATTTTCATCCATTCGCACAACATGTCCTAGCCAACGTAGACGCTGTTGCTTTATGCGTTGGCAATTGAGTTATCCGTTTGGTGTAATCAGTGGCAATTTGCTGAGATTTTAGTTTTTTCGCGTCATACTTGTTTTGCGCTTCTGCATGTACGCTCCTCGACACACTTAGACGTGTTCTAACCTTGGCTACAACAAGGTAGTGATCGGAGTCTATGTTAGCTCCTCGCATGGAACGCACATGAGTGTCTTCCATCAATTAAAATATGGTCTATTTGATTTTTCGTTAGTTGATCAGGAGACACCCATGTAGCTTTGTGTATATTAAGGTGTGGAAATCTGGTGCTGCTCACGACCATATTGCGAGCAGCCGCGAAGGAGATTAATCTCATACCATTGTCAGTGGTTACGCTGTGTAAACTAAATTTACCAACAGTAGGCTCAAAACAACTTTCATGCCCTAACTTTGTGTAAAAATCACACAGTATTATTTTAACGTCGTGATTAGTTGTTCATAAAAGGCTTCCTTTACATTATCATCTTTCTCCTCTGTTGGAGCGTGAGCACAAATCAAACTCAGATGGAAATACTTAGCCTTGACGCGTATTGTCGCTAGCCTTTCTCTTACTGGGGTGAACCTGGAAAGAAGATTCCGCATTAACCATAAAACCGCAACCAAACTCGTGTCTACTCTCATGACAACAGGTCGCCTTTTGATGTCTTGGCGACACCGTTGCCATTCCATCTTATTTCCTGGAGAGCAGTCACATCACATTTATATTCATCGAGAACATCCATGTACTGGATTAGAGCACCTTCTCTGTAGATGGTTCGGATGTTCCAGGTGCTGATCCTTTAATCATGGTCCTTTTTTCGTTTGCCATAGTCGTCAACATTTGGGGGGGCCGTTTTGATTCTTATTTTTTGCTTTTTCATAGTAATTTTTTACCAGAAGTGGGTTACTAGCCCGACTTCCTTGAGAGACTTATTATGCATTTTTTTCTAACTATGAGTCCGCAACCAAATTCATGAATTCATGGCAGCTGTAATATAGGTTACCTTTTGTTGTCTTGTCGACGCCGTGGCCATTCCATCTTAATTCCTGGATAGCAGTAAAATTGCTTTTATATTCCTCGAGAACATCTATTAACTGGATCAGAGCACCTCCTATATAAAGGGTTCGAGTGTTCAAGGTGCTTTTCGTTTTTTTGTTTGCCATAGTCGTCAACATCAGGAGGGCCGTTTTAATTCTTCTTTCTTGCTTTTTCATAGTAATGTTTTTTTCCAGGAGTGGGTTACTAGCCCGACGTCCTAGATCCATGTTTTTATGGTTCTTATGGGGGAAAGAGCGGAACGTATTTGCTCGGGTGTTAACGTAGCTACACAGGTGATGCCACGAGAAGGTCAGTGTCAGCAGTCAAGATAAAGAATAACCAAGATAAACCTGGGCTTACCAAGTTAAGACCAATCAGAACCGATGTTTGGTATCCAACATCCCATACATCAACCGATATTTTTCTGCTTGTAATAATAACTGAATTCAAATCAATGTTTTATTAGAAATTTATCAGTGATGAGGGCCATATATTGCTCACCCCATTATCATCAGGTCGTTTCCAAATTGTTACAGTTTTGTTTTTTTTTACTTTTTTACTACATTCGTGGTAAGCGTTAAACGCTAAAAAGGATATTTGCCAACATATTTCAACAATTTCGTTTATGCCTCATTTCAACATGCAACTGATTTAATTCAAGTGCGCAAATAATGTTTCACATCATAACCTACAATTAAGTTTTTTTGTTAAGAGTGTTTTTGTTTTTTTTTTTTTTTATAGCAGCTAAAAGGGGGTAAATGGTCGTTTTTATGTCTGATAATGTTCACATATTGCTCTATTTTTGTGCCAAACTACATTTTTATGTGCATAATTGGAATTTGCTCCTTTTTTGTAAGGTTGCGTTTTTCTTCTTCTTCAGTGGATTATTGAGAAGAGATGGTGTTTGGTTGTTTATATAAGTTTTAGGGTTGAGGGGGGAAAAAAGTACTTTTTGGCAAGTTGGAGTAATTGGTTTAGGATGTGGCAGGAAGTGCTTTAGATTTGGTATATGTTTTTACTTATATGCAGTAAAAGGTTTTATTTTAATATGAAACAAGTAAAAGTGTTACATTCGGCTATGCCGAATCTTGTATACCCACCATAAAGTTGTACGAAAGTGCAGCTAATTCAAAATTTTGACCAAATGTGGTATTTTTGGTAATATATTTAGGCTAAATTCGGTGGTATAGTTACTATAGTTCAACATTTAAAAGTATATAAGTGGTTTCCCAAGTATTTACCTTATACAAAATGCTGTTCCATAACCGAATATAGTTTTACATTAATAACACAGGGCAACAGCAAAAATATGCTCGAGTAACCACTATATACATTTGATGTATCATGGCTACCTTAGTACAAAAATGGTAAAATTTTTAAATTCTATGGATAGGTTTCTTTTTTAAATTTTTTTGTAAAATTGCAATAATCGGATATTATTCAAATAAAATCAGAAAAATTAAGATTTACATAACCTTTGATTCGTCTATATATCGCGTTTCAATCGGATCAATAGTATCAGAGTTATAATAAAAAATTTAAGAAAAAAATATATTTTTTACGTAAAAATGGCAAAAATTTTTGTTTTTAAAAAAATCATGAAAAATAAAAAACGGCAAAATATGTTCAGATTCATTATTCTGTCGCAAAGCCACAAATAATAGCAACAAAACGAGATATCGACCATAAAAATCGATTGATTATTTTCGAATTTCTTCACAATTAAGTGAATTCACTCATTTTCACAAAATTTTATATTTTTGCTTGATATACGTATATAGGGTTTTTCAAATGTGTGAAAAAAATTGATTTTAGAATTTCAAGGAGTGCCGCTCGGATTATTGTGAGATTTGGTGAGGAACTTTCACCCACAAAATTTTAGCCAAATTGGACAACGCTAACACGTGTCGCCCAGGTCCTAAAGCTGACAAATCAAGTTTATATCGGAAAAATTTTATAATTTTTAAGTTTTTGCAAAATTAACGCTATTTATTTCCCCTTTTGCAAAAAATTGGATCCTGGTCCTTAGGGCAAACACAATGAAATTTCCAATAAGCTACATATCTTTAAAATCGGTTAAACAGTTTTCGAGTTACTACAATTTGCACTGGCCATTGCATCTCCTTGAGGACTTGCCGAAGACAATTTACATGTTGATAGCAACACGGCAGGTTCATATATTTTGTTAGGAGTTCCTAATGCATCTACCGTGTATAAAGTCTGAATCTAACATTGATTGATAGCTATCTAATTTCGTAGATGCAATCTTAATATACTGAATGTACCTCCAAATCTTTTTGATTGTAGATATAAAAAGGGGATGTTATATATATATATAAGAACTATAGCCAAATGTTGACCGATTGTTACAAAATTTAATATACTGGCTGGTATTAATATAAAGTTTATTTGTGCAAAATTTAATGGCCATAGCTGACATAGTTTATAATTTAATAGCTTTTAACTGGCGTTTGTGGTATTTTAGTGATTACCGGGAGCGGTTTTTATATGAAAGCTATGGTCAAAAATGGACGGATTCCTATAAAAATTTGACATACTGACTGAAAGTTGCATAAAACTTCTCTGTTCTAAATTAAGTAGTCATAGATTTTACAATTTTATTAAATTTATCAGCATAAATGTGATTCCCGGGGCAGGGTTATATGGGAGCTCTAACTAAATGTAAACCGATTTTACCCATTTTCAGCACACAATTTCTATAACATATCAAAAATACTTTTGCTAAATTTTGTCTCTTTGCTAAATTTTGTCTCTTAGCTCTTGTAGTCTAGAAAGAGCTATCGCGCTTTTCTCTGACGGACAGACGGACATAAACCCCCTTTTCTTTTTGTATTTTTGTGTTTCCGTAAGTTTTTTATATGGGAGCTATGGTCAAATGGTGACCGATTGTGACAAAATTTTGCACACTGGCTGGCATTGACATAAGACCTTCTCGTGCTAAATTTAGTGGTTATATCTGTTACAGTTTTAGATTTATTGGCATTTAAGTGTATTTTAGGTGAAATTTAGGCTGTTTTCTTAAGTTTTTTGTATGGGAGCTATGACTAAATGTCAACCGATTTTGATGAAATTTTATATGCTGGATAGGGCTTATACAAAACTTCTATATAGCTGTTATAGTTTGTTATTTATTAGCAAATAAGCGATTAGCGTAGACGAGGTCATACGGGAGCTATGGTCAAATGTTAACCGATTTTGCCCAATTTCAATACCAATTTTCTCAGAGATGAAGAATGTTTTTACTAAGTTTCACTGAGCTAGCTCCTTTCGTTTAGGCGTTATCGTGATTTCAATAGACAGACAGACGGACATCGCTCAATCGTCTTAGAATTTCATAAGGATTCAGAATATATATCGTTTGTGATTTTTGAGCCAATATTAAGGAAATTACAAACGGAATGACAATCTCTATATACCCCCCATTCTTTTTGATGGTAGGTATAGAAACCGCGAGTATTTTAAAACAAAGGTATATTTGCTGGTCAATTTATTGATGAAGTTGAAACTTTCTGTTACCTAGGGAGTATTATCTCAAAAAGTGGAGGCAGTAGAGAAGACATTCAAAATAGGTTACGCAGAGCAAAGCAAGCTTTTGGCATACTAAACAAACTCTGGAGATCTCAAAATATCTCGACCACCACCAAAATAAACATTTTTAACACCAATGTTAAAGCTGTGCCTTTATATGGCTGTGAGACTTGGATTATCTCGAGCCGTGAGATGAACAGTCTGCAAGCATTTGTTAATCGGTGCTTAAGACGTATACTTAAAATTTTCTGGCCCGTCACAATCTCGAATGAAGACCTATGGTTGCGCACCGCTCAAGACCAGCTATAAATAAGTATACGCACTAGAAAATATGGCTGGCTAGGACACACATTGAGAAAAGCGGTCACTGGTATAAATCGTCAAGCTATTGAATATAATCCTCAAGTTTCCAGGAGGTCTGGTAGACCCGCAAACACGTGGAGACGCCAAACTGAGAACGAGCTGAGGGAGTTCGGTGTATCATGGAACGAGATGAAAGTGATGACTATCGATAAACTTACATGAAAAACATTTGTTGAGGCCCTATGTTACACCAGGAATTAAAGAACTAAATATATATATTTAATATATATTTGCTGGTTAATGTGGCAATTTTGGTACGTTTTTTAAAGAACATTTCGTTGAGAACATTCCCAAAGGTACCAAATTTGTGCAACCCTGTTATTATTCATTAAAAGCTTGTGAATATTTAACGCTAAAACTGGAGTAAAAAAAAAATCACAACAGCTGTCTTTTTTTTTTCGCTGATAAGGAGGAAACTATTGTTCATCTCGTATATTTACTTTTACCCTTAAACGAGGAGAATGGAATGGAGTCGAACGTTTAGCGATAGTTTTACTATGAGAGCAAATTCTGCGTTTTGAGTAACCACTACGACTTCATGCCTTTGAAAGGCGTTTAAAACTACTCCTACCTTGTTTTTTGTTGCCCTAGTTTATGTGTGTGTTGATTTGATTTGTTCCTGTTTGGAAGTGCTTTGTTTCCTTTAATTCTTTCAGCAGTTTTTATCAAGTATCCTAGTCCAATGTGTACATGGTTTACATACCTCTTGTGTTGGTATTTGTGCAGTTTGAATGAATGACATGTAAATATTTATTTAACTTGGGTCATGCTATTGTTCATAGTTAGTCTGGATAGATGGATGATAGGAGTACTATAGATGGATGTTTGGATAAAAACATATATTTAGTTTATCGATTAGATTTCCTTTTTGTTTCATATCAAGAGTTTTTGTTTCCCATAATTGGTCTGTGTAAGAGTATGTCACGTATAATTTGGAAATTCGAGTACCATTTTGTTCCTTGCATGTAAAAGCATTTGATTGAAATTGTTTCATGCCATTTTTTTTTCATTTTGCAAAAGGAAGGCATTGCCTTTTATCACTAAAGGTTTTGCAAATAAATAATTATATGTTTGCAAAAGTGTTAAATAAAAGTGGGTATTTAAAAAGGTAGAAAAGCAATGACTTTGTGAAACTAGATTTTAATACTTTCTCAGGCGTCAATCTTAGGTTGTGTAGAGAATATTCGATTTAAGACATTCTGTCTTCAGTAGAAAGTTCTCGTGATTTCTTTATGTTTTAACTTAGCCAAAATTACAAAGATTTTCTACATATGGGCAAATCCTGTGTGACGGACGATTTTAGTTATACACGTATTTCTGTAATTTTCATCAAATCGGTCATAGTAATACAAAAATTGTAAATACATTGAAGATAGAGGAAAATCAGACGATTACAAAACAACTTTTATAAAATATTTTAAAGTTTCTAGATTCGCCAAAAACCCATTAATGAACTGTTGCGGACGTTACGTGACGGACGATACAGTTTTTACTTGAATGTACCCTTCACCGCCATAGGTGGAAAGGGTATTATAAGTTTGTGCTGATGTATGTAACGCATGGAAATATTTGTCTTAGACCCACCTTTTAGTATACCAATAGGCTTAGAATCACTTTCTGAGTCGATTTAACGATGTCCGTCCGACCGTCCGTCCGTCTGGCTGGCTGGACCCCCATGTTAACCTTGTAATCAAACTGCAATTCTAAAGATAATTTGATGAAATTTGGCACAGATCATTTTTTTGATAATGGGACCATGGCTATTGAAATTCATCAAAATCGGTCCATTATTTGTGGTACCTCCCATAGGTCCCACTTCCCGGAATCGATATATTGGCCACAAATATCAATATGTTTTCATTAAATTTAAATCAAATACTGCTTATGTAAACTTAAATCACTGTACTAAATTTCGTTAAAATCGGGTCACATTTGACCATAGCTCCCATACAAACTTTTCTTTAAAAACGCACTAAATAAGACAAAAATCACTAAAACGCTCGTAAATCTAAAGATAATGGGAATTTAAAGTTAATTTTTTGCATACATAATTTATGTAACAACTGTAATCAATTTGCCAAATTTCGAGATAATCGGTCCACATTTGACCCTAGCTCTCATATAAGTCCAAATGTCGGAAGCAGCTTAAATATATAAATTTTGAAAAAATGTTTGTATGATGGCAGAATTTACCAAATATTTGTCTTTATACAAGAAAAATAACACTTTTGACCTTAGTGGTGAAGGGTATCGTATGGTCGGGCTTGACCGACAATAGTACTTTCTTACTTGTTTTTTTTTAATAATATGTATATTATTTCATATTTCATATTTTTTAAGGGTTTGTAAATCAGTGAAAATAATGGTGTTATTTGTTCCCGAATTTCATTTACTTTTTCTTCATGTTCGCGATTAAAAATGGGATTTTTGGGCACAATTTAATATTTCACAAAATGGTTACATACATACATTTATTTAAAGTTTTACACCTTTTACATCTTAATTTTCGTCCCAAGAATGATGCGGCTATCTGTTAAAGTGTCCCAAAAATAAAAAAGCATCAAATTTGCCCCTGTTTTTTTTACCACCTAATACCTTAAATTATTTCTGTGGATATAGACAGTATTATTGCTTTATGAATAAGGCAGATATGTATTCGTAAATTTTGAACTAAATACGAATAATTTTTTAAAAAATATACTGTTTTTGTAAAAAATATTTACTATGACGGACGCTACACCTTTTTCTATACATTTTACTCTGAAAAATGCTATATTAACATCTGTATATTTTTAGCCTAATGTAAAGCATACTATAAGTTCTCTTTACGAATCATGTTCAATTGGAGAAAAAAGAAAAATTGCACTAGTCAAATTTAAAAAAAAACCTTTATTTCTGTGACGGACGCTACACACTGAGAGCGCCTTTTTACTTGACGTTATTTATATCACTTCAATTACTTTTGATGGAGTCTTTTACATCTAATTGTATAAAATTATGCTGACTTTAAGCTCCTACTGAAACATGATACCTAAATGGTTGTTTTTGCGATTTTTATGAACTTTTAAAAAACCTATTATTTAAAAAAAAATTATAAAATCTCGAGATGGGTGCAAATAAAGACCTACCATTCACGAAGAGAGCAATCAAAAATTGTATCCATTATATTTTCCAAAGGATCAATATATGGTAAATTTTTCCCTAAGCCCAAATATGTGATTTTGACAGTTTTAAAATTTTGTCCTTGGTTTAATGTTTTTCGGATTTGCCCATATGTCTTACATTGTGTCAGATCACAATTTCTTTAAAATCGCTTAATAATTTGTTCTTCATTGATTATGGATTTGCGCCATGATGCCTTGGGTCTTTGCCCTTATCTTACATCTTGTGGATTCCACATAAGCGCAACCTGATTTATATTATCAGTTTCCTTCCGCAGAGTACGACCTATCCAACGATATTTTCGTCTACTTATTTCGATGTTTGTTTGATATTTTCCATAGGGGCTCGTTTCCTATTGTTCTAGACCACCGAATTATCAAAATGTTATCGTTTCTCGAGCGTTTAAGGTTTCTGTCAAAGCATATCAAAATTTTCGGGATATAAATATTATTCAAAAACAAAAATAATTCTCAAAAAGGTTTATCAAAATTTGGGACATCAAACATTTAATTAAAAAGTTTTACTGTAGTGTATTGCACTAAGAATCCCAATTTATTACAATTATTTATTATTGTAATAAATAGTTTTTTGATAAAACCAAAAAATGTTGGTGGGGAAACCTTTCCTCGACGCGTTTCTCACCTGACCCCAGTCTGTTACATTTTTTTAATGTAATATTTATTAATAAAATGAAAATTATTATAGTTGGTTAGGCCATCATCTTCAGGAGGAGTCTCTCTACTTTTAGACAGGTCGAAAAACTTGAACTATTTCCTATTTAAAAAACACAATCATTACGAATTATGTTTGTAAATTAATGGTTAAAGCTTAGATTATGGACTGAACAAAAGTAAACATTTTCAGGCGTTCAAGAGGACCGAATTTACTCATGCTTGAAATAACCGAATTTTAAGAGATTGCAAAAGCTTTGTTTATTTTCATACCCGGTGCATTAATATTAATGCTACTCTAGCTTTATAGAGCCGGTTGTCTATAACTATAATTGTTTCGCCATCATGACTGATTTTGCAACCTACCTAGTAAAATTTTTCATTACCAAATAATGAGTTAAACAGTTAAACTATTGAACACGAACTACTTACTCATTCGCTGTTTAAGTCATTACATTAACATGGGGATGTCATTGGAGGCAAGTACTTACCAATTGCAGAAAATTAATGACTTGGGAAAGCAATTTGAAAGCAACAACAACAACAGCAACAACTTTTTTGTTGTTGTTTTATTAAAAACATATATTTTTAAACGAAATACAAAATTTTTTTTATGATCCCATGGGGGCTCGAACCCAGACCCTCCGACTGCTAGGCAGAGACTCTTCCACTGAGCTACTTCATATGTTGAAAACTTAGCAGCTTATAATTAATATAAACAGTTTTTATTTTTAGATCCAAAATCATGTGAAAATAACTTTGTTTTTCCCTGCTTTTTTTGCTTTGTTGTAATTTTTGGAAAAATATTTGTATATGATTTTTTGTAATTATTTTAAAACTTTTTTAAAATTATTTTAAAACTTAAACAGTTTAAAGTATGAAACACAATTGGAACGAACGACCAATTTTTCGGAACGAATATTCGTCGTTAGAAAAAGAACATATGTGTTTATATGAAAGTGCTCACAATAGATGCGTACGACGAAATTCGTCGTGCGTATCAAATAGTGCGATAGGTTTATTTCTATTTCATACGCAGACGAACGACGACTAAACTGGTTTAGAGTGGCTGTTTTTCTATTTCTGTTGTAAAGTATTAGAAATTAAATGTGTTTTTGTAAAATATGGTCACCTTATAAATTGTAAACAAAAAATAATTATTTCAAATAAAATTAATTAAATATTTTCTTTTTGTGAAAAAATGAAAGAATAAAATAAAAAAATATTGCAAATGTTGTGAGTGCGCGATATGTACGAAAGTGTGTGTAATCTGTGCTAATGAAAAATAAACAAAAATGGCGTCAGCAACGTTTATTCGTCCCAAATGTGTTCAATGGACGAATATACAAGACGAATTTTCAAAGCCGAATTCGTCGTGCTGGACGAAATTAGTCATTCGTCCCAATTGTGTTTCTACCTTAAATCTTTTTTTTTTGTATAAGTTTTTACATAAGATTGACTCTTACTTACTTAAATGTTACAACCTGTTAAGGTCAAAGTCCGAGCATATTTTAGAATTCCATGGATTTCGATCTTGTGCGAATATTCTCCAATTTTATAGGCCAAGCTTTGAAAAATGTTCCTCTACTTGGTCTTTCTATCGAAGTTTCGGACATCCTCCTCCTCATAGTGGGACATTTCAGTTCTAATTTTATCCTCTTCATTGTATTTTTTTTTTTCAAGAGAGGGTTACTAGCCCGTAATCCTAACCCATTTTTATCGATCTTATGGGACAACTCTCGGAACATGTTAACTCACAATATTAATGGGTGTTAAACTAGCTCCCCGGTTGATACCATGAGGAGGACAGTTGAGATGAAGGATGACCCAGATAAGTTAGGCTTACCAAGTTAAGACCAATTAGAATCGTGTTTGGTATTCAACATCCCCTACATAATCAAAATTGACTCATGATGGTATTTTTTCATTAACGTTAGTTTTACAAATTTTGTTTACAGAAGATAATATTTAAGTTCTTAAAATTCAAAAATCATTTAAAAAGACTCTTTTAATAAAAAAAAAACTAAAAAAAAATTGTTGACCTTGGTGGGATTTGAACCGGGGCCATTCAGTTTAAATTACCATCTTAATTACAAATAAGTACTTCTGTAATAACTTATTATTTATTCGGATGGTATGTTGTAGTCGTTACAAGGTAACCAGTTATTAGAGTACTTGCCATTACCAAAGTTTTGCTGGGTAGGTATTCAAAATCGTCCTCGGTTTTAATAGCCGAATCATTGATTGCTAGTGTTGAGGTGTTTTTGTGTTTATTCTCATGCATTTTGGCTTCCTCGAGGCAAGGGCATAAGAGAGCTCAACAAATTTTCTTATTTTTTTAGTTGGTAGTTAATCCCAATTGCATTATCATTGACAACTTGCAAGTCGGTGGTGTAGAGTAACGGAGAAAGTGTGTAGGCGTGCTTGACTCCACTATAAGTAAAAAGCGGTTCGGTTAATACTCCCTCGTGAGATACTTTGGAAGTACCCCCATCGTAGCTCGAAAACTGCTCTATTTCTAACCATTCTGACTTCATATTCGGATTTGGCGAACAATTATACATACGGATTGGGGGTCAGATTTATTTGGTCGCAAATTCTCTTCAAATTTTGTAAAGCAATGTAATGGATATAATCTTAGGCGGTATTCATTTCGTTTCGAGAGCAAGCTAGATCACTTTTCAGGGAATCGAGTGCTTTCCCAAAATCTATAAAAGATAAATAGAGAATAGAATAGAATTCCGCTAATTGCTCCAGAAGTATCCGAATAGTGTTAATGTGGTCTGCAGCTGTCCTTGGCTATTAATAATTAAACTGTTCAATGTGACAGCTATTCTGTTCAGAATTATCCGATTAAAATGTTTTATAATAGCGGAGAAGTATAAAAAAGGCTCTCAAGTTGTCTCTTAGCTTCAGGTCACCATTTTTTGGGAGTTTTATTACAGTGGATTCCTTCCTTTCGGATGTAATTTCTTTATGTACTTTTTCAATTGTACTTTTCAATTGGTAATCACCATAATAATGTTATGACTTAATCACCTAATGAGTAAGAAGTTTATATTCAATATTTTAGCTGCTTATCTCAGTATTTGGTAATAAAATATTTTTCCGGGTACATTGGCAAGACCTTGGATATGGTGAAACTCTATAGGGAATCGGCTTTGAATACAAATACTGTATGTCTACAATCTCCATCTGCCTTATCTTATCGAACAACTTTTTGGATTGGAAATCTTGGGTGTTGGAAATATAGAATATCATTTCTAAAGTCTGCAAAATATAGATACCACACCCTTTTGAATTGTGCCTGAATGAGGAAAGCCTCTGCTACAAGAAACCAATCAACACTATTTTCGTCTGAAAAGGGGTTAGATTGTTAGATGTCAGATTGAACCGACAGCTCTAGTTTCCTTAGAAGTTGTTCTTGCTAGACAGGTAGAATTTTCTGTTCTGAGAGCATTTCGTCGCTCAGAAGACTCTGATCGAATGTAAATGTCATGTAATTGAGTCATTTTTCATTCCGTTACTTTCAGTGTTTTAGTTCTGGTGTCGGGAACAAAGTCCCTGATTTCATTAGAACATATGAGAATTAGTAGACTTAACTACCTTACTGTCTCCTACAAGTACCTTCGCCTTTTCCTGTACCCAGTCAAGTAACTCCAAAATAGACCTTGAAGCAACCATACATGAGAGTTGTATTCCATTTGAGGTCGAATATATGTATTTGGTATAAAATGTGAGCAGACCAGATAGAGTGAAGTATGTATTGTACCGAGAAACATGAATGCTTTTTTCGTCACTTAAAAGAAGTGTTGAGTCAAACGGACATCACACTTTATTTTCAGGCCAAGAACATCAAGAGGGTCTGATTCCTCAATATTTATACCATCCATAATCACAGATGAAGCAACATCGTCCATCATACGTTTATGTTTTAATGTATAACATTGGGTTTTTCTGGCATTAAAATTAGCCCTATTCGAACAACCCCATTTGGAAATTGAAATTAGGTCCGAATTTAACATATTATTCATGTTATGCCTATTTCCCTTAATTTCTAAGAGGCTTGACCTGTAACTAAGTGAATACGAATGTCAAATGCTGCTATCATCTTCAAAATAGTGGTTAGGATTGGAAGTTTGACATTTATTTAGAATTATAAGAAAACGTGTAGAAACAATAACGGAGCAATAACAATAAGTGGAGCATAGGGCCTTTTATATTGAACTCTATAGCGAGAAGTTAGGCAATGTTATTCCATGAATAGTTTGCTACTTGCAACTCCGCGTCTATTGACCTTCTCCACGTTCTAGCAGGCGCACTAACACGGCGGCCGCTTCCCTGTGGAGCAATGTTGATATTTGACATTCGAAGCGTGTAGCCTATCCACCGCCATTTCTATTGACACACCTCCACAAAAAAGGGGATTTGTTTTGTCGCGTTTAGTACATCTTCATTTCTTATACGATTCGGCCATCAAATATTAAGGATTTGCCGCAAACATTTGTTTCCAAAGGTTAATAGGCGTTTATCGATGGCATTTGTGTGTTTCCCAGTTTCACAACCATAATACAAGATGGACTTGACATTCGAGTTGTTTATTCGTAATTTAGTTGTTGTTGATATTTGCTGAAATTTCCAAATAGCTCGGAGAATGCCGAATGCAGATTTTGCTTTATTAATACGCGATTCAATATTCCCGTCGTTGCCATCTTCTGTAGATACCAAACTGCCAAGATAATAAAAGGTACCTATACAACCAATAACTTTGTTGTCCATATTAATGTGTGTCGAAGCGTATACGCTATAGCCTCCAGACATAATCTTTGTCTTGAATATATTGATTTCCAGCTCAACTGCCCGAGATTCAACAGTGATAGCGTTAGTGTTTTCTTGATGGTGACCTGAGATTTGGCTTAGAAGACATACGTCATCAGCGTATTCCAAGACCTCGAGTTGTTTGGATATCGTTTCTACCATTCAGCACTTAACAAATTCACCAGCATAGTTTTATAACGGACGGGTTATCGTCGAAGAGCAATGCCTGAAAACCGGAGCTGTTATGTCTAGGAGTCTTATTAATGTTGAGACTGTATATGGAGTTCCTTTATCCAGTTTAATGCAGCTGAATGTAAATTCTATACATAATTAAATTTTTAATAAAAAATTTTACTTTTTTAATTATCTATTGAATCGTAGACTTTTTTTATGATTGAGACAATATCGATTCTCTGATGGGAATTTCAAATTCTTATCGACTTGTAAAATCAATAATACGAGTATATGTTCTTTTGAAAATCTGCTACCAAAAATAAAAAAATCCAATTATAAAGCCACAAATATTTGTCTAAAATATAACCGAACAATTGTAAGGACAATAGCGGCATTACTACGAGTGCAATGTATTAAGAAGTCCTTATTGTCAAGAAAATACACAAAATCATAATCAAAAGTTTGAGAAGAAAGAAAGGGTATTCTCTAGAAAGATAAGGGTTAAGAAATGAAAAAGAAGAAAAGGTCATTTACTGTTCACTATGTAGACAATAAAAAGAACACAGACAACTAAAGTAAGTACTATAAAGTACATGAGAAAATTGTAGATCTTTTGGAAAAATACGAGGTTTTTTCTTTAAGAAAAAAAAAAAAAAAAACGGAAATCACACATACTCTTAAGGATTCTATCACTCAAAGATCAAGTATTGCCGCTTCAAAAAGAAAATTGTAGTTTCTTTTGTTCATCTTTAAATATGTAAGTTAGTTAAACAAATCATGTGAATGTTAATATTTGCGGTTGGGCCAAAGACGCAGTCAATGAAATGGAAAGTGCCAGCCAGTCAGTCAGTCACTCATACAGCCAGCATGAATTAAACCAAACCACTCATTCATTTACGTTCTTTTTTTCGTTTCGTTTCATTTCTTCCTTCATTCATTTCTTTATTTATTATGTTGACGCAGCCACTCTTTCACTTGTACATTATCACAGCCGCCAGAAGACGTCCAACAGTTTAACAATCTGTCAATTTTTTTAGAAATATGTTCCTAAGTTCATTGAATTGTCAAAAGTGTCATGCGTTCATACACTTATGCTACTCGTACTTATAGAAAGAAGTCGTAACGTTTTGACAGATTTAAAGCAAAGCAAAAAGCTTATTTTAGCACTCGGAAGATGCTTTTTTTTTTGCTAACCTTGATTTGAGCACGTCCTTGCATGCGGGTGTTTAAATATTTATATTTGTTTATTTATTCAGACGTTTTTAGTTCTTTGTAGTGCATTCACTATATGGAACGATGGAGTAAAAATCTTGCATTTAAGGCAGGAGCTGAAAGGAGTTAATTTGTATTTTATTCACTAAGTAATTTTTAGTAAAATGCAATCGAAAATTTTGAAATTAATCCGGGCTATGTATGTGGAGTTTAAATGTGAAGGGTAAATAGTCGAATCCCTTTGAAGTTACTACTGGAGTAAGGCGAGGATGTATCTTGTCTCTAATACTTTTCTTTCTCGTCATCGACCACATAATGCACTCGGCTCTGAATTCTAGACGTGGTAACCAATGGACCTACTTTGAACAACTCGAGGACTTGGAATATACCGATGAAGTATGTCTTCTAAGCCAAAGCTCAGGTCATCTTTAAGAAAATACCGACGCTATCACTGTTAAATCTCGGACAGCGAGGCTGGAAATCAATATTTCCATGACAAAAATTATCTAGGCATAATTGCCATGCCGCAAACCCGTCGCCATCAATGTGGATAACTTGGTTATTAGATGTATCTTTAATTATCTGGGAAGTTTGTTATCTACAAGAAGTGGTACCAAATCATTGTTTCTATAGAGTATTCTAACTGCACACTGCGCACTGAATTCCAGACGTGGTAGATGGGATGGAGCAATTCAGGACATCTGCAGACTATGCTTAGACGCGTACTCGTCCGAAACGGTCGAGCACATCCTCTGTCACTGTCCTATGTTCCAAAACAAAAGACTTAAATTTCTAGGCAATAGATTCCATGAGGAACTGGGAGACATACAGCAGTGCAAACTGACTGATGTTGTTGGTTTTATTTTGGGACTCAGATGGCTTAGTTAGACGGGGCTCTTCCCCCTAGAGTAGCGTTTTTTTTGGTCAACACTTCTCTTCTATGCGATTTTCCTTCTCTATCTTTAACACTTTCTAGAACTACTCCCTTCACTCTTTCCTCTCTTTCTCTTTCCGCTTTAGAATCCACGGATTCATTGGAAATTGGATTTGCAAGCAGCAAGCTATTCATAAAATTACGTACGCCTAACATTTCCCAATAGAGTTCGATATAAAAGAATGTTCGGGTATAGGTTAATTTTCCATTTTGAAAATCTTGACCATCAATGTATTGTTAAACTTTATTCTGTACGGGAGGGGAACCTTTTATCTTTCGAGATTTAGCAATACCTATGCTGCCATCGGACAAAATTCATATTCAGAACATTTTGATTTACGCTTTTGCTTATTGTATTTATCGACTTTTTACTAAGCTCTATCAAAGGTCGTGGTATGGGAATCTGGAATCCTTCCTTAGCATAAAACCACATATTTTAGGAAAATTTAATTAATTGCCAGCAACTCGCTCTATTAGATACTATAACAATATATCTCAATAGAAAACATTCTCAGATATAATCCTGGGAATCTGGAATTCTCCCTTAACGCAATTCCACATATGAAATTTAAGAAAAATCTCAATAACTCCTATCAATTCTATCGATCCCTATAGCGAACAGCCTCAGCTACAACTTGATACCCCATTTGTCCGCCCACGTTGTTTTGTTTTCTAGGAAGCTGGTGTCTGTATCTGTTATCATAATCCCATTTATAAAATTTTTAGAAGAATCTAAAACAGTTTTTCCAACTCGCTCTGTTAGATATTCTGACTATGAGTACTTATAGAAAACATCCTTAGCTACAACCCAATACCTCATTTGTTTGTTTCCTTGTTTTCTAAAAATCTGTGATCCTCCCTTAACATAAGCACACATTTGAGATTTTGGAAATTCGCTCTGTTATAGGTTCTTACTATGGGTACCCCTAGAAGTTTTGAAAGAAAGATCTTATGTATACATCATATGAATCTCGAGCTATACGAGTTATACAAAGATATCTATTTGGTAAAATATACAAAGATAAACGTCTAAGTACACTAGGACATGTTGCAAGTATGCCTTGAGCTGTTTCAGCCAGAAAATTATTCGACATTGAGCCTGTAGGTCAGCGAAAATAAAGAGACTGCAAAACTGGTACGGTTTTGTAAGATGGTGGTTCGTATGACCCCTCCGATAACATCCCAGAAGGAACTGCTTTTTAAGCATTTGACTATGTTTCTCAAGTGGTATTACCTTCGTCTCCTCATGTTGATGGTTTTTTAAGGACATTTTTAGACATGCTGCTGTTCTGACAGCATTGGAGTTTTTCCGGCTAGACACTTGAGATTCTTATTCCTATTGCGTGGTTTTTCGCAAAAATTTCGGTAACATTTGTTAAAGATTAGTATTAGCTGTCTAATGTCACTCCCAATATTTTAGGGCAGGTTTTTTTCATATCGTCGACTAAGACATTCCAGTTATACTTCCTTCATCCATGTGGAGAAGATCATTGCTTATGATTTGGCTAGAGATAGCTGCGGATTTTTAGCAGCAAAAAAGTGTTTTACGTCTAATGCAATTTTTGTCGATGTTCATTATTCCAATTTCTCTGGTGATGCCGAGAGTTAAGTGAAGTAGCGGTTAAACAAGATGTGGAACTCCTCCTCTACGGGATTTTGACTTCTTGCCTCTAAACTCTACAAATGATTTTCTTCCACACATATAGTTCACAACCCATTTTTGATGTTATTTGAATGAATTGAGTTGGTAATGTTGTTAAATGTCTTAGGCAGGTCAAGCGCTATCATTGCCGTGTGCTCACATGGTATTTTTTGATTAAGGTATATATGTATGTGTGGTGATGGCAGTTAAAGCAGTACTTGTTCTATATTCTTTACGGAATCCATGTCGATGTGAATACAGCTTTTAGATGTTGCGTCAACCTCGGGACGAGAAGGGCCTCTAGTGTATTTGCGTACAATGACAGCAAGGAGATAGGTCGGTATGATTCTCCTTGATTCGAATTTTTACCAGGTGTAAGTACTGATGCTACTCTATCCAATTTCCATATCTCGGATATCACTAGAATGGTAAAAGACAAGTTGAGGACTTTGATTAAAAACTCAGCTCTCGGTGCATCTAGTTTTTTAAAGCATTAACATTGAGATTCTGCCAGGGCCCAAGTGCTTTAGATGGTTTAGCATTATTGATGGCCGCTGCAACGTCGCTCGATGGAATGATCATTGGTATGTCATTGGCTAAAATAACCTTCCTCACTTCTTTTAGCCATACTTCTCTCAGGGAACTCTATTAATTGACGACCAAAATGACGCGCACATCTCTTAGGTTCTAACCGAGTACTGGTTTCAAAAGTCTTTGCAATCCTTTCATCTCGCTTCGTGGGATACGAAAGGGATCTGATGGCAGATCAAAGTTTATTAGCTCCGCAACTCATATTGCAGGTTACTAAGTGATCTGTCTACCTGTTCTTTCTATACTCGCCGACCAATTTGCTCGTCTCCAGATTAAGCAGTACTAGAGCAGCGTAATGAATTCCGCATCCCCATTTACCTGCCGTTTATCGACTTTATTAAAGCATTCGAAGGTCAATAGGAAATATCTATGGAGAATTTTAGAAAATCATAATATGACAACGAAAATTCTGAACTTAATTTGGACAATGTATAAATGTCGAGTCCAACAAAAAGATAAATTGTCAAATCCATTCGAATTTACTACTGGAGTAAGACAAGCATGTATCTTGTCACCTATACTTTTTATATTCGTCAACATAATGCGCACGGCTGAATGGTAGACCCGGTATTGAATGGACACCCTTTAAACAACTCGAGGACTTGGAATACACTGATGACATATGTCTTCTAAGCCAAAGCTCAGGTCATCTTTAAGAAATCAATATTTCTAAGACAAAGATTATGCCTGGAGGCTATGGCGCAAACCCGGCGAGACACATCAATGTGGATAACGAGGTTATTGGATGTGTAGGTACCTTTAATTATCTTGGTAGTTTGGTATCTACAAAAGGTGGCGCCGACGAGGATATTGAATAGCGTATTAATAAGACAAAACCTCGTATTAACAACAATTAAGTTGCGAATATACAACTCGAATATCAACTCCATCTTGTATTACGGCTACTAAACTTGAAAACGCATAAATGCCATCGATAAGCGCCTACAAACCTTTGGAAACAAATGCTTGCGGCAAATCCTCAATATATGGTGGCCGAATCGCATAAAAAATGAAGATCTACTAAACGCGACAAACCAAATACCTGCTTTTGTAGAGTTATATAAATGGGAATGGCGGAGGATAGAACATTCCTCGACGAGTCCATAGAGAAGCGGCCCTTGTATTGGTGCACCTGCTATAAAGTGCAGAAGGTCAATTCATGCTGAGTTGCAGGCAGCAAACTATTCATGGAATGACATATGTCTAACATTTCGCAATATAATTCGATATAAAGAATGGTTGAGACCCTAGGCTCCACTAGGAGTCAAGGATAACACAATAAGAAGATTAAGTATGGCATTTTTGGGAGGGTTCTACGTCAATCGTTACAAAGTTACTACCACACTCGGATTTACAAAGGCATGCGGCTTTCTATTTGATTCAGATGCTAATTGGGCTTCTTTGACAAGCTTTTCTATCCATCGCCGGTTATTATTTTGACCACTCCATTGAACTGCCATGGTATAGCAGGTTAGTCATCCGCCTAGCATACCAGAGGCCCAAGTTCGATCCCTGGCCAGACTCACTTAAAAAAATAAATTTTCAAAAAAGCGGCGGTTCACCTCATAACTCAGCTAGCCACTGGTTATTGAGTATTAGGCTATGTAAAACTTCTCTAACTAATGCATTTGCCGTTCGGAGCCGGTGTAAAAACGTAGGTCCCTTTCAATGAGTCTAAAAATAGAATCGGATGCAGCTTATTGTCTGAGAGAAGTACCCCTTGTTCCAATTGGAATGTTGTTGGGGAATTATAAATATATATACTCCGTTTAACAGTGAACCGCCGTGGTAAAGCGGGTTAGTCATCCACCTAGCATACGAGAGGTCCTAAGTTCAATCTCCGGCCAGACCCACTTGAAACAATAAAAAATAAAAAAAAGCGGTTCACTTCATAACTCAGCTAGCCACTGGTTATTGAGTATTGGGCTGTGTATAACTTATCTAACTAATGCATTTGCCGTGCGGAGCTGGAGTTAAAACGTAGGTCCCTTTCAATAAGTCTAAAAATAGAATCGGATGCAGTTCATTGTCTTATTCCACTTGGAATGTCGTGGGAATTATGTATGTATTTCATTTAACATCCTTGTAAAGATTTGTATTCTTGCCTACAACCCTTTATTCATACCTTATTTTTAAGTTTTTTTCATTGAATCCCAAGTCTTAACAGATATTCATTTACTGTTTCCGAATTAAAGTAAAAGCGAGACTTATGGGACTTTTCGAAGTGACCATACGGCAAATCAATTTATGGAAGTGCAACATCTTCATATCATAGAGTCTTTGGTTTTACCCTTGGTTAATTGTTAAAAATTGTATGTACTTGGTTTGATGTGGTTGCTTGAACTACCTTGTATCTCTTATACTCCAAAAGGAACCTAAAAAGCATTTTACTTATCTAAGCTTTTTATCACAAAAGTTCATTTTTTTTGACAATTTCAAAGAAATTATAACCAAAATGTTTCCATTCCTTGAAAGTTTGTGTTTTTTCCTAACCCAGAACTGTGACGGTTTCTTTGTACAAGTTAAATCTATTTGAGTTTTCTTTCTTTTCTTTAAGCTTCGCCATTGTTTGGCTTTTAAATTTTTAATTGGAAATTTTTTATATTTCATATTTATTTACTTTTTTGCCTAGACTTGTCTCTTACCAGGTCCCTGGAGGCTGTTAAAAAAAACAAGAAACGAAGAAATTCTAAAAAGAAATGTGTACGGATGTGTCTAAAGTTAAACATTTTTCGTTTGTCTACTTTTTTTTTCGTTCATGTGCAATGCAAACATCATTCAGGGATTCACTCAGTCATCATGTCCTTTATGATTGTGAGTAATTTCTATTACTTAAGATTCCTTTTTCATGGTCCTATTTAGTATAACACGACATTTCAACGTATAATACGTTGTGACACTTTAATTGTTTATTTACTCGTAACTCTCCCTGTTTGGTTTTTGGTTTGAGGACAACCAACATCCAGGATAAGAATAGAAAAGTCTATATGTTCGCTTGTCAGTTTATTTAAAAGCTTGACAGTCTATTTGTTTGACGATGTTATAATGATGGATTTTTCATCATGATTTATTTGATTAGGTTTTGCGGTTAGTAGTCGAAATAATTTTATTTACATGTATTTGTTTCTTTTTTTTTTTTGAACAAGGAAATAACTTGAAGGGACGAATGTTCAATTTAAATATTTTTTATGTAACAGTTCGTTTGAGTGTTTAATTTTAAGAGTATATACATATATATATAATTCCCTGACAACATTCCAATTGGAACATCAGACAATGAGCTGCATCCGATTCTATTTTTAGACTTATTGAAAGGAATCTACGTTTTAACGCCGGCTCCGAACGGCAAATGCATTAGTTAGGGAAGTTTTACATAGCCTAATACTCAATAACTAGTGGCTAGCTGAGTTATGGGGTGAACCCCCGCTTTTTTTTTAATTTTATTCTTTTTCAAGTGGGTCTGGGGGATTGAACTTGGGACCTGTGGTATGCTGGGCGGATGACTAACCTGCTATACCACGACGGTTCACAATATATATACAACATTCCAATTGGAACAAGGGGTACTTCTCTCAGACAATGAGCTGCATCCGATTCTAGTTATACTCATAGAAAGGGACCTACGTTTAAACGCCGGCTCTGAACGTTAAAAGTGAGCCTGGCCGGGGATCGAACTTAGGACCTCTGATATGCTGGGCGGATGACTAACCTGCTATGCCACGTCGGTTCACAATTTTAAGAGTATCATAGGTTATAATATCCGGTGTTTTTAATAGAGTGACACATATTTCAATCATAACAGAAAGAAAATGAAATGTTCCAAATTGCGAGTTCAATGCGCAATCTGGAACGACAACATTTTGCCAATAACACTTCGAAGGTTGATTCCCAGGTGTTCAATCGTTTGTGTTTAATCGACGACGAGAAGTTATTTATTTGAGTAAATCAATTGTAGCGCCCACTGAATGGTATATTGCTCCTTCCTGTTGCAACAACATATCAGCAACAATTTATCTTCTGTAATCATTGACTCTAAGTAGAGCATAGGGCCACAATCATCCTTTTATATCGAACTCTATTGCGAGATGTTAGGCATGCGTCATTTCATGAATAGTTTGCTGCTTGCAACTCCTCATCCACGTTCTAGCAAGTGCACCAATACGACGGCCCCTTCCCTGTGGATTCTAACGAAGCGCTTGTCGAGCATTATTGGTATTTTTCCTTCGAAGTGTGTGGCCTCTATAGAAGTAGGGATTTGATTTGTGGCGTTTAGTAGATCTTCATTTCTTATGCGTTTCGACCATCAAATATTAGGGATTTGCCTCATGCATTTGTTTTACAAAGGTTTGTAGGCGCTTATCGGCATTTGTGCGTTTCCAAGTTTCGAAACCGTAATACAAGATAAACTTGACGTTTGGGTTGTATATTCGTAACTTAGTTGTTGTTGATATTTGCCGAGATTTCCAAATAGCTCGGAGAATGCCAAATGCAGTTTTTGTCTTATTAAGATTCAATATCCTCGTCGGCACCATCTTTTGTGGATTCCAAACTTTCAAGATAATTAAAGGTACCTACACATCCGCTAACCCCATTATCCACATTGATGTAAGTCGACGGGTTTGTCATAGCCTTCAGGTATAATCCTTGTCTTGGCAATATTAATTTCCAGCCCAGCTGGACGAGATTCAATAGTGATAGCGTTAGTGTTTTCTTAAAGGTGACCTGAGCTTTGACTTAGACGAGTATAAAATGTATTGGTGACAAGATACATCCTTGTCTTACTCCAGTGGTAACTTCAAACGGATTTGACAATTTACCTTTGTGTAGGACACGTCATTTAAAATACATAGTACTATTCATACTGTGTTGATTAGGTCAACGCAAGATCGAGTCTCTCTGAACCCAAACTGAGTTCCGCGGAGTGTAGTTCGATTAGTCTTTTTCGTTCCTTACTCCGACAAAGTGCTTACCCATGTATTGTTTTGCACCGCCATCAAATCAATTTTATAACGCAACATTTCACGCCTTCTTCTTCTGTTATCCTTGACTCCCAATTATCCTTTTATATCGAACTCTATTGCGAGATGTTAGGCATACATCATTCCATGAATAGTTTGCTGCTTGTTACTCCGCATCAATTGACCTTCTCCACGTTCTAGCTGGTGCACCAACACGACGGCCGCTTCCTTGTGGATTCCAACGAATCGCTTGTCGAGCAATGTTGGTATTTGGCCTTCGAAGTGTGTGGCCTATCCAGATCTTCATTTCTTATGCGATTTGGCCACCATATATTAGAGATTTGCAGCAAGAATGTTTGCATATGTTTGTAAGATTTTATAGATTATATCTGTGAGAGTCCAAGTTTCACAGCCGTAATACAAGATCGACTTGTCATTCGAGTTGTATATTCGCACCTTAGTTTTTATTTATATTTGCCAAGATTTCCAAACACCTCGGAGAATGCCGAATGCAAACTTTTTTAGTACGCAATTCAATTTCTTCGTCGGCGCCACATTTTGTAGATATCTTTCAAGATAATTAAAGGTATCTACACATTCAATAACCTCGTTATCCACAAAGATGTGTTTCGACGAGTTTGCGCCATAGCCTCCAGGCATAATCTTTGTCTTGGAAATATTGATTTCCAGCCCAGCTGCCCGAGATTCAACAGAGATAGCGTTAGTGTTTTCTTGAAGGTGACCTGAGCTTTGGCTTAGAAGACATACATCATCAGAGTATTCCAAGTCCTCGAGTTGTTTAAAGGGTGTTCATTGGATACCGTGTCTACCATTCAGAGTCGTGCGCACCATGTTGCTGATGACGGGGATAAAAATTATAGGTAGCAAGATACATGCTTGTCTTACCCCTGTAGTTACTACAAACGGATTCGACAATTTACCTTTGTTTAGGACCCGACATTTGAAATCCACGTACATGTCCGAATTAAGTTCAGAATTTTCGTTGGCATGTTACGATTTTCTTAAATTCTTCATAGATAGCTCCTATTGTCACTATCGAAGGGATTCGTAAAACGCTAGGCAAATGGGTGGTGCGGAATTTATTACATTGCTTTAGTACAATTCTTACTATGTTGATTAGGTCAACACAAGATCGATTTTCTCTGAATCCAAATTGATTTTCATGGAGTGTAGCGGAAACTGTATCGGATATTCGGTTCAAAATTATTCGACATAGTTTTTTGCTCGATATTGGAAGAAATGTTATGCCCCAGCAGTTATTGCAGTCCTTGGAGTCACCCTTTTTTTAGTAGTTTGACTAGTATATCTTCAGGAGATTGGCAGAGCTTTTTCTTCTCATATTTTACGCAAAGATCTCGACGATCCTTCAACATCACATAAAAGCATCTACGCTGAGGTATTGTTATTACCCTAGGCCTTGTTGCGTTTACGGCTTTCAATGGCGTTCTTCATTTCTTGTATTGTTGGTGGATTGTCTGAAATTCCATTAAATATATTGTCATAGTTGGTTTCATTATGCTCTTCCATCAGTGGTTCCAATCCAATAGGATCGTTTAATGTTGACTTGAACTGTTCCATCCAACGTATTAATTGTTCATCCGGGGTTGAGAGCAGTGTACCGCTACTACTCAAGATGGAACTGTTGGTGTAAGTAGGTTTGCAACTCAGCGCCCTTAATATATTGAATAAGGTCTTCATGTCGCCTTTACATGCAGCTGATTCAGCTTGGTCGCTTTTTTATCTATACACATTCTCTTGACTTTCTTTCAAACTTTTTTATTTTATTACAGTAATATTTTGTACGGAGAACTATAGCATCTCCATTTTTATTTAAAATTGTAATTTTCAAAAATTTCAGAGCCGCAAAATTTCAAAGCCGCAACATTTAACCGAATTTTACATATAACTAAGTCTGATCGCGTCTCGGGCGAACATCAAGTAAAGATGATCCCCACTTAGAGTTTATCAAAATGTGATCAATTTGATTCTTAGTAACGCCGTTTGGCGATATCCAGGTTCTTTTATGATGCAATTTATACAACAAATTTCCTTTCGCAGCATAGTTCGATCAGTCTTTTTTCATTGTCGTTCCTTACTCCGACACTGTGCTTACTTATGTAGTGTTCCAAACCGGTGTTGTTTGAACCTACCTTGGCGTTAAAGTCGCCCAGTATCATAGTAATCACAATTATGTACATCGAAACATTCATCTTTATCGTTGTCAGATTTTATTTCAGTCGGAGCGTAGACATTGAAAATGAGCTTTAGTCTTAAGTTTTATTGTCATTAGCCTCTCATTAATAGGACGCTATCATGGCTTTAGCTATTATCATAAGGTCCACATCCCTACCGACCGGAGTAAATACTCCGATAAGAAAATACAGTATTTTCGCTCCGCACTTCACCTTGCCCGTAACCTTTTATCTAGTTCAAATAATACTCAAGGTACAGTAGTCGCTCGGTTATGTGAACTAATTCAAACAGAGCCTGTTTACTAAATGGAGAAGTTTACTAGATCGAGAGAATAAAATAAATACATAAAATAAGTAATTCATATGGTTTTTATTACATGTGTTTTGTCTGGAAGCAATTTCAGTTACGTCCGCATTGTAAATTTGATCATGTGTTAAGTTGCGTTCTGCTATTAAAGAATGGAGTTCTTTTTTAAAAGGTTCTACAAACTTCGCGCCATGTTACACCAAATGATAATTTTTCACCGGATATCTTTAAAAACAGTATACCAAATCATCGCTTAAATTTTTGCAGCCACCCATATCTTGCATTAAAAGAACTTTTCCTTTTCAGTTGGTCGTTAAAATATTTTGCTTTTGCTTTAATTAATTCACATGTAATGGGTAAATTTTTAAGTCTTTGTTGATTGAACCAATGATATAGCTTCGCCTCCATTAACGGCATTTCAGCTTTTCTCAATGTTTTCCTTTCAATTTTTCCTTCACTAATTGCAGTCACTTCCAAAATCGGCTTTTTATTTTTCTTAATAGCACAATTTGTTGACTTGGCCACTTCATATCTATGTGCAAGAGAAGTAACGCTTGCACCTTTGTCCAAGCTTGCCAAAATGTCTCTTTTTTCAGATAACGTTAACATCTTGCGATTCATATTTGATGCATTAAGTAACGCACAATTTTTTCGCACACAATTGCTTAGCTGGGGGAAGAACCTATTTGTAATATATAAGACAATCACTCAAAACTTAAAAATTTAACACTCAAAACATTAACCAACAACAGTTGAACGTTTTTCACTTATTTCGGGGAAGAACATACTTTTAATAAGACAAACATTTAAAAAAATTAACCGTTGAAAGCTGTTCACATATAAGAGATAGGCTGTGTTGACTATTTAGAACCTCGTGTGTTACAATATTGTTGTTCACTGTTCTGGATGTTCACTATTCTGGATGTTCATATAACCGAACGACTACTGTATATCCATTTAGAAACCTATCTCCAGAGATATTCCCAGTAAAAGATTTGTCGAATACAGAAGTAGGAATGCAGTAGCAAACATTGTTGGAGATAACACGCCGTCGATGTAAATAAAATAATGTTGGCTATAGAACACAAAGCTTAAATAATGCATCTAAATAACAACTATTGCCTGGAACTCGTCTACAATGACAGAGTGCAATGGAAGCTTTAGACACTCTAGGTTGGGTATTCAGTCTTCAGGATACTTTTGAGTTCAAAAAACCCAAGATATTCATCATGGAAGAATTAATTTTGGTATTTTGTATTTCCTAGAGAATAATACAATTTTATTAATAATAAAAAAATCAATACAAATCTCGATTTGGGTAATTAATAGCAAATTTTATGATGATTTACTTGGAACCAATTAACCTTTCATATACAAAGTATTTTCCTTTTAAAAGCTATTTATTATGAAGATATATTTATTTGATAAGATATATTATTATGAAGATATATTTATTTGTATTCTACAGGATCTCAATTAATTTCGTTTACTTTTCAAAATGATTAATTTCATGTTCTTATGTATAATAACAAATATTTTCTAACAATTTTCTAGCTAAACATATAAATAAAATTGATTTAGAAATCATTTTCTTAAGTAAATAATTGTTAATGTTCTTATACTATTTACACAATATCAAAATGATACAAAGATAAATATCTTTTAACATCAAACATCCCTTCAAAGCAAGAACTTTAAGCAGGAAAATATTGAATAATATTGAAAAAAAAGAAATATCCAACATAACCTCAAAAAAGCAAATGCATTTTAAAATTGTATCTATTTGAACTTTGAAAATAAAAAAAACCCACCAAATCCTAATCGCAAATAGATAATAAACTCATCACTTGAATCTTTAAAAGTAAATAAGTAGAATGAAGTTGGGTAAATATCATAGATATACCATTTGGAGGTAGAGGTTGAGAAGTGGAGTGCTAAAGGTGGTTTCATACCTTTATTCGTATTTTACGGTAGACGTGGTTGTGTTATTTTAGCAGCTGTCAAGTGGGTAGTTACCAAAATTGTATTTGCTCAATTGCTGTTAAATGTTTGATATTCTATTTACAACTTATTAAAATGTTTATCAAACAATGTAAATATTTACTCGGAAGCTGTAAAATAATGTTACAGTAGAAAAATATTAAGTTATTATGAAAAACAAGGGAAGTTTGTGATATAAAAATTTAATTTTTAATACTTCATTTATTCGGGCTGTAACAGGAAATATGAGGGATACATTTACATATTTATAGTAACTATAAGAAATATTCAAATGAACACTAACCGCCGCATACCAGAGGTCCTAAGTTCGATCCCCGCTCAGACCCACTTGAAAAAAATAAATTTTCAAAAAAGCAGCGGTTTTACCTCATATGCAGCTCATTGTCTGAGAGAAGTACCCCTTGCTCCAATTGGAATGTTGTCGGGGAATTATATATATATATACTAACATTAATAGAATCGTTTTTCTTACCCTATTTGAGTAATTTTGAATAGGCATTACGATTCCAGTTACACATGGACCGAAACAATCGACCTAAATAGCTAATCCAGCTAAAAATCGAATCTATAGATACGATTTTACTGTAATTGAGGAAGAACTGGTATAAATTTATAAATTTCGCATTCGATTGAAAATTTGAAGTTTTTTTATACCCTTCACCAATAGGTGAAAGGGTATTATAAGTTTGTGATTCCGTTTGTAATTTTTTTATTAGTGATCGTAGACCCCATAAAAATTATACCGATCGACTCAGAATCGGGAGGAGAATCGATTAAGCGATGTCCGTCTGTCTGTCTGTCTGTTGAAATCAAGTTTCTGAAGCCCCTGGAGGATGGACCTACATAAATTATATATCAGATTTTAGGAAATTCTCCCGCAATGAACGCTATTAAATTTCATTAAAATCGGTTTATAAACACCGAAAATATCGAAAAAATACCAAAAATTAGAAGAAAATTTTAAAATTTTTGATTGAAACACACTTTTAAATAACAAGAGAAAAAAGATACTCTTGGTGTACATGTGATAATATATAATATATCAGATTGTAGGAAATGATTCCCCAAAGCACTCTATAAAATTTTATCAAAATCGGTCCATAAACCACTGAGATATCACCAAAACACTAAATTTGATGTATTGCAAATTGCCCAAAGTACGCATTATTTAGAGAATGTTTGTTGAAAAAATGAAATGCAGAAATAGGAAAAACCATCCACCTTTAGCACGGACATACATAAATTTTATATCAGATTTTAGGAAATTCTCCCGCCAAGCACGTTATTAAATTTTATCAAAAGCGGTCCATAAGCAACTGAGATATCGCCAAAACACTACTTGTGATTCCCCAAAGTATGTGTCTAAGAAATTTTGTTGACATTTTGTAAGTATTGTTTCAGCGATATCTCAGGTGTTTATGGACCGATTGTGATGAAATTTGACAGCGTTCTTTGTGGGAGGATTTCCTAAAATCTGATGTATAAACTCTACAAATCTGATTATGACAAGTAAGAAAGCGCTATAGTCGGTCAAGCCGACCATACGATACCCTTCACCACAAAGGTCAAAGGTGTTATTTTTCCTGTATAAAGACAAATATTTGCTAAATTTTGCCATCATACAAACATTTTCTCAAAACGTATATATTTAACCTGTTTCCGTCATTTGGACTTATATGAGAGCTAGGGTCAAATGTGGACCGATTATCTCGAAATTTGGCAAATTGATTACAGTTGTTACAAAAATTATGTGTGCAAAAAATAAACTTAACATTTTCAATATTTTTAGATTTACGAGCGTTTTAGTGATTTTTTTGTCTCATTTAGTGCGTTTTTAAAGAAGAGTTTGTATGGGAGCTATGGTCAAATGTGAACCGATTTCAACAAAATTTGGTACAGTAATTTTAGTTAATATAAGCAGTATTTGTTTTAAATTTCATGAAAAAATATTGATACTTGTGGCCAATATGTCAATTCCGGGAAGTGGGACCTATGGGAGGTACCATAAATAATGGACTGATTTTGACCAATTTCAATAGCCGTGGTCCCATTATCAAAAAAATGATCTGTACCAAATTTCGTCAAATTATCTTTAGAATTGCGACCTGTAGTTTGATTACAAGGTTTACATGGGGGTCCAGCCAGCCGTCCAGCCAGCCAGCCAGACGGACGGACGGACGGACGGACGGACGGACATCGCTAAATCGACTCAGAAAGTGATTCTAAGCCTATTGGTATACTAAAAGGTGGGTTTAAGACAACATACATCAGCACAAAATTTTGTGTAAAATGCATATGTTTACCTTCAAAGAGCTCCACAAATCTGATTTTAGCAGACAGACACACTGCATTTATCTTAATTTTGTGTCTGACTTTTGAACATTATGATAACATTTGAGAATGTATTATATATCAAATTATAGGCAATCTTCCTAGGAAGTACAAAAATGGAGCTAAGTACATGATATCCGTTCAAAACCTACATATGTATGTATGTATGTATGTATGTATGTATGTATGTATGTATGTATCTCACATATCAACGAAAATTAACATTTTTTAATTGCAATTGGGAGAAATCCGTTCACGTTTGACAATTGCTTCCGTATAACTTCGCCTGAGGCAATCTCTTAGTAGCTAATAAATTACAAATTATAATAGATACGATGATGACATTTAGTATGAAGACATTGTACAATATCGCTATTCAGGGCGATAGCGCCTAAAATAAACTTTCTAAAAGGGACAACATTTGACAAAAGTATTTCTGATCTCTTGAAAAGTTCGGTATTGAAAATGTCGAGCTCTGTTCACATTTAGTGAAATCTCCCATATAACCCCGACCGGGAATCACTTTAATGCTGATAACTTAAATCACATTATAATTGCACAAAGAACTAGAGCAAAACTTTCCACACATCCATCGGACAGACCGAAAAACAATACATTATTATTGATGAAGTATTCATCTTAATTCCATTTTAAAGCTATATATTTCACGTATGTATCTAAAACTAAGAGTTTATACCCTATAGTTCTAAGGCTTGTTTACATTGACAATCATTGTTAAAGCTTTGACCTAAATCAGTCCGCTAACTTCAGAGTTTTACATAACTAATCAAGAACTTTTACTAGTTGGATTATTTGTACGAATTAAAGTACACAACCCTCACTGGGCACTGTGTTTTTGGGTTGCATGCCAGAATACGAGTACTTAATCTTCATCAAATCGATGTTCTTTTGCAAATCTAAGGGCATCTACATTTTGAAGCATGTTCGTAAAATAGACACATATATCGAAGCTACTGGCTGGCTTAAATAAGCATTCTCTACCTGCCCAACCTAACCTTTGGGTCCATAACTATTCTAGATGATGACGCCACCGAAAAGCTTTTCGTTTTCCGACATAGCTAAATATTGCTAGGAATTACATTTAGTATGAACAAAAGAAAATTAATATACATATCAAGCATTTGTGTGGGGCTCAACTAAGTCAGTAATCAGAAACTAAATAATTATCAATATATTCTTACGATTTTGTACTTTACTTTTGGAACACCATTGGTGAAGGGTATCCAAGATTCGGCAAAGCCGAATATACCACTCTTACTTGTTTTGAACTGCACTCAATGGATAAAATCTTTTCACCTAAAGCTTTGTGTTTCAGCAGGAAGTTTATTTCACATTTGGAATTCAAGAACGAATTGTATCTGTAATATCCCAGCAAAACTTTGGTAATGGCAAGTACTCTGATAACTGGTTACCTTGTAACGACTACAACATACCATCCGAATAAATAATAAGTTATTACAGAAGTACTTATTTTTAATTAAGATGGTAATTTAAACTGAATGGCCCCGGTTCAAATCCCACCAAGGGCAACAATTTTTTTTAGTTTTTTTTTATTAAAAGAGTCTTTTTAAATGATTTTTGAATTTTAAGAACTTAAATATTATCTTCTGTAAAAAAATTTGTAAAACTAACTCACGTTAATGAAAAAATACCATCATGAGTCAATTTTGATTATGTAGGGGATGTTGAATACCAAACACGATTCTAATTGGTCTTAACTTGGTAAGCCCAACTTATCTGGGTCATCCTTCATCTCAACTGTGGACACACACCTCCTCATGGTATCACCCGGGGAGCTAGTTTAACACCCATTAATATTGTGAGTTAACATGTTCCGAGAGTTGTCCCATAAGATCGATAAAAATGGGTTAGGATTACGGGCTAGTAACCCTCTCTTGAAAAAAAATACAATGAAGAAGATAAAATTAGAATTGAAATGTCCCACTATCTAATGTTAGAGGAGGATGTCCGAAACTTCGATAGAAAAACCAAGTAGAGGAACATTTTTCAAAGCTTGGCCTATAAAATTGGAGAATATTCGCACAAGATCGAAAACCATGGAATTCTAAAATATGCTCGGACTTTGACCTTAACAGGTTGTAACATTCTTATCAATCTTATCTAAAAACTTATACAAAAAAGAAGATTTAAATTGTTTAAGTTTTAAAATAATTTTAAAAAAGTTTTAAAATAATTACAAAAAATCGTATACAAATATTTTTCCAAAAATTACAACAAAGCAAAAAAAAGCAGGAAAAACAAAGTTATTTTCACATGATTTTGGATCTAAAAATAAAAATTGTTTATATTAATTATAAGCTGCTAAGTTTTCAACATATGAAGTAGCTCAGTGGAAGAGTCTCTGCCTAGCAGTCGGAGGGTCTGGGTTCGAGCCCCCATGGGATCATAAAAAAAATTTTGTATTTCGTTTAAAAATATATGTTTTTAATAAAACAACAACAAAAAAGTTGTTGCTGTTGTTGCTTTCAAATTGCTTACCCAAGTCATTACTTTTCTGCAATTGGTAAGTACTTGCCTCCAATGACATCCCCATGTTAATGTAATGACATAAACAGCGAATGAGTAAGTAGTTCGTGTTCAATAGTTTAACTGTTTAACTCATTATTTGGTAATGAAAAGTTAAACTGGGATGTTTTCAAATCCACTTTAGATGAAATACTACTATTTCGAGAATGTGGTATCTAAATTCTTCAGTACATTTCATTGCAATACATCCAATATTGAAACAATGCTAAAGTGAGAGCTAGATACACTACTGTCATCAATGAATACCTTCGCTCTTTGCTATACTTGGTCGAAAGGTTTAAAGTATACGAGTTCTCTTCATCATTCCCATTTTGGGCAAGAGATTTAATTTGGGTCCAAGAAAGATTTGCCTTCTGATAGTCGTTACGAATAGTTCTTTATAACGTTATTGTGGGTCGCCCTGGATGCTTGTAGACTCTTGTGGATTCCACTTGACCGTTCTTGCGATATCAACTTGGTTTTCACAGTATATGGCCTTGGGTATTATTTGTTTATCGATCGAGATGGAATTTAAAAGCTGAAATAGTTGGCATTTGGCCAGCAAATGTAGATATTTTATTGTTGTATTGTGAACCAAAAAATATGCTTTGTCCACTGAATGCTCATATTCAGAAAATCGATAAATACCGATGAATCAAAATTATTGGACGCTCTTAACATTGCACTTCCGTACCTTACAAAAATTGACCCAATTCGATTGCCCCCGGGGATTGTAAAACATCACGAATAAATTTATATCTTCTGAACACTGGCTCTTCTCTGTCGTAATAAAGGGAACTAACTCCTAGTTTTTTCAGAAACCTTTTGGCTCTTTAAAGCGATTCAGATTTTTTGCTAGCATCTGCGGTAACTCAGGGACTAAGCAGTCTTCGCGTTCTCATTACAACCCATTGTGATATAATTGTATAAAAACATGATACTTCAATAAAAAAAAATTCTTCTTTTCGTCAAACTCATCGTGAATTTCTTCCATTTCATGGCATACATAATCATCCTTCAGAACGACCAATTCGAAGAACAATAGATCGTTTTGACTGTTACTTAAAATGTGTATCCCGCGAGACGAAAAAGAGTGCGCCCTGAAGAATATATAGCCACTGTATAGGAAAGCATTGAAGATGATCCTAATCAATTCGTCGCTATTTTCAGGAACTGGTGTTGTTTCCTTCCACTTAATGGAAGATTTTATGAAAGGATCTTGAATTAAATGCTTTCAGAATTTAACATGTGAAGGAATTAAAGCCAAACGACCAAAGTATACGCTGCCGATTAGGCGAATGAGCTTAAGCACAAATTGATATTGATTTTAAATTTCCATTTTTGGGTAATTAAACAAGAAGAATTTTCGCATTTGGAGTGAGGATAGTTCACAGGATTTTGTCGAAACACCATCACATTCACAGAAAATTACTTGGACTGGCGAGTTCATTGGCCCATATATCTTCAAAGAAGATAATATTCTGACCATTATCGTGTCATTGGTTCGAAATTTTTTCGTACCTCAATTACGTGGCCCTAAACTTGCTGATATGTAGTTCCAACAGGATGGAGACACTTGCAACACAGCGAGCGCTACAATTGATTTATTCAAAGAACATTTAGATGAAACAAATTTTCACGTAATGGCACAAATAATTGGATCGTGCGAATAACCCCATTGGATTCTTTTCTTTAAAGTTATATTAAGTCACTTGTCTACGTCGATAAACCACAAGCAATTGAATATCTGAAAATCAACATTCATTTGGGCAGCGCACGAATCCCGCGTTGAAAAAACTGGTCATCTTTTGAAGTAAGCCACGAATCGATCTAATTTTTTACTTCTTCATAAGACCACAAGTGCTGGTCAGAAAAGCTATGTGCCATTGATCGAAACGAGTGATAGTCCGAGGAAACTACGTCTGAAAAATACATGCGAGTGGTGTAGGACTTCCCATTTTAATGTTTCCAAGTAGATCGACCACTTTCACAAGATGGGGTCTTCCGTTGTTATGATGAAAAATCACTTTATTATGACTTTCGTTGTACTGCGCCCGTTTGTCTTTCACTGCTCGGCACGTTTTTTTACGCTAGCGGCCTCACTATAGGTATTTGATATCATTCGACAAGCCTCAGACGCAGATTTCTTTATTTTAAAGCAGAAAATTAAAACCTCACGTAAATGTCAAAAATTTGCCTTGTAAGTTGACATATTTAATCGAGAATAACTGCAAATCGTCTATTATTTCGAGGGTGTCATTTTTACCAATTTTTGTTTTCTATCTAACGGCTATTATAGATCGATTGTTTCAAAAGCCGAACATAGAATATAATTCCAATCTTTAGCGTTTCTTCTCTAATTTCTGACACCAAGTTTCGATTTATATGATGCTGAATCATGGGCACTTGCACAGCCAGATGAAGCTATCCTTGGGGTGTTTGAGAGGAAAATTCTATGAAAAATCTTTGGACCAGTCTGCGTCAACAATGAGTATCGACATCGAATGAACCATGAGCTGTATAAGTTATACGCTGACACAGACATAGTGAAACGCATTAAGTAACAGCGGCTGCGTTGGCTAGGACGTGTTGTGCGAATGGATGAAAATACTTCGGCAAGAAAAGTGTTTGATAATGATACTGAGGGAACTTGTAGAGAAGTCGTCCAAAACTTCCATGAAAAGACCAAGTAGAAGAAAATCTTTCGAAACTTGGCATTCGAAATTGGAGAATATGCGCACATGAAAGAAGCTCATGGAATTCTAAAATATTTTCAACATTTGACCTAAGCAGGTTTTAACTATAGGCCATTTAATTAAGTAAGTTTCGAGATTTCCTCCTCTACTCGGAGCTTTGATCTTCCTCTTCTGCGTGAACCATCACCTGGTCCATACTGAAATGATTCTTTAGATGGAGCAGTTTCATCTATTTTCACAACATGACCCACCGTAAACGTTTTATTTTAATACGCTTTATTATGTCAATGTCAAAATATAGGTTATATAGCTCATGATTTATACATATGACACCGCACAGTGGGATAATTTAAAAATAGAATGGAAATAATTCTGCAACTTCTAAACCGTTGGGCAGATTTTAGCAAAATTTTACTTGAATATAGCAGAAGTATTGGGGAGCTTAAGTATGGAAAGCCTATATTGTACTGGGGCGGCACAATCGGCCCCCAAAGTAGGGCACCTCGGACTCATAAATCACTTAAAACTATATATAATTGTCATTTCCCAACCGATTTGAAAAATCATACTATATAACAAATATATAGGTCAAGATATAAAACGATATGTAATTGTTATTTCCCAACCGATTTGAAAAATCAAACTATATAACAAATATATAGGTCAAGATCTACGTTGCTATATGCCTGTGCTATCTCTTATTCGACATCAATTGGAACAAAGGGTGTGAGTAGGTGCCCTACTTTGGGCACCGATTGTGCCGCCCCAATATAATGTAGGCTTTTCAGATTCGAAACTTAAGCTCCCCAATACTTCTGCTATACCCAAATAAAATTTTGTTCAAATCCGCCCAACGGTTTAGAAGTTACAGAATTATTTCCATTCTATTTTGAAACCATCCCACTGTGCACTGGTATTCTCCATAACCGCAGATTGGCCCATACACTTTCCTAACAATTTTTCTCTCTAGCACTTTAAGTATTACCACATCTGCTGTAGCAAGTACCCAAGATTCTGTTAGTGTCTTGAAAAACATGATTTTTCTCAATCGAGAGGTGGCTTTGTTTTTAAAGTGCCTCCTTTTGCCATGGAAGCATCTATTTGTCATTATTGCTCTTATTTTTTATTTCACAGAATAAAATGTTTATAATTAGGTGGCAAAGCTATTTCGATTACCACTTACCGCTATAGCCATCTATTGCAAAACGGCGGAAGCAAAGTTGTACACCCAATATTTTCAGATTAATTTTCCGAACTTTAGCATATACTGTAGTTTTATACATCGTCGTGCGGTAGTTTATATGCTCTATCCGCCATTTTACACATTTTGAGTTAATGATGCCAATTTAGGTTTTCGATCCAAAATTTTTCAAATATGCAATCCGTTTTCGGCTATCTCGTCTAGTTTCTGAGATAAATAGTATCTGTTTTGTTCTATATCCATCAAAACAGATTTTTTTGTTCTATTTTGCTATATACGCCAAATATATGGTGTAAAAATCACAAAATTCTATCGTAGAGTTTTTTAGAAAAATTTAGTTAAAAATTTAAAGATCGATTTCCTTAAAATGCATTTTTGGCGTATAGAGCACAGAAACTCCCGCACGACGACATATGTACGAGTCTGTTTTCATGTATTTTGTAAATTCGATTCAATCCTTGTCACACTGTTTGGATTCTGAATCCACTCGTATGTAAAGAGTGTTCTAAAAAAATATGCATTTACTATTTTAGACAAAATTTATCCATAGTGCAAGAAATAATTTATTTTTTGATCAAGTTAGTTTCTATAGATATGTCAGATACTATTATTTTAGAAATTATTAATTTTCAATAGTTATTTCAATCAAAATGGACTGCGAAAAAAAAATTCGTGAAAATATTATTAAAACTTTTCAAAAAAATCCGTCATGGACTTTTAAAAAAAATAGCTAAAAATTTAAAGGTTGACCCTCGAACGGTTTCTAATGCCATCAGACGGTATAAGGAAAACCTGAGCATTGAAAGAAAACCTGGATCAGGGAGGAAAAAAGGTCCTACAGATATTGGTAAGGCAAAAGAAGTCGAGCGACTCTTTCGAAGAGCGCCTAACACTTCTTTAAGAAAAGCAGCTCGTACGTTGAAATGTTCTACGAATTTTGCACATAGAGTCAAAGCTTATGCTGGACTGAAGACATACAAAGTCCAAAAGGTTCCAGATCGCAATGCCATAAAGAACTTAGAAGCAAAAAAACGAGCGAAAAAATTGAAGTCTGATTTTATAAAAAATACACCTGTTGTGTGATGGATGATGAAACATACGTACTGGCAGACTTTTCTCAACTTCCTGGTCAAGATTTTTATGTTGCTGATAAACGGGGCAATGTTCGGCAAGAGTTTCGCACAAAAAAAAAACAAACAAAATTCCCTAAGAAGTTTCTCGTGTGGCAAGCTATTTGCAGTTGTGGCAAAAGAAGTAAAGTATTTGTGGCATCTGGCAAAATAAACACAGAAATTTATATAAAGGAGTGCCTACAAAAACACTACTACATTTTTTTTGGCCCGATTTGGCATCATGCCATTATGGAAAAAAGGCACTTGAGTGGTACTCAAAGAATAATGCCATTTTTGTACCACGAGAGGCAAATCCACCTAACTGTCCAGAACTTCGGCCTGTGGAAAGGTATTTGGCTCTGGTAAAAAGGAATTGAAGAACACAGGAAAGATTTCCAAGAACATGTCCGATTTTAAGCGCAGGTGGAACATATGCTCCAAAAAGGTATCAGAAGCAACTGTAAAATCTTTAATGGGAGGGTTTCCGAAAAAAGTCGATAATTTTGCAAAACCCGAGTACTAAGTAAACATTTTAATGCTAAATGATTTTGTATAATATGTCATTATATTTGCGTATTTTATAGAGTTTTTATAATAAAAAGTTTGATTTTTATTTAAGAAAATCCAACTACAAATTTTATTTAGAACACTCTTTATCAATAAAGATAATTACTTATTCAAATTTTTTGAATACCTCTTACATAATTTATTGATTTTTTCCTATCATTTTGATATGTACTCGTATTTTTAACACTCATAGAAGAAAAATCCAAAAATATAAGGGTACAGTACTAACAGGCTAACCAATTTACAAAATTAACCCACTTTATCTATGATCTTTTTGAAAAGTTGAAACAGTTCCATTACGTACCATTTGGTACAAATTTGAGTACGAGTATAACCAAAGAATAACAATTTGCCCAGACTTAAAGAACTTACAAGTGTGTCTGTCACATACTGGGTTTGTTAAAAGGGATTGAATGAATGAATGAGTGTGGAAATAGTAGTGAAATGAATGAAGTGGATGTGTTAAAAATTTCTTTACAGTCCGTTAGTTCTTTACTGCCCTTTAGGGTAATTTGTTTCAAGTGCTCAATTCGTTGTTTAAATTCCATTTACAAATTTATTTCATTATTTATGTACCGCTTTAGCTTTTCCTTCTCGTTAAGAGTATTGCTGTTTTCGTTGTTCTGGTAAATTTTGTTGTTGTTTTTTTCACATACGTTAATTCGTATTCCTCGAAAGAAAGAAACTTATCGCTACAAATGATCTGCATTTCATGAATAGTTTTTTGTTCCTTAAATAAATGTATTTTGTATGCGCATTTGAAACAATGATTAGATGGTATTTTTTTGCTGCTGCTGTTGTTTTGTACTTAAAACCGTCTGGGGGACGACGGCAGACTTTTTAAAATATTTATTTTTTTAAACTAGCGAGTAAACTTAAACCCACCCGCCTTTATGGTACTTTACTTTCTTAAGAGTTTTACCCGGAATGACGTGATTTCAGGCAATTACTCAATGTGCGCTTTTTTGTTTATTAGGATCTACATTGTCTGCAGTTTTAAGTCTTTTTTAACAAATTAATCAAATTGAACAACCAACTAAGCGGTAACTAGTCGTTATAAATTTAGTTCAAGTTAACAAGTTTGGAAAGTTTTAATATTCAGTTGCATTTTCGGAAAAGTTTTCTTTTTTCGAGGGTACGCAATAAGTCTTTAAAAGCAGGAATTTAAATTAAAGTTTTGAAAAGTGAAAAATAATATTATAGTTAATGTAAGTCATTACAGTTCATTACATCTTTAATGTTAACATACATTGAGTGCTGGTATTGCTGGATTGACAGTGCTTGGCCAAAGCTGTAGAAGCTCCGTGTCGTTTCGGCTCGTAGATTCGACGTGTAGATAACGACTACAGTTGATGATAATAAACTTCCCAGTGGAGGACGCAAAGCTAGCAAATTGGTCTTCGAATGTAGAAGGAACAAGTGGATGGATGACTTTAAAACCTGCATCAACCTTTGCTCTACCGTCAGATCTCTTTTGCATCCTACGAAGCGGGAGGACAAGAATGCAATAACTTTTGATAGAAATACCGAGTAAGATCTTAATAAGACCTTACTTCCCAGAGGAAGGATATACGCATAACCAACCACAGTGATCTCAGACTCGGTGCACCTAATTTAAAGATCAGAAAATTGGTTTGCGAATATAGAAGAAACAAGTGGACAGATTACTTTTAAACCTGTAACATGCGTTCCGAAGCTTATTATATTTTTGTCTACCATAGATTTCACTCGCAGTAACTTTTGGTAGCAATACCAAGTTATATCTTAAGACATGTGCATCCAAAAAGAGATACAGTTGGCGAGACCCAACTTTCGAGCAGAGGTCGCAGTGCTAGTAAAACATTGTAGCGATATAAGCAGTGTAACTCGAGCGATTCTTAATATAAAAGGAAAAGAAAAAGAACAGATCACTTAAAAACCTGCAACATCAGTTCCGGAGCTAATACATTTTAGTCCACCGTCAGATCTCTCTTCCATCCCACAAACAGAGACGACAGGATTGCAATAGCTCTTGGTAGCAATACCCAGTTAGATCTTAAGACTTATGCGAACCATTCTGTCTGACAATTTAAAGAGCACCCCGAGAGAGATATTGGTAAATGTATTATAATGTGAAAGGTTCAAAGATCTCTCTCGCATCCGACGAAGCAAGATGACAGGATTGCAAAATTGTTGGTAGCAATACCCAAACAGATTTTAATGAGACCTAACTTCCCAGCGGAGGCCGTAGAGCTATCAAGACGACATGACGATATACGCCGATCCAAAACCAGTGACGCCAGACTTGGATCACTTAATTTGGAGATCTGCAAATTGGTTTGCGAATATAGAAGGAACAAGTGGATCAACTAAAAACCTGCAATATGAGTTCCGGAGCTAATAAACTTTGGTCTACCGTCAGATCTCTCTCGCATCTCACAAAGCAAGATGGCGGGAGCAATACCCAGTTAGATCTTAATGAGATCTAACTTCCCAGAGGATGCCGTAGAGTTAGCAAACAGCGATCCCAGATATGGGCCACTTAATCAAATTGATTTGCGTATATAGAAGGAATAAGTGGATAGATGATTTAAAAACCTGCATCATGAGTTCCGAAGCTAATACATTTTAGTCCACCGTCAGATCTCTCTCTTATCCCACGATGTGATATGACAAAATTTCAATAACTTTTGGTAGCAATACCCAGTTAGATTTTAAGAGGTTCACAGTATTTTAGCCGTTGAAGTACCAATGATCTTTCCGTTAGTTGAATTCAAATTGCTGAATTTGTCTCTTAACAATCTGGTTATACCTGTGGTATGAAAGCTGGGAAGAGTTGTGCCAGTATTAAAACCTGGTAAAAATTCGAACCAAGAAGAATCATATAGAACAATCTCCTTGCTGTCAGTTGTCATCATCATCCCCTCCCGAGGCTGATGATGATTCCGCAAAGAACACAGTACTAATACTGCGTTAACTGCCATCACCGCATATACATATATGCCGCGGTCCTAATCAAAAGAAGCCATGTGAGCGCACGATAGTTGTTGCGCTTGGCCTTTCCAAAGATTTTGACATGGTCAGTCATGCAAACCTTTTTGAAGACATTACCAATTGGAAGACTTCAAATTCCACCAAAAGATGCATTGTAAACTATATGTATGGCCGTAAGTCACTTGTGGAGTTTAGAGACAAGAAGTCAAAACTCCATAGTGTTTAATAAGAAGTTCCATAGGGTGAAGTACTGTTCCCAATCTTATCTAACTTCTACCTATCTAAGCTTTCAGTTCCACTCAAATTTATGGAATTAATAACATATGCCGATGACTGCACAATCACGAAAAGGCGCAATAATATTGACAAGCTTTGTGATAGAATCAATTCTATCTCCAGTCAAATTATCGGCAACCTTCTTTACCACATGGACGAAGAAAGTATCTCTGGAACTGAATGTCTTTGTTGACATTGTAAAAAATACCGACGAAAACTCACCCCAAAATATTGGAAGTGACTTAAGCACGTGTCACCGCAACTTGCGGTTAATTATGCAGAACGAATAAGCTCCTCAAGACGCTAGTTCGCAGCACTTGGGGAAAACATACAGAAAACTCTATTTGTGATGTATAAAGCAATTGGTTGGTCAGTGGCAAGTTAAGCTGCAACCGTATGGTCACCAAGCGTAGGTGAAAAGCTGTGGAAAAAATTCCAGAGCTGCCAAAATGCAGCCCTCAGGACAGTAGCAAGATATCTACAAATGTTCTTTGAAAGCCGTCTAAAGCTTACAAGGCAGTTCCTTGCCGGATGTTATAGGAGGGGTCATCCCAACCACAATCTAACCGAAATAGATCCTCCTGAAGGACCTTCGTTGCTAAGAGAGTGATATCAGGTAGCATACCAACCAGCCACTCAGTATCATCTCAAACAAAGCAGCTGTGGAAGACATTCATAAGAGCATGGTAACCTCGACGATAACTAGTTACCGGATGAATGTTGTTGTTTTAACTGCGATATTATTGTTAATACCGCTGAAGTGGCAGTCCTTTGTCAAAATCTTAAGTTTTCCGAGTCGTTCTGGTACGAAGGACCGACTGCCGTGGAAATGACCTTACCTTACCGAATGAATGTTGTACTTGGTGGTCGCCCTCCATCTATTGTAGAAAAAGAGAAAAGTCTGCCAAAAACTAGGGTATTACTGGCACAATTAAGATCAGGATATTGTTAGACCTAATGTATACTGGTCCATAATTAATCCTACAATACCCAACTTCTGCCAAGCTTGTGGAGAAAATGCACATGATACCGAGCTCTTCTAACTCCCGATTCCTTATTCCGCCTACATCGTGCGATTTAACGTCTTTAAACTATTTCACTAGACTAAGTAAATAGTAAGGTCTACTAGAAAGACTAAGTAAATAGTAAGGTCTACTAGAAAGACCTATAGCCCCGATATCTCAATGAGATAGCTCAGCACTGCAATCTTCTTTTCGGCCTTGGTAACACACTTGTGAACCTTTAAGAAGACGAGTAAGCAATATTGCGACTACCTTACAACTTCCAGATGAACTAGAATCTGTTGGTATGACTTTAGCAACTTGTAAGCTTCTTTTGGAAGAGCATTCGTTCCAGAGCAATAGGAAATATGCTTACAATTACTGTCACCATCAAGACCCGATATATTCCAACCTTTTTCCGTCAAGATGGGACATTCCGACAAGTAACTTTGTCAGCAGTTATGGCGACGAAAAGCCTGAGTTCGTTAAACATCATCTTTGCGCTTGCACTGCCCTGTCGGACTGGATATATCCAGGGGTAAAAGAGAATCGTCATCCGTATGCTTAAATCAAGAAACACTGTGGCTGAGGGGCAGACCTACTTTTACAACAATCCAAGTTAATAATTTGCCATCGTATAGTATAATTTTAAGATTTTTAAACTTTTCCAGCACTTTGGAGGAAATACCTGAACTGACGCATATATCGTCACTGTTATCACGTTTAAAGTGCACGGCATTTGCTATTGGAAGCTTTCCTCTAGGTTGTCGTTTGTTTAAAAACGGTCTAACCTCTCAAAATATGCTTGGCCCATCCAGCTGGATTCTCATATTAAAAAATCAAAAGCCTATATAAATAAGACGTGATTTAAATAGATCAAATAAATATTCCTTGAGTAGTTGAAAAAACTATTTTATATATTTTATCCAAAAAAAAAACTCTTCAAAAGCAGATGTATATTTTCTTCGCAGTACCACCCTCTTAAGAACCACCTCAAACATTTTTAACATAAACTAAAATCTGCTCTTTACACCCAGAGCACGCGTTTCCCCTATTGTCAACGACAACAAAACCAGTCTTAAGAAAATTCTTTGCACATGTTTATCTAATTGGTACACATGGTGATACACCTCCAAAAATTCAATCAAAATATCAAAATAATAGAGCACGAACTCTAAGATCACAATAAGTCTACTCGTATGTAACAAAAGAAGCGATCTTTTATGATATTAAAAGATCTTGAAATTATGAAAAAGTCCTTGTAAGAAATTTGCAAAAATAATAAGAAAAGTGACAACCACTCTTCTTTTAACATCAAAACACACAGACGCATATAGCATGATCCTTCCGGTAAGACGAAGGACAAAAGCAGCAAAAACATTCTAGTTTTAACAGGAAGCAATGTGTATTTTGTTTTCGCTGTGTGTTGAGATTTTTGGAAGATGAAGAGCGCACACGCCTTTGACTTGATTTCTTTGTTAACGGACTGTAAGCGAAAATCATAAGACATAATTAAAATTGTAGAGTAAATTAAATGTTAGAATTGAGCTGTGTCTTGAGTCCTCCTCTCAGTGCAGCTGTCAACCACCGCGAAATATTAAAGAATAATTGCACCATAATGCAGCACATGCTCCTTGTCTAATTGAAGGATCTTATGCTGGCAGCGATCAGATTTATGAACAAATTGAGTTGACCCTTCAAGTCTTTAAGTTTGAATTAAAATCTGAAAGATGATTTTGCAAAATCTACAATATACCTACACTTAGCGAAGGAAGGTGCTATTGTATTAATCAGTTTAATTAAGTTATTTTGCATCTCTTTTGATTTAAATAGCAAATGTTTGCTATTTCAAATACTTCGGTAGAAATGAAATTCGAAATGGGGTTTTGATGCTATTAGTCAGTCAAGTGAACATGCAATATCTTATGAACTACTTCTTCTATCACCCTTGACTTTCAGTCTCACCCTTGACTTCCAGTCTCTCCATGAAAAGTTTGCTGCTTGCAACTCCGCATCAATTGACCTTCTCCACGTTCTAGCAGGTGCACCAACATGACGGCCGCTTCCCTGTGGATTACAACGAAGCGCTTGTCGAGCAATGTTAGTATTTGGCTTTCGAAGTGTGTGGCCTATTTACCGCTATTTCAGTTGACATACATAGAAGCAATAATTTGGTTTGTAGCGTTTAGTATGCGATCCAGTCACCATATATTAAGCATTTGTTTGCAAAGCTTTGTAGTCGCTTATCGATGGCATTTGTGCGTTTTCAAGTTTCGCAACCGTAAAACAAGATGGACTCGACATTCGAGTTATATATTTGTAACTTAGTAGTTGTTGATATTTGCGAAATTTCCAAAATGCTCGGAGAATGCCGAATGCATTCGCGATTATATTATATACGCGATTCATATCCTCATTGGCGCCACCTTTTGTAGATACCAAACTACCACGATAATTATTGGTACATCCAATAACCTCGTTATCCATATTGATATGTGTCGACGGGTTTGCGCAATCTGTCTTGAAAATATTGATTTCCAGCCCAGCTGCCCGAGATTTAACAGTGATAGCGTTAGTGTTTCGAGATGGAGACCTGAGCTTTGGCTTAGAAGACATACGTCATTAGCGCATTCCAAGTCTTCGAGTTGTTTAAAGGGTGTCCATTGGATACCGAGTCTACCATTCAGTGCCATGCGCATTATATTGTCGATGACAACGATAAAAAGTAGGTGACAAGATACATTCTTGTCTTAATCCACTAGTAACTTCGAACTGGTTAGACAATTTATGTAGGTCCCGACATTTAAAATCCACTTACATTGCCCGAATTAATGACGGAATTTTCGTTGGAATGTTACGATTTTCTAAAATTCTTCATAGATAGCTCCTATGGACACTGTCGAGGCCTTCATAAAGTTGATAAACGCTAGGTAAATGGATCGCCGAATTCATTACGCTGTTCAATACTATTCTTACTATGTGGATTAGGTCAACACAAGATCGATTCTCTCTGAACCCAAACTGATTTTCGCGGAGTGTAGCGGAAACTATATCGGATATTCTGTTCAAAATTACTCGACTATTTTGTTCGGTATTGGAAGAAATATTGTTCCCCTGTAGTTATTGCAGTATTTGGATGCACAGTTTTTTTATATTTTAACTAGTATGCCTTCATTCCAGGAGGTTTGCAGAGCTTCTTCTTTCTATATTTTATGCACAAATGGGTGTCACAGCCTCGCCGATCCTTCAAGATCACATAAAAGCATCTTCGCTGACTGACGTTCTTTACTTCTTGTATTCTTGGTCTGAAATTCCATTGAATGTCATGGATGGTTTCATTATGCACTTCCGCCAGTGGTTCTAATATAAACTTTTTACCAACAATTTGGATCATTTAAGCTCAGATCTACAGGACTTTAATATATAGAATTTTCCTGCCTTTGGGTTAAATTCAATATCAGGTCATACTATTTTCGTATAAAAGTCGAAATACTGAAAGGATCACTACAATATTAGACTTCGATGCTCTTTCCGACTCCATTACCATGATCTTTGAGAGTTGTAAGAGTTGATCACAACTCCTCTTGGCTTTGTCATTCCAGTCATACTCAAGAAGGCTTGTATGTAGATATATTCGCAGAGCACAACCACCTTGCGCAACTACTGAAGGAACCAATCCATATCTCGTGTGTTGAAGGGCACCAAAGCAATAACCTGATTTCAACTCCGTACCCTGACAAATACGAAGTTTATGCCATTTCATGGTCAGCTACGAAGTGGACTCAATTTATTCACAGACAAATATATGAAGCTTGATTACAAGTCTGCCAGTCATACAGACGAGTGGACATAGGCACTGGGAGTAAATCGGAATCGAACGGTTTTCTTAAAGGCAAATGTTTAATAATAATATTATAAGGCATGTCATAAATTTTATTCGAAATTGAAACCATTCCTTAGTTGGAATCCTATCGAAATGGTTTTACGTTCTATAAATTCCGAAAATTTGAAAATGTTCCAGAACATTATAAAATATACAAACATATATTGAGGCTCAAAAACCAAAATTGATAAATGTTCTGAATCCCTTTGAAATTCTAAGACGATTGAGCGATGCCTGTCTGCCTATCCCTCTGTCTGTTGTCGACACGGTAGGTTCTAAACGAAAGGAGGTAGGTCACTGAAATTATTTTTTATTTCTTGGAAAATTTTGGTATTTAAATTGGGCAAAATCGGTTTACACTTTACCAAAACTCCCGTATAACCTCGCTTAGGCCCATAGATTATTTGCAATAAATGCCAAATTATAACAGCTATGATGATAAATTTTGGTATATTAAAGTTTTACATAAGCACTAGACAGCATATACAGCTTTTGGATAACAATGAAATTCTTTATATCTCTAAAGGCATTTTTGATGCCGCTATGTATGGAACTCGTTTTCTTTTGCACGCTTGCAGAAGCCCAGATGCTGAACCCAATTTTTGACGGGTTTCAAGCATAATTAGGCCGATACTGCTACAATTTCATGTTCGATATTCGTAAGAAGTTTATCATTCGTCGCTGACTTGTTGGCATGACGTAGCCCCACAGAAAATAGTCTAACGGCGTCAAGTCTTACGACCGAAGCGGCCAATCGACTGGAACATTTCGTGAGATAACTCGTTCTATAAACTTGGTTTTCAATAAATTGATTGTGACATTCGCTGTGTGGCTTGTGGCGCCGTCCTGTTAGAACCACATGTCCTCCAAGTTCATATCATCCAATTAGGGCCAAAAATATTCGGTTAACATTGAACAGTAGCGATTCTCATTCACAGTAAATTCCCGGTCTTGATCATTATGGAAGAAGTACGGCCCAATGACGCCGCTGGCCTATAAACCGCACCAAACCGTAATTTTTTTCGGAATGCAATTATGACTCATGGAGTACGTGTGGATTATTGACTGACCAAAAACGCATATTGTAAACCGCCTTGGTATAGCAGGTTAGTCATCCGCCTAGCATACCAGACGTCCTCAGTTCGATCCCCGGCCAGACCCACTTGAAAAAAAAATTAATTTTCAAAAACAAAAGCGGCGGTTCACCTCATAAGTCAGCTAGCCACTGGTTATTGAGTATTAAGCTATGTAAAACTTCTCTAAACTAATGCATTTGCCATTCGGAGCCGGAGTTAAAACGTAGGTCCCTTTCAATGAGTCTGAAAATGGAATCGGATGCAGCTCATTGTCTGAGAGAAGTACCCCTTGTTCCAATTGGAATGTTGACGGGCAAATTATATATAATAACGCATATTATGTTTATTGACGAAGCCATTCAGCCAGAAATTAGCCTCATCGCTGAAGATGATTTTCGCTCACAAAGTTGAGGCCACTGACTCCGAATTTCGGTAGTAAATTTTTATAATTTTGACTCGTTGTTGGCTCCTTTATCTTTCCCTCATGAAATAGCAAACCTTTCTGAAGAGAAATGTCAAAAAAGCAACAAGAAATATCGCGTCGTCTGCTGCCCTGTTGCTTTACTTTTGTAACGTCCCTGTTGAAAACCCCGACAGATTTGGAGGTAATTAAGTATATTAAGATTGCACCTACGAAATTAGATAGCTATCAGTACGTGTTAAGTCCAGACTTTATATACAGTAAATGCATTAGGTACTTCTAACAAAATATATGGACCTGTCGTATTACTATCAACATCCTAACTACATGTTAAGCGCAACGAAAAGTTTTTAACAGCTTATTAATGTTAAACTATACCCGGTTATGAGACTGAATAGATACTGAAATTAGTCCAAAGATTTTACCCATAATACCTACTACCACAACAATTGTTTTTCGAATTTGGTCCACATTTTGTGATATGTTTCTAAATTTAACACAAATAAATGGTGGGTATATGAGATTCGGCACAACCGAATATAACACTCTTACTTGTTTCAATTGAAATCATCTTTAATTTGTCTCAGTGTAGTTATCTAACAATTACGCTTCTTCAACTCACCAAATCTATTTCAATGTTACTGTCTCTCCCTTTGTCTGACAAATGACTACCCCTTTTGACATAAACTTCGTAAGCGAAAAAAAAACTATTGTTGTGGCGAAAAGGACATGTGCTGTTGCCTTACTACGAGTACAATTCCGTTTTAACGAGGAGGCGTGTGTAGAGTTCTCGAAGACGAACGTTAAAAAAGACATTTGCTCAAATCTTTTCTTAAATCAGAACATCTTGCCTTAAACATTGTTTTGCCAGTTTTGATTTTGCTCCTACAACTCCTCACTTTTAGTTTCATTTCAATAAATACAACCGGAAACGTATGTTCCTTTTTGGTTTTATTAAGGAATTCATTCTTAAGGGTTTGTTGACATCAGAAAATTCTAAAAAGAGGAACGTTCAGCCGACAGTTTTTGCGATTACGATGATGAAGTGGAGGAGCAGAAACATTATGTTAATCTCGCTTTTATTTCAAATTTTTCTAGATGTAATATAAAACTTTTTCGAGGCTTTTGTTAAAGTGATAGATGGATAAATGGATGGTTGTTGGTTGGTTGTTTGCTTGATGGTATGACTGAATACTTGATTGTTGGTTATTTTAATTTTTCTTCCTACTTTGTACTTTTCATTTCGTTTTTTTTTTGGCTCGTGTTCTATTTCCGGTTGCTTATTTTAATTGCTCAAACTATGAAATGAAAACCGTGAAATGAAAGCGAAATGCTTTTATTTATTTTTAGTTTTGTTTAAAGTAATTTGGTCCTTCCTTACATACATACATATGTTAGGTGTTTTAAAACTAAAAATCTTTTGTTAAGACTACGTTTATTTTGAAATGGTTTTAGTTTGTCAGTTTTATACGTTTCCTGTCAGTCTTGTCAATGAAACTGCTCACATTTAAAAATCTTTTACAACATTTTTTTATAAACAAAAAGAATTTTATGAATGAAACGCGTGCCAGCTTTTTACAAAACATATTTAAAACTTTAAAATACTAAATACAAAATTTTTTTTCTGAAATCCTTCGAACTATTAGATAAGTTTTATCTCGAGTTTTAATCTTTATAAGATAAACAAGTAAGAGTGATATGCCGAATCTTATATACTCCTCATAAAAGTCCAAAGAAATGAATTGAAAATTAGTACAGTACAACTTCGATAGTCCGGACATGCTCAATTCCGGATACTCTAGTAATCCAGACTCTTCTATATAAAGGACAATTTACAATCCAGACACATATTACTTATTTACTTAAATGGCCTTTATATCTTATATTCTTATCTCGACTCTAACGATTTTGATAAAATTTGAACGGTGGGTACCTGTGGAAACTTTGCCTCTAAGGGGGTAAAAAGGGGAAAAAGTCAAAAACGTTAGATCTCCTAAAGTAATAGGTATAGAAACAAAATTACTTTTTAAAGAACTATAAAAATAAATTTACAGGTGTTTGGTACTTTTTTGAAACTATGCCCGATAGAGGGTAAAAAGTGGTAAAAGTAGTTTTTTTGTTACCAAGTTTAATACACACTTATCTTTTGAATCAAAAAATAGAAAAAGGAACTTTGCAATAGAATCAATAAATGTGAAAAAAAATATTGAACACGTATTTGGAACTTTTTTGATTTCGGTGGCCAAAATGGGTAGAAAAGGGATAAAATTATAACTTAAAACCTCAAAAAGTAATATGGATAGAAACAATATGTTAACTGCATTTTTATAAAATGTACTGAATTCAATTAGTACCAAATAAGTACCAAAAATGCAGATTGAACTTTTTTAATATAAGGGGATACAAATTGGAACAAATTGGTTTTAAACAAATGAATGTTTGTCTGTCTGTATGTGCTTTATAGAATAGTAAACTATGCATTTGATTATGTTATGCTCTTTAGCAAAGTTGTTGCGCATGGGTAAGCGAAGGTTTATAAGTTGGCATGAGTAGTTTCCAATAGGTGGCGCCACTGAAAATTACACAAAATGATTTAGATCGTAAACTGTGTACTTGATCATGCTATGATCTTGAGAAAAGTTGTAGTGCATGAGCCGACAAAGGTTTCTTAGTTTGTATGACCAATTTCCAGCAGGTGGCGCCACTGAAAATTACTCAAAGTTAATTAACCCCTTGCGACACGATTTAATTTCGAAGAAACATTTTAATTTACTACTACTGCTTTTGAAACATTTAAATATGCGGCGGGCATAGCCCATCAATTTCGAATTTGGCACGGAACATGTTTGCGGGCGACACTCGTCATTTCTTTTTAAGGGGTTAAATCTTAAACTGTGCATTTGATCATGCTATGATCATCAGCAAAATTGTTGCGTATGAGCCGACGAGAATTTCTAAGTAAATATTTATGACCAATTTCCAAAAATTATTCAAAATGAATTGAACTGTAAACTATGCATTTGATCATGTGTTGATCAAACAAAAGTAATAAAATGATTCAAAATTAGTTAATTGGATATTTGTGTGCGATGTCTTTTCTATAAATTAATTTATTTGGCTAATACTTTGAACAATAAAATATTTGAAAACTTTAAAATTTGACTCATAGTGCTTATTAAGCTCCGAGCAAGGTCAACCAGGTACTATTTACAAAATGTATATTCTTGTGCGCATAATCTTCAATTTCGTAGGCCAAGCTTTGAAAGATTTTCCTGTACGTGGTCTTTAAATCGCATTATCGGACCTCCCCTTCTCCGAGTTTCCTTGGAATCGTTTTCGAACACTTTTCTTGCTGGAGTATTTTCATCTATTCACACAATATGTCCCAGCCAACGCAGCCGATGCTGTTTGATGCGTTTACTATGTCGATGTCAGCGTATAACTCTTATAGCTCATGGTTCATTCGATGTCGGTATTCATTGTTGATGCAGACTAGTCCAAAGGTTTTTCGAAGAAATTCCAAGAATAGCTTCATCTGTCCGTGCAGCGTTCGGTTTTTTCTTATCTGCCTGCTTAGGCCAAAATAGCGGTACCAAGGCAAGCAAATTCTTTTACCTCGAAGCTATAGTTCTCAATGATCACATGTGTTCCATTTCTTGTGGTAGTCCACAAGAACTGAAACAGGTATGATTGTTCATTGACATTTTATTTTATTCCTTTTCGATACTATTTAGAAAAGTCGGGAGTCACTTCGCGCAATGTGCGTCCCATGATATGACATTGATCGGCAACCGAGAGCAGCATGTGTTTTAGTTACGAAGGACTCCTATAGGTTCTTACCTATTTTAGCTGATTAGGTTGTGTTAGTTAATTCCATCCTGTATTACCTTATTATTTTCGTAGGGATGCCAAACTCAGACATTGCTTTAAATAGCTTCGTTTGTATCGGACTGTCAAAAGCAGCTTTGTAGTAAACAAAGAGGTGATAAGTGCTTATTTGTTTCTCTTGGATCTTCTGGATTTGACGTAGCGTGAAGATTTGGTCAGTGGTAGACATACCCGATCTAAAGCCACATTGGCAAATCATCGGCACTTGCAGATTTGTTATTTTTCAGTCGAGTTATTGCAATTCTAACCTCATTTTGGTTTTGTAGGATGTTACATTGCGGAGACTGAATTTACTAACAGTGGGCTCAAAGCAACTTTCCTGCCTAATCACCCAGTGTTTTGTAGTCGTGATTGGGATAGTTATCGTATACTTCCCCAAGTTGATCATAAAAGGCTTCTTTTATATCATCATCTTTCTCCTCTGCAGAAGCATGAGCACAAATCACTCTCAGATGAAAGTTCTTTGCTTTGGTTCATACTGTTGCTATCTATTCGTTTACTGAGGTGAACCTGAGGACTAGATTTCGCATTATTTTGCTGATCATGAATCCGCAACCAAATTCATGCCTACTCCCATGGCAGCTTTAATACAGGTCCCCTTTTGGTGTCTTGGCGACGCTGTAGCCATTCCATTCCACATCAAGAACATCCATCAACTGGATCAAAGCACCTTATTTGTAAAGGGTTCGGATGTTCCAGGTGCTGATCATTAAATGATGATCCTTTTTTCGTTTTCATAGTCGTCAACATTAGGGGAGGGGGCAGTTTTAATTTTTACTTTTTTGTATTAGAGTGATGAAGTATTTATCTTGTCGAATTAAATGCCGTAGTTAGCCTTTAGAGAGCCAAAGATTTTCTTAATAGTAAGCCGAGCGAGAGCTAAAGTATTTATCTCGTCGGATTGAACGCCGTATTTTGTTTGTCGAGAGCCACAGGTTTTATTTTATCGGAGTATTATTTTCAGGAGTAGGCAGCCCATAACACCAGTAGCCGATGAATTTTTTTAATTTTCGTAAATACCACGATCATTAATAAAACTCGTTAAAATGAGTATTAAAATCATTCAGTTGGAATTCGGATGTGAACAGAGTCGGCTGATGCCGCTTTGTTAAAGAAAACACAAAAACAAAATTGGCAAGATACAAATCAAAATCCAATTTATAGCAACAAAATACATGGTTCGAGAGAACAAAGAAATATAATCTCGAACATTGTTGTCACAACACTATTTTTTTTGGAAACATTGGGAATATTTTTGTAAATATTGGGAATCGATCCAATATTGGTAATCGATCCAAAAAATTTTCTATAGAAAAATTTTTAATAAAAATATTTTTCTTTGGAAAATTGTTCGATAAAAATTATATTTCATAGAAAATTTTTTGATAAAAATATTTTTCTACAAACATTTTTGATAAAAATATTTAAATCAAAAAATATCTTCTATAGAAAAATTTTTGATAAAAAAATTCCATAGAAAAATTTTTGATAAAAAAATTTCCATCGAAAAATTTTTGATAAAAAAATTTTCTATAGAAAAATTTTTGATAAAAAAATTTTCTATAGAAAAATTTTTGATAAAAAATTTTCTATAGAAAAATTTTTGATCAAAAAATTTTCTATAGAAAATTTTTGATCAAAAAATTTTCTATAGAAAATTTTTGATAAAAAAATTTTCTATAGAAAATTTTTGATAAAAAAATTTTCTATAAAAAATTTTTTATAAAAAAATTTTCTTTAGAAAATTTTTGATAAAAAAATTTTCTTTAGAAAAATTTTTGATAAAAAAATTTTCTATAGAAAAATTGTTGATAAAAAAATTTTCTATAGAAAAATTGTTGATAAATTTTTTGATAAAAATATTTTTCTATAAAAATTTTTGATAAAAATATTTAAATCAAAAAAGATCTTCAATAGAAAAATTTTTGATAAAAAAATTTCCATAGAAAAATTTTTGATAAAAAAATTTCCATAGAAAAATTTTTGATAAAAAAATTTTCTTTAGAAAAATTTTTGATAAAAAAATTTTCTTTAGAAAAATTTTTGATAAAAAAATTTTCTATAGAAAAATTTTTGATCAAAAAATTTTCTAAATAAAAATTTTTGATAAAAAATTTTCTTTAGAAAAATTTTTGATAAAAAAATTTTCTATAGAAAAATTGTTGATAAAAAAATTTGCTATAGAAACATTTTTGATAACAAAATTTTCTATAGAAAAATTTTTGATAAGACATTTTTTTCCAATTTTTTGTAAGAATCTTTTTTTGAAGGTTGGCAATTTACTTGAAAGATATCACAAGAAATTCCTTCTTATTTCCGAAGTTATGAGTTGAAAAGTAAGTAGTTTAAACATGTTAATTTTTTTAGATAAGAAAAGTGGGCGTGTCTGTAGGCGGATTCCTCTAATTTTTTGAGGGGAACTTGTTGGCCTAGAAGTATATGTGAAAGAAATCACCATGATATGCCTTTTATTTACGAAGCTATCAACTGAAAAAAATATTTAAAGATTTCATATAATTTTACATAAGAAAAATGGGCGTGGTTTTTTACTAAAAAAATGTGGGCGTATCTGATAACATTCCAGATTTTTTCAATTTTATTTTTTTTAGGGGGAGGGGGGGCTGGTAATCCACGTGCAAGAAATTATCATCATATGGCTTTTAATTTCGAAGCTATCTTTTGATAAAAAATGCCTACAAATTTTATATTTTTTACATTAGAAAAGTGAACGTGTATGTGGGCTTATTTTCCTCATTTTTAGTTGAAGGTTCAAAGTTTTCGAGCAAAAAATTGACTTTATATGCCGTTTACTTCCGAAGTTATTAATTTTGGTCAGCTATCAAGATTAAAGAAACGAACACTGTGCCACGGTGGTGAAGGGTATAACAACTTACAAAGCTTTGGACATTTATGACACTTCAATTACAAGAAAATGTCTTAAAAATACAACAAATATAAAAACCCATTTCCCCTTAAACATAAATAAAATAAACGGAAATGAAGTAAAAGTCAATAAATCATAATATTAAAAGAAATATGACAAATAAGCAGAAAAAAATACGAATAAATAAATAAAAACACCATAAATACAAATAGATAATAACTAATACAAAAGTTATTAGTCTTAAATAAATAAAAAAAAATTCATGGAATCTCCCCTTACGACTGACTATGGGATATAACTAAAGGGAAATGGGTATTTAAGGAAGTGTAATACACAGGAAGAAGGCCAATTAAGACGCGTGACTAAGGACGACGTTCAATTTGTAACAATTATAATAATTGTGTCGTCTATCTTTGCGTTTTGCCCAAAAAAAAAAAAGCTGACAAAAACGGAAATATGAATATTAAGAGAATGAATGATTGGGTTGTTCGTCTGAATTTTCTTTAACGTTTTTTTTTCCTCTATTTGGGTGCAAATGAAAGGTTGGTTTGGGTGGTCACACGACAAACAATGTCATAAAAATAATAGGCTTAACCGCGAGGGGGTTGCATCTAAATACACGCACACACACTCACTCAACACTTAAAGGTCTTTTGCTTAAGGACGTTTATGAACTAGACAAACACGCCGCAGCATTTAGCTTAAACGCCCTAAAAAAATGTTACTTTTTTATTTTATTGTTCTCTTGCCGTTGCAACTTGTTAACTTTTTGTAACCCAAAACTGCCTGAAATATTTACAACACACTTCAACATTTGACTTGTTATTTGTCGGTTAAAAAAATGATTATTAGCCTTGTAAATGAAAAGGAAACAAGGAAAAAAAAAACAAGTAAGAAAGTGCTATAGTCGGTCAAGCCCGACCATACGATACCCTTCACCACTAGGGTCAAAAGTGTTATTTTTTCTGTATAAAGACAAATATTTGCTAAATTTTGCCATCATACAAACATTTTCTCAAAACTTATATAATTAAGCTGCTTCCGACATTTGGACTTATATGAGAGCTAGGGTCAAATGTGCACCGATTATCTCGAAATTTGGCAAATTGATTACAGTTGTAACAAAAATTATGTAAATATAAATAAACTTAAAATTCCCATTACCTTCAGATTTACGAGCGTTTTAGTGATTTTTGTCTCATTTAGTGGGTTTTTTAAGAAAAGTTTGTATGGGAGCTATGGTCAAATGTGAACCGATTTTAACGAAATTTGGTACAGTGACTAAGGTTTATATAAGCAGTATTTGATTTAAATTTCGTGAAAAAAAATTGATATTTGTGGCCATTATATCAATTCCGGGAAGTGGGACCTATGGGAGGTACCATAAATAATGGACCGATTTTGACGAATTTCAATAGCCATGGTCCCGTTATCAAAAAAATGATCTGTGCCAAATTTCATCAAATTATCTTTAGAATTGCAACCTGTAGTTGGATTACAAGGTTTACATGGGGGTCCAGCCTGCCAGACGGACGGACGGACATCGCTAAATCGACTCAGAAAGTGATTTTAAGCCTATTGGTATACTAAAAGGTGGGTCTAAGACAAATATTTCCATGCGTTGCATACATCAGCACAAACTTATAATACCCTTTCCACCTATGGTGGTGAAGGGTATAATTATTATTAATATTTTTGTAGGTGCTACCGTTTACAGTTGCCACAACCCTTTTTGGTAACAATTTATTAGCTTTCTAATCATAGTATTTTGAACGTTTGCTAACCGGAAGTTCCTTATATGGTTAATATTTAATGACATTAACATAAAAGGTTACAAAAGTATCAAACGAAAGTCGTGGGAATTTGATTTAAATTATAAATTTCATACATACGAGGTGTACTATGTAAGTGTAGGAAATATCAATTAATAACAAACATTTTAAAATATAAATATCTTTATTGTTTTAAGAATATAGATCTTGATACACTTTTATGTTCGTTTCAACCATTTGTCATATCAGTTTTCCCATACCTCTTCCTCTTCTGTTAGCCTTGACACCCAGTTCAGCATCCTTTTATATCATACTCAATTGCGCAAGGTGTTACCATAAGTCCAAACATAGTTTTTGAACGTTTCAACTGCTTCTTAGGCGATCGTAAATCAATGACGCAATTTATCTTTGATATTTGGAAACAAGAAGTCAAGTCAGGACTGTACGGAGGATGACTTATTAGTTTGATGTTTTTACTTACTTACTTACTTACTTTTCTTAAATGGCCTGTAATTACAACCTGTTTAGGTCAAAGGCCGAGCATATTTTAGAATTCCAAGCACCTCTATCTTGTGCACATATTCTCCAATTTCGTATACCAAGTTTCAAAAGATTTTCTTCTACTTGGTCTTTCCATCGAAGTTTTGGACGCCCTCTTCTACGAGTTCTCTCTGGATCATTATCGAAGACTTTTCTTGCCGGACTATTTTCATTCATTCGCACAACATGTTCTAGCCAACGCAGACGCTGTTGCTTAATGCATTTTACTATGTCTATGTCAGCGTATAACTCATACAGCTCATAGTTCATTCGATGTCGATACTCATTGTTGACGCAGATTGGACCAGTCTGCGTCAACAATGAGTATCGACATCGAATGAACCATGAGCTGTATGACTTATACGCTGACATAAATAGACATAGTAAAACGCATTAAGCAACAGCGGCTGCGTTGGCTAGGACGTGTAGAATTTTCCTCTCAAATACTCCAAGGATAGCTTCATCTGTCTGTGCAAGTGCCCATGATTCAGCACCATACAATAACACGGGTAGTATGAGCGTTTTATAGAGCGTGATTTTAGTTCTTACAGAGAGGACTTTATTTCTTAGCTGTTTGCTTAGTCCAAAATAGCATCGATTGGCAAGTATGATTCTACGTTTGATTTCGAAGCTTATATCGTTGTTGATGTTCACAGCGGTACCAAGGTATACAAATTCTTTTACAACCTCGAAGCTATAGTTTTCAACGGACACATGTGATCCAATTCTAGTGGTCTGTCTGCCTGTAGAAACCATCAGTTTTGTTTTTGATTCATTTACAGCTAGACCCATTTTGTTTGATTCCTTCTCGATATTTTAAAAGGCGGCAGTTACCTCGCGTAGAGTACGTCCTATAATATCAATGTCATCGGCAAACGCGAGTAGCATATGTTTTCTATTGAAAATTGTTCCTGTTGTATTAACCGCTGCATCCGGAAAGATTTTCTCTAACACAATATTGAAGAGGTCAAAAGATAAACTGTCACCTTGCCTGAATCCCCGTTTAGTTATGAAGGACTCTGATAGGTTCTTACCTATCTTAACAGATGATGTTGTATTAGTTAGTGTCATCCTGCATAACTTTATTAGCTTCGTAGGGATGCCGAACTCAGACATTGCTTCAAACACCTTCTTTCGTATAGGGCTGTCAAAAGCAGCTTTGTAGTCAACAAAGAGATGATACGTATTGATTTGTTTCTCCTGGGTCTTCTCTAGGATTTGACGTAGAGTAAAGATCTGGTCAGTGGTTGATTTACCTGGTCTAAAGCCACACTGGTATGTCCCAATTATTTCGTTTACTTTGGGCTTTAGCCTTTCACACAGTATGGTCGATAAAGTCTTATATGCAATTGAGAGGAGGCTTATCCCTCTATAATTTGCTCATACAGTTTAATCTCGTTTTTTGTGGACTGGACAAAGGACACTGAGATTCCAATCGTCCGGCATGCGTTCTTCTGACCATATGTATTCTAGGAGCCGGGACATGTACTTTATTAGCTCATCACCTCCAGCCTTAAAAAGCTCTGCTGGCAAACCATCGGCACCAGCAGCTTTATTATTTTTTAATCGCGCTATTGCAGTCCTAACCTCATTCAGGTTGGGTGGTGGACATATAACGCCGTCATCGTTGATTTGTTCATTCGTGTCATCTTGGTCGCTTTCATTTGCAACCAACAACTTGCAAAAGTGCTCCTTCCACAGTTTCAATACGCTTTCTGTATCTGTGAACAGATTTCCTTGGTCGTCCTTACAGGAAAGGATACAGTTGCTATAACCATCTGTCTGATGCTTAATTTTTTGGTAAAATTTACGGATTTCATTTTGTGTCCTATACAAATCAATCTCCTCAAACGCACGTCTCTCCATATCTTTCTTTTTTTTGCGGAATAGTCGTTTTTCTTCCCTCTTTTTCTCTCGATATCTTTCTAAACATCCACGAATAGCTGCCGACTGCAGAGTTGCCCTGTAGGCCGCATTTTTCTCAGCAGTGGCGTTGTGGCACTCCTCGTCGAACCAAGAGTTTTTAGCATGAGGGCTTTGGTACCCTATTGCCGATTTTGCAGCAGACTTCATGGAGTTGGAAATATGTTGCCATAGCGTGTATATATCGTTTGAGCCAGAGTTATTCTCTCTTAGCAATTGAGTTGTCTGTTTGTTGTAATCAGTGGCAATTTGCTGAGATTTTAATTTCTTTGATGTTTTTACTGCTTAAAAATTCACTTGTTTGACGATATGTTTGGGAGTTCGCAATAGCAAGATTGGAAAAGATACATCTTTAGGGGTTAGTTTCACGAATTTCTCCGAAGTCTTCCGGCAAACAAATAGTCAGAAATGGCAGTTCTACGTTGCTCAATCAGAATAATGGCCGAAGAAACAGACAACCATTTGTCATGCTATGCTTTTTGCATAAATTGAATAGATTTAGCTCGTCTTCGGATACCCACAAATTCGATTGCTTTTTTGTATCCGGCTTATAAGCATATAGCCATCCTGTCAGCTGTCACGATTTTATATACGAGGGTACTGTGGCTTAGTTGGTTAGCACGTCTATTACTAAGCATAACATAACACATTAAGCTTGGGTTCGATCTCCGGTCACAGCAACGTCAATTTCTGTAATTAATAAATTCTATTAAAATGATTTAATCACATCCTTCATCGGCGGTAAGCCCAAACCAATAAAAAAAAAAACAAATGGCACAACTTTACTATTCAAAAATAATATAAACTATCTTTTCAAAAAGAAAAAAATATTTGATCCCAAATATGTTACTATCTATACCCTAGAAAGTAGCCCAATTCGTATATTCAATTGTATTGACTGTATATGTCTAAGTGTTACTTGTCTTTAAAAAAACTTAAGGGTATAAAACGAAAAAAAAAAAATACAATTAAAAGTTTAGGCAAAATCGAATGTCTTTGAATGCAACTAATGTGCAAAGATGGATCTATCTCACTATATTTTACATAACGATCTTGGATTAATTTTTTGTGGCACAGCAAGCGATTTTACTGCGAACACGATTAAGTTCATTATTAAAGTAACCTGTTACCTAGAGCGATTCGCCTTACATACAAAAAAAGTCACCCCCTAGGATTAAAGATAATGTTAAAACAATTCTAAACAATTTTTTTTTATTTTTCCACCACGCCTACAAATACCGCCCTTTTAGTATTTTGTTCACTGTGTCGCCATTTCAAGTCCGATCATATAATTTTATATATCGGTGTTCACGGCTCTGTAAGGGCTAGATTTCACTCTTTGATAGTTTTTTGCTACCACGTCAAGTTATAGTCACAACTTTTAAAAACTAGATTTGTATTCAATTCGATTAAGCGATTCGAATTTTAAAAAATTAGGATACTAAGCAGGCGTTGTAGTAAAAAACTATCAAAAAGAGAAATTTAGCCCTAACAGAGCAGTGAACACCGATATTTAAAGTGTTATGATCGGACTAAAGATGGCGACACATTTAACAAAATACAAAAAGGGCGGTATTTGTAGGCTTGGTAAAAAAAATTAGAACTGTTTTTACATTATCTTTTATCCTAGGGGGTGACTGACTTAACTTTTTTTTTTCGAACCACTCTACTGTTCCCGATACCTATACAGTACCCCTCGTACATACAAAATTTTGTTAAAGCAAAACATTAAAAAATAATCATTTTGAATAATTTTTCGTGTTTTTTAAGACAATAAATAGACGAATAGTAAAAAAGGGATAAAGCTTATCTTATTTCTAAAAAACTTATTAACTTCAGAGAAATTTACCACTCAAATAATAAAAATTATAATTTTCTGCATATCCTTCGGTTTGTCAACAGGAATACAAAATTTCAGCTGAAAACTGCAACAACTCGAAAAGGATACAAAACTGTTGAAAATTTACCCAAAATTATAAGTTAACTTTATTCGATTGCAATATTATTTAAAATTGTCGGATCAAACAGATAAATAATATCGGTTTCTCCATACAAGCGTGGGCCAATTAAATTGACATCCTTTTTCAGTTTTAACTTATTCTAAAGAAGTTAAACGCTGCCATTATGACGGTGTTCTGTCTTCCTCTCTACAACATCAGCCACAGATCTTCTAACGGGTATTGGGATGATGATTTAATAATAACTCAGCAGTTTTAGAATTGCTCAGTATTACAGGGGTCGGAAATTCAGAAAGTCAGATATTTTAGGATGACTCAGAGGTTTTGGGATGGCAATTAGTCATCAATCGTAGGATGACTCAGAAGTTTTAGGATGAGAAAGATGTTTTGGGAGGATATAGCAGTTTTAAAATGATCAACAGTTTTAAAACTAATAGGATGACTCAGCAGTTTTAGTATGACTGCAGAATTAAAATGATTCAACAGTTTTGGGAAGATTTCCCGTTTTAAATTTAAAAGGTCCAAACTTTTTCATTTGGTTTGTGCTGATGTTTGTAGCGCATAGAAATATTGGTCTGAGACCTACCTTTTAGTATACCAATCGACTTAGAATCACTACCCTGAGTTGATTACTATTTCGGGTTACCTCCCCGAATAGAGTTTTTGGTCCTTTACAGCCACGAATTTAGTTGTATTTTAATAATATTCGGCACAAATATTGCTTATCATAATCTTAATCAGTGTTCCTAATTTTGTAAAAATCGGCCCATATTTCACCATACCTCCCATACAAGACACATTTTCAAAAGACGTTTATATACACATAAAAGCACAAAAACGTTAATAACTCTAAAGACAAATGCATTTGATTACTTAAACTTTGCACAGATAAATATTTTGTAAATATAAACAATAATCAAAATTTGTTAACAATCAGTCCACAATTGACCCTAGCTCCCATATCAGGCCCTTAGACGGAAATGATATAAATCTCGAAATTTTGAAAAAATATCATATGTATGAATGTATGTATGTATGTATGTATGTATGTATGTATGTATGTATGTATGTATGTATGTATGTATGTATGTATGTATGTATGTTATGTATGTTATGTATGTATGTATGTATGTATGTATGTATGTATGTATGTATGTATGTATGTATGTATGTATGTATGTATGTATGTATGTATGTATGTATGTATGTATGTATGTATGTATGTATGTATGTATGTATGTATGTATGTAT